>JAGDYQ010000274.1:299603-877103 GCA_021962125.1 Bulinus truncatus
TAAGTATTGAGGAAGCAAATGTTTCTAATTCTGTTTATAAAAGAAAACATTTAGAAAAATAATTATCAATCATTTAAAACTATAAACAAAGGAAAATAAGTTCTATTGAGTGGATCTTTGTTTCTAACTTTGTTGTTTATAAATGAAATGATTTTAGATTTACAATATTTTTTGTAGTACCTATATTTGTGTATATATACAAATGATCTAGTTTGCAGAAACTAGACCAGGTAACATATAATTATCCATGCAACAAAAAATGTCTAGATCTATAGCACAAAATTCTTAAGTCTACCCTTGAGCTTTGTTGAAGGTGATTGCAATGACAAACGAATAGGGAATTGCAATCTTTCGAATTGAAATGGTTGGAATCATAGGAATGCAAGAAATAAGGACATCATTTCTGAAAGGACTGTCACATTTTTGCTTCTATG
Organism: Bulinus truncatus; assembly: GCA_021962125.1. Classification (NCBI taxonomy): domain Eukaryota; kingdom Metazoa; phylum Mollusca; class Gastropoda; family Planorbidae; genus Bulinus; species Bulinus truncatus. The sequence goes on from JAGDYQ010000274.1 coordinate 300,038, forward strand.
ACATTGCTCATCAATATTTTTGCTGTAAGACATGTGCCATAGCAGCACTTCGGCTGGAAGATAATTTGTAACATGATGATTGGCACAGATTGTCTACTGCATCATTTGTGATGGTATCCCTGAAATTTCCAGGAAGCATGAGTTATATTTACTTTTTTTAGACAGTAAATGCTTTAATTCCCTATTAATTTTATCAAGCAAATTGTTTCCTGGCTCTGGTGGTTATCCATGTGAGGCAGTAATTTTTTTTTCCAGAGGCACAAAACATTCCTGCAGTTTTTTTTAATAAATGTCAGAGCCTTGCAATGAGGAGATACTTTAGTTTGTGTTGATAACTAATGCTAGACGATTTTAAATGTGTGATTTTATTGTCGGCGTGCTTTCCTGAATGCACGTCTCTCTGCTGCCTCTGCCCTTATTTGATTATGATGCACATAAACTCTTAATACTGGTTGCATAGCTGACGCTTTTCTTATATAAAAACCTTATTTATTTCTTCCTCTGCTAGGCACTTTTTTGATGAACTGAAAATGATAAATTATAAAAAATATATATAAATGTTATAGCATTACCAAAATATTTCTTTTTTAATTTATAAAAAATAATTTTTTATTGAAACAATTTTTTTTTTAAATACTGATGAAATAAACATTAGTTTGCACTCTTAATACAATGAGGTTTACATATACATACCTATTAAAAAAAACTGGCATAAATTAGAATGTTGGCCAGGCACACTGTATAAGGCATATTTCCCACTGTAAACCCTCATGTTTTGCTGCATTTCCTTCAGATGCCCCATCTTCTTCACTACATTGTTGCAGCTTTTCGAATATAACATATCTTCTTCTGCTGAACTATTTTCGAAGAACTGCGAAATTTAAATTAATGAAACATAAAACAGTAGTGCATTTACAAGAAAAAAACCACACACATTTTAGAAAAAATAATTATCAAAGATTTAACGATGTAAACGAAATTATCTACTGCCTCCGCCTTCTGATTTTCAGTCACTCCCTACAATGGTTCCACTCTTCGAATATAACCGGTCCTCCTTCTTTTAGTTTTAATATGGGAAAAGAATTACTAATGATTGAAGAAACATTATATAGTAAAGAGATCAAAAATAACGAAAAAGTCACAAAAGAAACCCCTAAATAATTAAAAGCATAAAATCAAATAAAGCGAGAAACAAAGGAAAATAACGATAAAATTAAAATTAGCTCACTCTCCATATACTAATTGGTTTAAATAAGCCTAATTATTATTATTTTGCAAATCATTAAAAAAATATAAAAAACACATACATTTTAGAACAATAATTAACTACAATAGTTATCGACTACTTAAAGTTATAAACAAAGGAAAATGAATCATCTAAAATGTACTCTAAAAAATACTGACGAAATAAATATTAGTTTGCACTCTCAATACAATAAGGTTGAAATATACTTACTTATTTATTTATTTATTTTTAAAAAAAATTACATATTATTTTGCAAAAAGTTACAATAAAATATATTAATGGATTTTTTAGAATAACAGAAAAATAATTTTCGATCATTTAAAGCTATAAAATCAATATTAATAAAAAATATATATACTGTCGAAATAATAGTTTACAAACTAAAGTAAAAATAAATATTTTACGATACCGTTTTGTTAACCGAAAAGAAAAATGATGAAATATGAGTTTTTTTCTCGGCGGATTGGTTTATTGACCATATTTTAGTTAGCTCTCTGTGAATTTTGATTTATATCCTGTGTTTTTTTTTTGTTTTGTTTTTTTTTTAAGTGAAGTAAAGAAATAATTTTACCAAACCTACCGTTTAAATATTATTTTTGAATATTATTGATATGATGTCTATATCAAATATATATATACAAACACGCCCAGTAATTTTCTGCAATTTTGTGTGTAAATTTTAAGGCTATTGGTGAAGAACTGTCGAAGTTATGAAATAAAGGCGTGATTCGTGTTTCCATTTTTATTTTTATATCGAGAATTTCCTATAATTTAGCGGCCAACTCATATACTCAAATAGGCATACTCAAACACCACATAAGAGGACATTGGTCAGTTCATACCCCACCCTCACCCCAAAACCTGCGTTGCACTCATCATTTAAACTGGGACACAGTCTCTGTGATGGTAGTGTTTTAATGTTTATAATTAAACTATCCTTTAAAAAAACCTTGTTAAGTCACAGTTCGATGTAGCTAGTGTATTGTTCGATATCTATTAGCGAACTTGGTCGCAGTAGTTTCGGGTAAGCCTCCATCATGACACATTCCCGTTGACGGAAGTCTTGTAGCTTTCATAAATATCGATTCTTTTTATCTCGGAAATGTTCGTAATTAGCAGCTGGAATCGTTTGCTAAGAGTTGATCGTAAGTATCTCTAACCGTAATTTACAAATGTAAAATGTTGAAGTATTATGACTGATTATACCATTACACTGATATTGCGCCTTTAACGAAATTTGACAGAATTGTGGCGTATTAACTTCTGCCATTTTCTTTACATGTACAAAAAGCTATACACATATCTTCATTCTTGATCTTTATTTTTAATTTTATAGAGATTTTAATAGAAAATAAATTAAATACTTTCAAAATAAGTATAATTTTGGTTTCAACATTTGTAAATCATGAGTGAAATTTTGTGACAGAACACAATCATACAAACGTTTAGTATTAACATACACAGAACCATAATATTAAAAAAGTTGTCTGCCTAAATTATTGTACTTCTAATAATGGTTGCGTATTGATGTAAATCGAACGGGAGTTTCTTTTCATTACGTAGTATTTGTTGTTAAACTAATTTCATTAAAGTTAAAAAAATATTAATTTAGGTTTTTTTGAAAATTTACTTTTAAAAACGAAAAAAGGTTGCAATGTTGATGCGTCTGGAATCTAGTTTATTTAAAAAAAATATTTTAACAGAAGAAGTTGTAACAAAAATAGACTCATTTTTTTTTTGTTTTCACTTGAAACATCACCATTCACATTTTACCTTTTGACTGTATCCAGAAATAAAAATTTAAATGGAGATCATAATAGGGCCTAAGGCTAAAGCTTCATTTTGGCAAGCAATATTCATTTGAATGTTTTCTGTTGTTTTTTTTTTATTTTAGATAAGAGAGACTAATAAGACAACCACTAGTTTACAAAAAAAAAATACCGTCATATATATAGTTCACTTTCATTGATACATGTAGATAGAACATTATATACCCATTTTTTTTTATAATTTGAAGAGGTCATCTCAAATAATTTTATTTTTTTATATGGCATAACATTCAACATGTATTTGCTCTATGCCAAACAAATTTCGTAATAAGGAGGGGCGCGGGGAGAGGGAATGCGGCCACACTTTGTTTGCCATTCAAAAGGGGCGTCATTTGAACCAATTTAGCTGTTAGTTAGTTGTTGTTATTTACTCAGAATTAGGCCTGTAAATTATTTTTTTTAGATTTTATCATCCTCCTTTCCGCAATTTAGATTCCGTTTATGATCATTACGTCAATCCCCGCCCCCCCCCCCCCACACCTAGCTCTCTCCATCTTTCTAATTCTAATGAAAGTCTGTTATTAGTGCATGCACTTTGCATTGTAGGAATCAAACACAGGATGACGGACAATAAAAGAACCGAGCTAAAAACTAAATTTTGCAAGGGCAAATGCACAATAAGGGTCAAAGACAAACGGTAATTTTAGGGCAAATCTACTCTCGTGACTATTTATGTTTAGGTAGCGTGCAAATAGAGTAACACAACACAGGCACATTCAGTTATAACTTATGAGGATTGTAATTGAAATTCTTTATTTACAAACATGTATACAATGCAAAAACGAATGGTTCTTTAGCCATTAGTACGTGTCTCTGTCATATTTAATACTTGTAGATCAATTCTTTCTCATTAACTTTCTGTTCTGCACATCTTTATTTCTTCCGCAATCTTGACTATTTTCTTTTTTTCCTTCATCTCTCATCCACGGGGAACAACTCTATATTTTAAATTCTTCTTTTCCTCAAGAGTTGTGTGACGACATTTACTTTAGGGCCATACGTAGAAATAAATTTGGGGCAAACTATATTTGGGGCTTCCTAAGAAAAGGTAACCAGGTTTTCGGAGCCGCCATTTTTTCCGTCTCGGCTCGTCTCCCACAAATTTGACGGCTCCAGCTCGGCTCCGGATCCCTATTAAGGGATTATCACATGAGACAAAATGTTTGCAATTGTGCCAGGTGACGCCGAGAGGAGTGTGCTTGGGGGCAAATGCCCAGGGGCCCTGTGAGTTTTAGGTCGAGTTTTAGGGGCCCGGCGAGCTTTAGGGGCCAAGCGAGTTTTAGGGGCCCCGACTGAGCTGGACAATAAACTTTTGAAAATATTGATATCATCACGGGGGCCCGTGATAGCCTTGCTCAGGAGCCCGTAATTTCTGTCGGTGGGCCTGATTGTGCCAAGCGAACATGCCGCTGATAAAAAGTTATGTCGTAGTAAAAATTTATTTTTAAATGATTGATACAATTATTATGCAAAATAAAACTGTTTTAACTTAATATTTAACAAAATAATATGCCATTAAAAAAATTTCGTTGGTAAACAAGATTTAAAACGAACTCAAAACGATTCCCCATTCAAGATTTATTGTTGTGATTTGCGTGCACGCTGCCATTTAAATGCTTTTACTGTTGTGGCGTTTATAAAATATAACAACATTTCAAATTGTAGGCGGCAAGCAATCAAACAAATTTGGAATTTAAAAGCTAAAAAAAAAACTCTGCTGTAAAAAAAAAATTGGGAGCCGGAGCCGCCAGATTTTTTCAGCTCTGGCTCCAACTCCGGCTCCAGCAAAAAGTAGAAATATTTAAGTTCCTTGAGTTGAAGGGTTTTGTTTGTGACTTAGTTACTAACATTGTTAATGAAGAATGAAAGTCAGACTTCATATTTGCCATTGACATTATAGAAAAGTTGAATGAACTGAGTGTCAAAATTCATGTCAATAGCTTGTTTGCACATGAAATTTATGTGCACGTTAAATCATTTCTGACAAAACTCTCCCTGTTCTCCAGGCAAGCAGGTGAAAACAGGTTTTGCCATTTCCCTTTGCTGAAACAGAAAATCATTTCTGCTGAAATGGCTAACAAGTGCAAGACTCATTTGGATGCCTTGGTTGTGGAATTTGAAGGGAGGTTCCAAGAATTAAAGAACCTTGAACCACTCTTCACAATCCTCAGTTCTCTATTTAGTGCAGAAGCTGATTCAGTCCCAGATGATATACTTGACCTACTAGTAAGTTATGACCTGAATGAGAAGTTTAGGTCATTTTTTCTTCTGGAGTTTTATTGATTTTTTGCCAGCAGCGGCATTGCCACACCTAAAACACTCTGCTGCCAAGCTTTTGTCACTATCTGGGTCCACATGCATTTGTGAGCAAACGTTTTCTTGTATGAAATTAAACAAATCTAATAAAAGATGTTGAATGACTGCAATTTAAATGCAATCATGCGAATCACAACAAGTAAACTGGTTCCACAGTTTGAAAATCATTATCCGAAAATGTGAACAGTTACAAACTTCTCATTAATTATATGTGGTCAGCTTGTAAGTAAATTAAGTTCCATCGTCTTCATAACAAAAAACGTTTGTTGAAATAATTTTGAATAGTAAAGTCTTATTACCAAATCAGCACTCATTTGGTTTAGTTCGTATTTTAAATGTAATGTACATGTGTAATAAAGTGTGAATGTGAAATAAAATGAAAAATACATGATTGTTATCATTAATTCATATGTTCATACGTTGTAAATTTTAATTAAAGTCGACAATATATATATATATATATATATATATATATATATATATATATATATATATATATGCGGCCCGCCGATAACAATCAAATTTCCAATGTGGACCTCCGTAGGAAAAGTTTGCCCTCCCCTTGACTAGCGCATCAGATGTTTGTATAATAAAAATTTCATTACAAACTGTTTACTCTTAAAAAACAGCACAATCATATTAAGGGTTTTTGTCACATATGAAGTGAAGTACATTAATAAATCGATAATGCGAAAAAAATTTTATGTTATACTAAGATACATAAAGACAAACCATATTGTCAATAACTTAATGAACAACACAAACACACCTGCAAACACATAAACATACAATATGTATGTTATTATAAACAAATTTATCTATATCAATCAATACTCTCCGAAATTACTGTGACATTTTTCGACTTGTCAGCATTTCCCTGTGAAACGTGCAACCTGTAGACCAACTATCAAGTGCAATCTCCTTAATTCGAGCAGCTAAACCAGAGTCTTGCACGGTGATATAATAATCCTCTCCAACGATTTTGTCTCAGTTTCTTCAGCCATTTTCTCAATGAGCCTAGTCACAGTGATAGTCGGCATAGCAACATTTGCTATTTTTTAACAGCACCCTTTCCTATTAGTTTACGGCAAATGTAATTAGAAAACTCTTCTCCGATAATGAATGGTTTTTCTGCCTAAGCAGTACAGTTAGTTACCAAATATACTGCTCTAAGTACATTCTCATTCAAATATGTGGTGCCCCTTATTCATTTCTTCTGTCCTTCACGTTTGTTTATTTTTTTTCTTTCAAAATACACAAGGGTGCTTGGCGTTTAATTGGCGAAACAGTTTTGAAGGTTTCATTGCTGTCGCCTCAAACTATGCATGGCGGGGCTTGTTTATGGAAATCACCTGCCCCGATGAATCTATATTTCACGTAGGACTCACTTTATTCTTTTAAAAGTTATATGTTTCTCTGATTTTGAAGGCTCTTATTCTTTCAATTCCCTTGAGATTTTTTTTCCCAAGGAAATATTATAATCAAGTCTGTTTCATGATCATTTTCTCTAATGTGTTGGCTAAATTTGAGAGCTCATGTAAGTGTGAGGTAACATATGAATAAAATATTGCTAAACTCAGATAGTAGATGTTGACTAAATAAAAAAACAAAATATAAAACACACAATATACGTACAGTAAGCACTTTTAAACATGAATACGTACAGGTCAACAGAGAGAGAGGAGCGTAACACACCTTCCATCTACCAAAGTTACAAGATCACTGCCGCTCGAAGTCACTCAGCTCCCGATTTACTTCAACAATCCCGAGATAAATGCATAAATTAAATAAAACAGAAATAATTTAATGTTTGCCTCATTGTCTCAGAATCTTTGAACATTTGTTCTCGCCTTTTGTGCTTTTTCATCATGTACAGTAATTCATCGGATTAGTTCCTATAACCGTGAGTCCAAAGAAAGTAAGACAAAATGGTCAGTGCTCAGAACAAACTTGAAAACAGAAAAACATGAGCCCGGTGTGTGTGTGATTGAATTGTTTAGTCAGTTTGGGCGTAGTATTTCAACGATATGTACTGTGCTTATACCGTTTTATTTTTTTTGTATGTTATAACACCAGTTTAGGGCGTTACAATGATTTCTAAGCTCTTCGGACAATCTCCTCCACCCTACATCTACCTCAGAGTTTTTCGTAATATCATGTCAGCTAATTTCCAAGTAAGCACGTTTGATAAAATCAGTTTATTTGAGAATGGTTTTATCTCAAAAATCACGAATACTAAATCACTCGTATTATGAGGTACCACTGTATATACGGAATGAGATCTATCTTACGGCCGGTCTTTTTTTTTTACAAGAAAGTTCAGTGCGGCAGTTAGGGTTGTAGACAGTACATTAAAAAAAAAATTACCTTCTGCAATGTCTTCATTTGTTCTTGTTTTATGCATCACTATATTTACTGCACATCGTGGTGGACCTTGTATATTTATGTTGAAAGACCAAATGACGTTTAATCACATGTCCTTATTTATAGCGAACCTCATTGCCACTTTTTAATAAGCCTAAATTTTTTAAAATAATGTCACATCTTTTTTAACTTTTATTTAAAAATATTCTACTTCTTATCCATCAATCTATTTTTTATTTTTAAATGGGTGTGGGGTATCTTTTTTATATACATAATCGTCTAACATAGTCCTCCGTTTGACAGACCCTTACACCTTGCGGTGTATAGGATGTTCATGGCAATAAAAGCCACACGTCTGCACGTTACAAATACACGGCATCGCAAGAGATGAAGTTGTACATCGCTAAAATAAGTCTAAGGACGAAGATAGGATTTACGTCACACGTTCGCGGAGACAACTTACTAAATGAGAATATGTTTTGGTGCGCATTTTGTTCATCAAATCACTCATTCTTGAATATAAATGAAATGCTCCGGAATTATGTCACATCCGTCCGTCATTCTAAACACAATAAGGATATCTTATTATTTGTCGTATTTAATATTTCTTCTTCGTCATGAGTATTTACTATATATTCTTCAACTGCACACATTTACAGACATTCACGTGTTTAACGAGACAACTATGCCTCAAAAAAGAACATTCGTTGAAGCCGATTTGCCAATAGAAAACGTGGCAGAACAAAAAAAAACACACACGATGAGGCATTTCGGAGTCGAGAAACGCGAAACCAACAAGATCGCATTCGAAAAGCAGATGATAATGAGGAACAACAGTCCCGTCAACGGGAAGTAGCAGCCACTAATCAATGACGTCGGTCAGCAAAACTCCGGGTAGTACCTGCATCTCATAATCTTCATGCAGCCACCGGAAGTGACGTCATGAATGACAACGTCCAGCAACATTTCTGTGGCAAGTTACATTTGCTGTGCACATTCTGCGGTGCCAAACATTTTGCTTGCGAATAACCTGCGGACAAATTATGTATCATATGCTGCCAGAAAGGAAAAGTGAGCTAGATCCCATCCGCATATCACCTTTACTGAGAATGCTCATGACGGGGGAACACGAACACTCCAAAAACTTCCTGACGTCATCAGGTCTATTAATAGCGCCTTAGTCTTTGTGTCAATGGGTGCTAAAAACGATCAACCTCCCGGATACGGGCACTACTGTTTTCGCATCCACGGACAGATTTACTACAGATTGGAGGCTCTGCAGCCTGATAATGATGATCGTCATCAATTTGCTGAGCTGTATATCCTTGATCCTGATGAAGCTTCAAAACAAATGATGCAAATGCTACCTAACCCTACATGCAACCGCGATTTCATGGCGCTTTTGAGCTCATTCATGACAGATAACAATCCATTTGCTGATGCATGCAAAATGCTGTATGAAGTAGAACAATAATGTCTGGCGGAAGCAGCTTTATGGAATACACTACCTGCAACTGTGTCACTGGCCTTCATTCATGAAAGAAAGATTACCAAAGGCGATACAATGCTCAAGGGTCCGATAAAGTGACTTTCGTTTTGCAAAATGCGGATGGAGAACCTTCTCTTGAACGGGACATCATAATACACTGCAAAACACTTTCACACGCAAGTAAAACACAAATAATCAGCATTCTCGACCCCAACTTGGATCTCATGGTCTACCCTGTGTTATTCTCTATGGTGACCAAAGCTGGACACCAGATATTAAACTTCAAAATAATCCTACGAGTATAAGAAGCTTGCGTCGACCATCACCCACGAATCCCAGAACGAGAGTCACTCAAATGCAATATTACGGCTACCGATTTGCAATCTTTTCATGAGTGCTGGAAAACTCTCCCTCCAATATTTTGTAGATAGCTTCTTCAAAAAGGAAGGAAACAGTCTCAATTTTGTGCGACAAAATCAGTCAAAACTAAGGGTAGAAAAGTACACTGCTTGATGGATTTCTTGCAAAATGAAGCAAGACCTTATGCCAGGCCAACCACGAATACTACCTTTATATTTCCAAGGAAGACCCAGAAACATGCAACAAAATTATCAAGACGCCATGGCGATTGTTAGGAAGTACGGAAAACCGGACTTCTTCATTACAATTACATGAAACCCAAAATGGGTTGAGATTGTCACCATCTTACAAAAAGGCCAATCAGTGGAATTCCGTCCAGATTTGGTAGCACGCGTTTTCAAACTTAAACTGGACGCTCTTCTAGATGACATTAGAAAACTGGGAAACAAATAGCAAAAATCCATGTCATTGAGCTCCAGAATCGTGGGCTCCCGCATTCTCACATACTATTAATTTTACGCAGCGGGGACAATCCTAACAACGGTGAACAAGTGGATAGAATGATTTCTGCAGAAATACCAGACAGTGCCACACAGCCTCGACTGCACAAAATAGTTGCCAAACACATGATTCATGGGCCCTGTGTGAAACACAACATTAACTCTCCATGCATGTTTGATGGATCCTGTTTGAAGAAGTGTCCAAAGCCTTTCTGTAAAGAAACAATCATGAATGTTGACGGTTTTCCCAAATATAGGCGACGGAACAATGATGTAACAGAAATCGTCAATAGCCGAGAAATCGACAATTCATGGGTCGTTCCTTACAACCCGTACCTCAGCCTCAAGTACAACTGTCATATCAACGTCGAGAGCAGTGCTTCCATAAAAAGCGTCAAATATATGTTTAAATACGTCTATAAAGGACATGATTGTGCCAACATCTCCATTAAGGAACACGGGACCATGACACACGATGAGATCACCTACTTTATGGACTCTAGATATGTGAGCGCGCCTGAGACTGCATTGGGCTTTTTTGGGCTCCACATGCACAAGCACTCTCATGCATTTATCAGACTCCAAGTTCATATCCCTGCCGAACAATCAATAGTTTTTACTACTGATAATGTTGAGGCTGTAGCACAGAACGCAGCTTATAGAGACACTACTTTAACGGCATGGTTCAAACTAAATCAACAAGACCAGATAGCAACAGGTATACTATACTAGGGTGATTCATCATTACATGGTAAACAAAAAAATATTCTCCGATTCTAATGCATTGAGCATCATTTTTTTTTCCTTTTGACAAGCAAATCAAGAAAAACTAAACTTTTTTTTAATAATGACCATTTTAGAGGTCGCTGAAGCTACCCGAAGTTTTACAGTATGAGATAATAAGGCAGTTCCGATGTGTTGCTTGCTTTGCTATAGTGCAATTTTATTTCATTGTAAAATTAAAAGTATATCGTGATATTTGAATTTTAGATTATAACTAATTTTATTATTCAAGTTTGTTGGATAGTAAAGTAGTTTTTGACTAACTACAAATTATTTAATTGATATGACATCCACATCAAGTGGATAGACAAGACGTTACCTGAAATTTGGTTGATTGGATAAACGGACTCTTGTCTGCCTAGCAATGTCTCACTAACCTTGTGTCATGCTATGAAGCAGGTTTTTTATAATCACAAGTTACTGAAGAAGACATAATCCGAAAGCATTAAGGTAACTGTTAACAATCTTCAAAAAGAAAAGCAGTCTAAGAGAATCAAAGAGTAGTTGAAGACGAAAAAAGCCATCAGAAGGATGTTCTTACTACTTTGTCTACAAACAACAGCGAAAGTGAGGATGAATGTAAAAATGACGATGATTTTGAAATTGAGAATCCTTTTTACTACAAGAAACTTCTGTCAGATGGTTCGATGCCAGACAAGAAATTTGAAATCAGAATTTCAATTTAGAAGTAAATGTTCATTGGTTATTTCACTCGGACGGAAAGATTATGGAGGAAATAACAGATTATCCAGAGCTGCAGTTACACGTAGACAGATTAACTGTATTTTTAACTGAGAAAGAAGAGAAGATTTATGATTAGCTAAAATACCAAACGTGCTGGTAAGGCACAAGGCAATGCAACAATACAGCTAATAAAACGATGTGAGGTATCTGATGAGATTATTGGTGTGTGTTTTGACACGACATCCGTCAACACTTGTGTTACTAAGAGGACATGTAAATTGTTGCAAGAGAAGCTGTAACATTTTACCTGCAGACATCATGTCCATAAACGGATCATCGGAGTTATTTCTTTCTCTATGGCTCCACAAACAGACCTAACATTCCACTGTTCAAACGTTTCAAACGATTTTAGCCTAATGTTGATCAGCAGCTGTATATAGTCCGCTAAAGTATTCTGATTAGATGACCGGTTTATGGTGGAACACACACACAGTGTTGTGTCATTCCTGCAAGACAGTCTGTCAAGTGCATCAAGTTACATACCACGTGACGTTTACAGAGGGATGATTTTACCCTGATTGTTTGTATTTGGCTTCAGTGTAAGCAACCAACCGCACCACTTTCATGCGCTAGGCAATTACCATATGGTTCGCTTGATGGCAAAATTGATATACTGCTCCAAGATCTACTTGTTTAGAAATAAGTTCTAGCTCACACATTCAGAGATAAATGTTTTGCAAGAATTCTGCTTGTTTGCCACTCACATTTACGTCAAAGCTCGGATCTCATGTCCTGTGAGTCGTGATGCTCCGTCTAACGGTCTGTTGTTATTCAAGCAGATCTCACGAAATCGTACAAAACGGTGTCTGATGCTGTGACAAGGAATTTTGAAAACCATCTTTGGTATAGTAATCCAGAGGTGCTTTTTCTGACGTTATATTCTGAGGAAGTTTCTGAAGCGATGCTGAAGACTGGCGATGATTGGACGGATCGAGTGTTTAAAGTGAAGAATGTCACTAACTGCATCACTTTGCTATGCGTACAGTCGGTATTTATAACATCTTCGATAAAGTTGATCCAGTATCATGGGATCTATTGCCGTCATTTGCTTAAGCTAAATGGATTGTTGATTCCATTATGGCGTCAATGATGCACCCGAACGGTCAATTGCACTGATGTCATCATTCAATAAGTCAATCACTAAAACGGAATCTGAAATGTAGAAATTGCTGCAAGTTGTAGACCATCACAGACAGAGAGTGCCAAATTTAAAGAAAAGTACACTGAAGTTATATAAGAAGCGTTGAACTGACAATCATTAGTAAAGTGTACTGTTTATGTTTTTAATAAAATGTATACATGAGAAAACATTCAGTAACTGTTGCATATCATTACATTTTATGTTACGTAACATTTCAACATGTCTACTTCTCTATTCTTAACGTTCAATGTTGATTTTAAAATATTGTTTATTTTAATGTTTATTTTATAAGAATTTATGTAATTAAAGAAGATACTATAAACTTCAGTCTCGATGAGCGACCTCTAAATGTAATTCAATTTCAATAAAATTTTGCATGAAAGTATAGAAACATAATAGAAAAAATGTAACTACAATGTATTATTAAATTGGAAAAAAATAATTTTTGAATCACCCTAATACTACACACTGACATACCTGAACATTATATTTTTCAAGAGAGGACCAGAACATGGCAGAGAAGGCAAAGGGGTGCTGACATAATAATTGGTCGCATGTACTATGTCAGTTTAGCGTCAGACATTCAGCGCTTCTGCTTGCACTTACTTCTCCTTCATGTGCCAGGAATATCTTCATTGGGGACCTTAGGACCGTCCATGGTATTGCATATCCAACATTCAAGGAAGCTGCAAAACACCGAGGCCTCTTCAATGACGAGCGATTCTGGGATTATTTGCACATTTGTGCCTGCTCGCATCTCCTTCAAATATTCCACAATTGTTCCAGAAATATAAAGAAGACTTTTATGAAGATTTTACTTGGCAGTTTCATCATGAAGTGAATAGCAAACACTGCCTCAATTTGACCCTTACTGATATTCAGTTGATCTTTATTGCCAATAGGAAAACATGCGATGATTTTGGTTTACCAGTTCCACCAAGTATCGTGGAAGACATACACGATAACGTTTTTCATCCGGCCCAACAGCTCAGCAAAGCAACAGACATGGTATGGAGTCTCAATGAACAGCAGAGCCACGCATTGGACGAAATTATCGCTGCCGCAGCCAATGACCGTCTTCTTTATAGGTGTTACTTTCATGACGGACCTGGCGGCAGTGGTAACACACATTTGTACACAACCTTGCTTGCATCCTTTAGAGGGGAACGAAAGATTGCATTAGCTACTGCATCAACTGGAATCGCGGCCAATTTACTGGAAGGTGGTCGAACATATCATTCCCAATTTCAACTTCCCATCCCAATTATCGACACCTCATCCTCCAGAATGAGAATGACCTCCTCCGATGCTGACAATCTCCGAAGAGCCACAATAATTATTCGGGACGAATCCAAGATGACCTCTATGGACGCACTGAAATGCGTGAATAGACTCTTACAAGATGTAATGCAAATGACAAACCTTTCGGTGGAAAAATCATTCTCTTGGGTCGGGATTTCAGACAAACCTTGCTCGTTGTTGCTCATATAACCAGAGCCGCCATTGTCGAAGCGAGTATTAAGTTTACCGATCTTTGGTCTAAATTTTCAATCCTCACATTGACAAGTAATGCGCGATCTATTGATCCAGAATTTACGTCTTGGTTAATGGAGCTAGGCAATTGAACATTAACCAATGAACATGAATAGGGCGAACATATTTTTGAAGTTCCATCCCATATGGTCTGCACAGGATCCATTGTTTCCGAAATCTTCAGTGTGGACCATATCAAACATACTCCATCGACGACTGCACGCCAGAGGATGAAAACAATTATCCGGTGGAATTTTTACATCAATTGACACCTTCGGGAATGGCGCTTCATCAATTAACTTTAAAAGTCGGCGTACTTATAAGTCTGTTTCGAAATTTGAACACCAAACGAGGCCTATGCAGCGGCACCAGAATGGTGGTTAAGGATCTCAAACCCAACCTCATCATTGCTGAACTTCTGTCCGGAAGTGACAAAGGTCGCACTCTGTTCATTACACGCGTGGACCTTGCTCCGACAACCGCATACTTGCCTTTCGTTCTTCGGAAAAGGCAATTCCCTGTGAAGTTAGCTTTTGCTATGACCATAAATAAATCGCAGTGCCAGACACTGGATAAGGTCGGTATCTACCTACCACAACCTGTTTTTAGTCGATTATCCGTTGCTTTTTCACGTGTACGCAGATCAGCGGATGTCAAGGTTGATGTGGTAGATGGTCCTAAACAAGGAAAACTGCTCCACAACAGCTCCGCTTGCTACATTAAAAATGTTGTCTACAAGGAAATATATGATATTTAGCTGTTCATGCAATAAAAGGTAATCTCTTTGTTTTTTTCTGTTCTCAAATTATTTTGGCTACAATAATCTCTTTAGACATTTTGTAAACGCACTCAAACATATTTTCACTATTTTCGACTACAACTTTGTGCCTTCTCGCCGGGCCGGATACCGGGCCTTTGATCTAGTTTAAACATAATCGGCTAATGACCAGACAAACGAGAGGAAATGAAAAAGAAGAAAAAAAAACTACAGTGCCGCAAAAACAAACGGGTACTGAAGTAATCTGTAACAATTTTGGACTGAACAAAAAACAATATAAAACACTATCATGGTACTAGCTGGAATGACAGACGTTGGTTAAAAAATATTCTACTTATATACTTTTTTATACATAAACTATTTTGCTTTTATAGAAAACGTTAGTACTAAAATGGTGTGTCTGGATAAGTTGTTTAAAAATAGATTAGCTTTAGTCAATTAAAATAAGGTACATAATTGCGTCCTTCGCCTTTGTGTTTTATTGACTTATATCCCTGAAGTACAATTGTCCTCAAAAAAATTTAAGACCGTTCTCAAAATTACATGGCATTTTAATATTTATTTATGCCATATTAATGTGATTGAGACTCATTTTTCTTTGATTATTTATATATTTATAGCATGACATTATTTATTAACTTTTGTTTTCAAACGCAAGACTTAATAGTTTATTTATTTATGATTCTTTACGGGTGAAGACTGGAAATAAAGACATTGAAGGAACTGGTTGTACCATTCATTGTCAATTATATATCTGAAGTATCTCTCCCCCTCCCCTTCCCCCCTTCAGTTTGAAACATGCGGTGAATCTGCGAGCTGAGACCAGTCTCTTTGAGAGTGTGCTAAGAAAACCAAGGACCTGAGGACTACCCTTTAGGCCAATGACCAGCAAGTTAATCGACTAGTCCATTTTGTGGTGCGCAAGATAGGGACACTCCAAAAGTGGATGATGTACGGAGCTCTATAGTCTCTACAAAGTGATGTCATAAAAAGTGGACATTGGGCCTCCAAATTCCCAAAGAGCGCTCCAAACGGACCATGCCAGGTGCGGAACTTGGCAATAAGTGCTTGTTCTAGAGACCCCTAACATGTTTGTTTGCCCGTGGGCTCAAGGTCGCAGCCAATAATTTTCGGGCCCTGATTAAAAAATACATCTGGGTTACTGTAGACTTCTTTCACACAATGTATGCAGAAAAAAAATTAAGTTTTTGGCTTCTTCCGAATGTCCTGGACCCCTCAATGAATTTAATGACATACGTATCTTTCTCTCTCTCTCTCTCTCTCTCTCTCTCTCTCTCTCTCTCTCTCTCTCCTTATCTATCTTCTTTGCCATTTTAATAAAGCTAAGATAGTTCAAAATCATTTTTAACTGCTCAAATTAGTGGTAGATCGAAATATTTGGTTAACTTTTTTAACAAAGGCTAAGACATATGTTTCTATTATAAAGAATTAATAAAAGTAGTCTTACAGAGAAAAACTATAGACGCACTGGTTGATCAGTCAGTGCGCTTGTTTGCCTCGTTGTTGAAGTATCTTCGTTTTGTGCTTTTTGATCATTTACATTATTCTATCTCATTTTTTAAATTTATAACAATGTGTCCGAATAAAGTTAATGGTTAGTGCATTTAAAAAACGTGAAATCATAAAAAAAACTGAGCAAGGTGTCCTAGTGACTGACTTGGCGAGGCAGTACGGGCGTAGCACTTAAACGATATGTATTGTGCTTAAAAAGAAGACATAGAAAATGGCTATAACACAGCTAAGGAATTTACAATAATCTTCCACCTATTTTCTCCACCCTTCACCCCCGCAAGCATCTCTCGTAAAATCAGGTCGACCAGTTTTCATGATGATTAAAGGGGCCCACCATGAGTACACTATTATTGATTAACAGGAATTCTCTATCAAAATAATAAACACATATATGGTACTTACTAACTGTATAACAAACATCATTTCGTATCTTATAGGTTCTTGGCTATACCGGGTCAAATATTGATGAAAACTGTCTGAAGTGCAATTTTTGGAATTTTTTAGGGCATTCCGTCTGCAAACTACATTTGAGATAAATACATCATTCAACTTCGGATAAAACAATGAGTAAATACTGAAAATTTCAGCCTGATACCTTTTTTAGTTTTTGAAATATTCACGTTCTATTATCGTGAAAATGCCTAAAACTTTAAAAAATCATATCTCAGAATGTTTTTGACCAAAAGACCTGTAATTTTCAGAAATCACTCAACTTTGATTGTACCACAACTCCTGAAAATTTCAGGAAGATATGAGAGGGTCGGGTGAACAATAGTAAAAAAAACTGGTTGAGTTGACATGGAATGACCCTCCTAAGTTTATCAAATAAAAAAAACAGCATTTCAAAATAATAATATTTTATGCCTTAGCTTTTTTTCATTGATGAGTATCCAGTAGTGGCATATAAGGGACATTCAGGTAATGTTTCAATCACTAAAATTTCAATGTAAATGATGGTAATAACTAACTATTTCTATAAATAAATCGGACGAAATACTTTGGTGATAATCTATATATATATATATATATATATATATATATATATATATATATATATATATTTCACAACTTAAGAACGCCACATAGCACTATTTATAGATTGTGGAATTCCTGATCACAAACGACATCTCGCTAGCCGGAAAAAAAGAAACCCTATAAAGTGGAGACGGGAAGGGGGGGGGGGGGTCGGTGCGGATCACTGCCAGCGTGTTGTTCGAGAAGACGCCGGACTATTTATAGATAAGTGGAATTCCACAGCAAGCGTGTTTTTTATTATTTTTATTTATAAAACCAGATCATTTTAATTTCTTATATGGCGTTTTGTCCTTTTATTAAGTGAAATATATTAAGCAAGATGATTACGAAGGTAGTTGTATAATACAATTTCATGTCTAGACGGCTCCAGTAATTTTTAAAACAGTATTTTTTGATCGTAATCATGTTTTATGTGCCCTAAAGACAAAACTATTTCATTCATCCCTCGTCGCGGAAAATTATGTATCTGTTAAACCGCGGAACTGAGGGAATGTTGTAAATAAAATAACATTTTAATGTCAACTGATTATTGTAAAAAAAAACAAAAAAAAAACACATTTAATAATACAATTATGTGTGAAGAATAAAGTAATATTGAACTATTTCTAATTTTAGAAAAAAATGGTGTATTAATATAAATTACAAACAAATGTTAACGGTTTCAGAATATGTAAGCGTTACAGAACAGCTATCTGTACTGAATAGTGTAGGTACTGTAGGATGATGGTTATACTAAAAGAAACGTTAGCTGGGTTGAGCAAGTCTAAAAAAAACAAAGCAGAGACTGCCATGACTTGAATGAAAAAAAAAGGTTACATCAAATAACACTATAGTGTGATGGGGTAAGGGGGTGGATTGAGACAGACACAAAGCGAACAAAAAAATTAAAACAACCACCACCCGAAATATGTTTGCTAGAAACTGAATGGAAAATATTATAATTGAATAAAAAATCCTAATCTTACAAAAAACGGCATTAATATATAAAACCAATAAAGAGAATTCAGTCTGGCATCTTATCGAGAATCAAGGCAAACAAAGAATTAATTAAAAATCTGTAAACAACAAAAAAAAAAAAACAGTTGCTGGAAGGTACCCTTTACTGGGCTAACGGCTAAGCTGGGAGAACAAAAGCGAAATGCGTACCGCGACTGTGCGTGGCCAGCACCCGTGACTTTCCAGTACCGGAACGCAAATGACTCTAGTGATATGGTTCATGTCCCCTGCTGCTCTTGGGGGCCAAGAACCTGACACGGCCCGTATCATGGCGTAAAAAGCGAAGGTTACGTAAAATAGAGATCCGTGCGGCGCAAAACAATCGACAAATGGTCTTGAAAAACCCAAACTCTAGGAACGGGCAAGGCCTTGCAAAACTTAAATTTGTGGCATCGTTTCTGACTATGTCATACACATCGGACCTTTACAGTACGCGTGGCGCTAGCGTGTCGCTGTTCGTCTGGAGGATTACTGAGACCCACACCCGGCCGATACTATGGGGGCTGAGGTCAACCCTAGGTTCTAGCCGACCTCATGTAAGGCAGCAGACAAAAAATAATGCCAGAACCTTGCCGATAACTGATTGATCCAAATAGAAAGTAGCGCTGGGCCTCCTCGCACTGGGAAGCTCCCTGCTCTTGGAACAGTGCGAAATCTAAAAGGGTCTCTTAAGCATTGCTGCTGCCTACGCCACCAGCCCACTCCGCTCTGGAGGGCACCTGAACGCTCTTAAGTGAATGGTGGTGGTATGCCCACAAGGGAAATGCAAAACGCTCCCCCGCAGCAAGACGAGCGCGAGAAGTAAACCCTGCTATACTCGATACTGTGACCGAACGCTGGTATTGCACGGAGGCAGATCGGGGATTCGAGGAAAAAGGCACGCCAAACCACTCTCACTTCGAGAGATCAGACATGTCAGGTGGTAAGCGCACCGGCACTGGTTTACCTGGGTCGAGGCAAAGGAGGCGACTGAGCTGCTCTGCTTATTTGTCAGACCACCCAACCCGCTCCTCAGGGGGCACCCGAAAAGCAAAATGGTTAAGACAAAGATACGAAATAAAGAGGATCTGGGTAGCACCCAAACATGCCTCGATGGATGGTTAGGGGGCGGTATGATCACCATCGAAAAAAATTCGACTACTTGCCCCGGTACTACAACGCTGGCTGAAAGGTCTAGTATCGTAAAAAAAACGTTACTTTCGGTCCAGCAAGAGAATCACAAACGGCGGTCGAAGGCACAGTGTGTCCTCCGTCCGGATTACAAGAAAAGCGAACAGGTGACAGTCGCGCCCCATCACCATGAAAGGCCAAGCTAGGTCAGGCGAGTCCCCCGGGAATTGTTGGTTGCTCTGTCAACTTGACCCGGGCACGAGTGACCGCAGAACGGCGCTACGAGGGAATTCCCACACCATCAAAAGAGGCTGAGGCAGGTCGAGCCTGGCCCCGGCTAGTGTTGATTGCTCTGTTGGCACGAAACCGGAACGTACGACCATGCGGAGACGAGGGGGAGGCAAGGCCCCAAAAGTGCCTGTGGCATGTCGAGCCCAGTCCTCGGGTAACGCTGATTGCTCTGTCAGCGGACAACCGACCGAAACGACCAGCAGGGTACCGCTAACGGGGAGGGCTGATAGCTATACCCCGCCTGAGCTGCCCGCCAACAGAATGAGATGCAGGGCGTAAGGGTGTCGAACTATACCCCTGGCGAACCCTGACTGCTCTGTCAGCGGCAACTCAGAGATTGTGCGCATCTTTAAGGTGCAAATCGACAGCACAGAAATCGACTCTGGCAAGGCACATTACACGGGTGATGCTGACAGCCGCACCCTGCCGAAGGCGCCCTGCGTGACAAAAGAGACTGGGAACTGTCAAGCCCAGCCCTCGGCGAAAAACGCTGATTGCTCTGTCAGCGGGAAGCCGAAAGTCGTGGATAGCAGGCCACTGTTTCCGGGTGTAGCCGAAAGCTCCCCGCCTAATGGTGCCGGCACCATGACTGACAAGTGAGAACTCGGGAAAAGTTCTGGTATGACTCAGTTCAGGATTGTCCACCTGAATGTCTGGGGTTTAATCCCCAAGAGTCTAGAAGTCGCAAAGCTATTGAACGAGAAAGACGTGAATGTTGCAATGTTACAAGAGTGCATCGTTGGAGTTACGACAGTCAAAATCACTGGCTATTTGTGCTTCCGTTGTGGGTGCAAGAACTGCAGGGGATTGGTGACCCTGGTCAGAAATACGCTAAATGCTCAGCCGAGCAGCGCCCACGGCTCACGCGGAAAAACGGATACGCTTGCGGTGGATGTTTATAAGGATGAGAGGAAGTACCATTGTGTCAATGTGTAAAATCTCCCCATGTCGGAGCTCAGCATAATAACATATGAGGATACTCTGCTTGGCACATTTGTATGTGGTGATTTCAACGCCATGTCACCGGCATGGGGGTATGGACGTACCGATGAGGCGGGCCGAAGGATTGAGGAGATTTGTAGCAGTACAAATTTAGATCAGTTGTAGGACAAAGACTCTGAACCCACTGGGAGCGAAACGAGGCCTGACCTAACACTCGTCTCGGCAGATCTGGCCTGTAACACCTCTTTCCGTGTGCTTGACTGTATTGGCAGCGATCATAAACCTGTCCTCGTCTCAGTGGACATTCCTCCACCAGAGAGAAACCCAGGTGCTAAGCACAGGTTCTGGGTCTATTCAAAAGCAAATTGGGACGCCTTCAGCATAGCAGCTGACGCTGCCCTGGAGAAGGTAGGTACCGAGCGCGGAACAGTCGAAGTTGTTTTCAAGGAGATCACTAAAGCAATCTTAGTCGCCGCACGTAGGACGGTCCCAAGAAGCCTTCCGAAACGCAAATTCAGACCATTTTGGACTACAGCCCTTGCAAGGTTAGTTCGGCAAAGGCAAGAGGCTCGAAAGAAAGCTTGCGGATTAAAAACGGCTGAGGTGCGCCGTGAGTACAATAAACTAACTGAGCAAGTAAAAAGGGCGTCTGCCGAGGAAAAAGTGAAGAAATGGACTAATACATGTGAGAAGTTGGATCTAAAGGAATGCCAGAAGACGTGGAAACTTCTGAAAAATTTGACCCAGGCTGGGGCGATTAGAACTGGCGCCCCGTTGCAAACGGACTCAAGCCTGTCAGCTAGCGATTCCAAGAAGGCCGAAGTGCTTAACAGGCACTTTAAAGAGGTCAGTAAGTCGAGAAAGAAAAGTACACTGTCCAAGGCACTGGACAAAGTCAAAAAAAGGCTGAGTTTGGTTCGGAAATTCGAGACACGGTCAGAGCCCCATTCTCTGCCAATGAATTGGCATACGCAGTCAGGAAGTGTCGCATAAGAAAGGCCCCAGGCAGTGATCAAATCAGCAATGATATGATCACAGACCTCGGGGCAGCGGGACAAGCAAGGCTTCTCCAGTTTGTCAATCGCACGTGGTTGGCCGGAGAACTCCCTCAGAGGTGGAGGGAGGCTGTCATAGTGCCGGCACTTAAAAAACGGAAAATAAATGACCAAGCAGACAGCTACCGTCCTATTTCCCTCACTTTGTGTGTTGGGAATGTAGCCGAACGCATGGTTAACCGAAGGTTGATGTGGTTCCTAGAGGAAAAAGGGCTCATTACCCCGAAGCATGGAGGCTTCCGGTGGGGTAAAAGTTCGATGGACATGGTCACGCTCCTCGTCCAAGAAATAGCCAACGGCTTTCAGAGAGGTGAGTCAACGGCGGTAGTTTTCCTAGATTTCAAGCAGACATACGATCGAGTCTGGCGTCCAGGACTATTGTTGAAGCTACAGCGGTTGTGTGTCACCGCTGAGATGTACATTTGGTTACTCAGTTTCCTCAGTAATCGTACTACCATGACATGTGTTTGGGATAGCGTGTCGAGGAAACGGACCCTTGAAATTTTTCTCCCACAGGGCTCCGCCCTCAGTTGTACATTATTTCTAGCTTTCATCAATGACCTGCCTGAGTTTCTGGGTTGTAAAAGCCTACTGTATGTCGACGATTTAGCAATCTGGAAAGACCGGAAAGAGTGCCTCAGTCCTTGAGAGCGCACTCCAGAAGGACCTGACTATGGTCGGCTGTTATACTAGGATGTGGGGGCTAGAGATTATTGACTCGAAGACCGTCTACTCGCTGTTTACCTGGCCACGAGTACTTTAAGGAGCCATTTAGACTGGAGGTAGAGGGTGTGGTTCTTGCTCTGTAACCGAAGCCCAAGTACCTGGGAGTTACACTGGACAGAAAGCTCACTCTCTGCACACATCTTTGAGAGGTTGCCCGCTGCACCTCCGATCGACTGAGTATTGTCAAGAAGTTGGCGAGCACGTCCTGGGGGGGGCTCGAGCAGATGTCCTGAGATCACTGTACATGGGTGCTATAGGGTCTCAGATAGATTACAGCCAGTTAGTGCAGGTATATGGGTCCCGATCGTCACTAGAGGCCATCGACGTTGTGCAAAACCAGGTTCTCCAACTGATCACTGGCACTTATCGAACGTCACCCACAGCAGCGGTGGAAATCATGGCAAATGTGCCGCCTCTGGGCATGCGTATGAGTGGTATAAGCGGCAGAAGGAGACGTCTGTCCTAAGGGAGATGGTTGATGGCTGGGTGAAAAGAAAGCGGCTTCTATGTATTACGCTGTGAGACTTGCTTCCGAGATCAAGCTGCCAACCGACCGCCTAATACTAGAGACTGTTTTCAGGGTACCTCCTGGCGAAGCTGTTTACATGCCTGAGGTCAACACGATCCTGGTTGAAACCAATGCTGGGAACGCAAAGGATCGCCGAACCATCCATGATGTGGCTATATAGACGATTGGATCATATCTGGGGGACGCTATACTGGCCTATACTGATGCTTCTGTAGCCAGTATTGATGGTGGGACAAGATCCTCGTTTGCGGTCCACATCAGTTTCCCACAACTGGATTTGTGAAAGACCGTTCTGGCCTATGTGGGTCGCTCTGTTCTTACGAGGCATAGATGACAGCCATTACTGAGGCAGTAGACCACATAGGAGGACTAATTCGGAAAGGACTTTGCCTGCTACGAGCATTGTCATCCTGACCGATACAGGGTCTTGCGTCCCATCATGTGCATGTGACCCTTAAATGGATTATCGGGCATGTGGACGTGCCTGGAAATGAACAGGCAGACTGCATTGCCAAGGCAATTCAACAGTCGACAGATCACAATGTGCAGCACATGATTGCAAGAAGAGCTCATTCGAGGCAGCGCGTGCCAAAATCTTTATCTTTGGAAAATCGAAGTGGTTCTCGAAATGGGACAATTGGGTGAACGGAAGGAATGTCCTTAAGTTTCTGGAGCGGACGTCCAAAACTGACCCGTGGTGGAAGCTTAGGAGAGTCGAGCAGGCGCTAATTGCCCAGTTCCGTACTGTGCACTGTCCTATTGGCGCGTACTTTGGGAGGTTGAGGCCCAATTTCGACATCCTTTGCAGTCTCTGCAGGATCCTCACTACACTCAATTAACCCAGCTCAGAAGAGGTCTACATAAACTGACCAAAAACACAAAGGAAACAGTTCTGCAATGGATCCCAGGACACACCAAGGTAGATGGAAACGAGATTGCTGACCAATTGGCAAAATCTAGCAGCAAAGAAATACAGGTGGATGTCCCTCTGGATGCGGAAGAAATGAAGGGCTGTATAGGTGAACGGAACCAGCAGGAATAGATGAGGAATCACCCAGATCATGACAAAAACGACTCCTATTATAATCTTCCCAGACAAGCTCAAAATATTATCTTCAGACTCAGAACTGGACACAACAGACTAAAACAACACATGTACCGAAGGCTAGGCATTGGAAACAGTGAGGACTGCCCATGTGTGATGTCTCCAGAGAATGCAGAACATGTTCTCCAAACATGCCCTTTACATGACACAGCTCACAACAGGTTCTGGCCACAGATGACCTCCTTCAATCAAAAACTTTATGGGAGCGAGACGGACCTGGATGCCACCGTGCAGTTCATCATAACTATAGGCCTGGTCGTTTGAAATCCTCCATAATCATATATCGAGAACAAAGAAGAAGAAGTGGAGGAAACCGTAGATTATTTGCTTTTCGAGTTCCCCTGACTGGCGGACCATAGGGTGGACCAGTTCGGAAGCTTGCTGGCCATCGGGCTCTATGGCAGTCTCCAGATGTTGAGAGACACAGCAAGTCTGATTTCAAGTGCTCTAAGAGACTAAGTCACAGCCCGCAGTTTACTGAGAGATTTCAAAGAGAGAGAGAGTGACCATAAGTCTGCAATGATAGGTCAAAGTTCAACTTTGCATACCATGTATGCCAGCATGTTATTTTGTTTGATTGCTTATTTAAACATAATTACAGTAATTATATTGATTGATAAGGCGGCGTATGCTACGAGGCGGGATGGCTAGTATTTTAATATTATACAAACATAAATACAAAACTTCATAGGCATAACCATTTACAAATGTTTGTTTTTTTAACAAGTCAGTTTTTAAATAATTGGATTTCTTGAGTTATTTTTTTTATAAACTAGTGAACCCAAATTAGTACCAACAAAATACAAATATTTTATGAACAAAAATAATGATTATAATTATGCCAATTAGATGACTATACTAGATGAGTCTAAACATTAATATATTTCCCTGCGGTCATCGGTGAGTAAAAGGAATTTACTACGGTTAAGTTTTGTAATTTTAAACAGTTTAGTTGCAAATAAATCAAAATGATCTAATTTGTTAGATAATTAGTACAATCGATAGAAGAACAGACTATTTAACACATCATTGGGATAGTGAGGTGAACCCATAGTCAGACTTATCCAGCTGTAGCCTTTTGCTATTTTCCGTTATATATGTGGTGCTTGGTGGAGTCTCAGAGTGTACCATTTAGGGAGTCCGTGTCCGTATTCAATAGTCAACAACTTAGCGAGTCAGAGTTATAGACTCAGAGATTAGCGTGTGCAATTAAAAAAAAGCTGAAGTAGTTTATTACATTTAATAAACTTTAGTTGTGGGAGCTGGAGCATGTGTGTTTTTATTTCTATAGACAGTGGCTGAATGTGAGCTTAGAAATGTAAATATTGTCATCATACCAAAAGATGTTATACTCTCTAATACTTCAAGACTAACGACCATTATATAAATTAAGCCTTATTTTATTTTTTTTTTTGTAAAAAAACTAAGGCTTATCTGGGATTAACCTTCATCAAGGGGCCCACAGTGAAGTGGAACAATGGCTTAAACGGCTATACGTTAAATTAAGAAGCGCTACACTGATGCCATCTCACAGTAGGCAGACAGCAACGATTATATCAACTCTATTTCTTCTACAGTGATAGCATATGCAATGTCCTTCACTGTATCTCTCATCAAAATGTTTTTTTCATGATTTCAATATTTTGCGCTAATCATGTATAAAAAAATATCGACATAAGTGTTTACAAACGTCGATACAGACAACCCAACAGATCAACAGCAAGAACCAACTGATGAAAAAAACTACTAAAGAATACAGCCTCAAGACTCAACTTCGAAATCAAAATTTTAAAATCAAAGAATTGATAATTTTTCAAATGAGTGACACAAAATCGAATCTATCAAAACTGCTAGAAAATAATTGATTCAAGATGATTTATATGTATATTAAAGCTACATTTCTTCTAGCTAATATTTTATTTGATTTTTCTTATGCGGGTGTACGTTGTGATCTCTAACAATTCACGGAGCAGTTACTAATTCAAGTAATTAGAAGAAAATCAATGGGTATTCCCTGTGACACTAGTCGACATCTTTTGTCTCTTTATATTTTCATAGTTAATACGAACTTTTTAAAGACAAATAATACTTTATAATTCATAACTAAATACAATACCAGTACCATTATGTTTAAAATGACTCAAACAATATAAGAAAGAGTAAGCTATCCAAATTCTTTTGGGCTGGAAGGGAATGATACAAAACAAAAAAGAAACATTTCCACTGCTAGAAAAACAGACGGACAAACAGAGACATTAACATAAGGATCAACTACACGCACGGAGCTTCAAAATTAAGAGAAAAATTTATAACAAAAAAGCAGCAAAACATACAATTAGAGTGAAAAACGTAAAAGTAAAATCTTAACGAGATGCCGAAGCAGAAAATGCAATATTAAAACACGAATTGGACAAACCCAATACTTCTACCTAAAGAGCCATAGGGATCCGTCGATGAGCATTAGAGCAAATACTAGTGCTTTATCTTGAGGCGCGGCTATCCGTAAGCTATTAAGCCTTGACGAGAGGGCCGTTGAAATGCTCTCATACCCCGTGAGGATTAAACAGTATTCGATAGATGGGTAGGGCTAAAAAGCGCACGACACATCTATAATAATTAGGTGCTAGGAGAACATCTACTGAAATTTTTAGCTAATAATCTGTTGATCTTCTTAGGGGAATTAAAACCATTATCATGGACATAAATGATTTCTCTAGCTGACAGTTTAAGTTGTTAATATCGTTGTACTTTGTATATTAAATTGTTTATTCAATATCAGTACATTGTGTATATTAAGACAATCCCGTCTATGAGGACAAGATAGTATTTCCAAGATTGTGGTGTTTGAAATCCAAACCAAGGGTGGGAAAACGATAACTGTCAATACATTGAAAGTAGATAGATAGATATAAATGGATACACAGACAATTGATTAATTGGCAGATAGTAGGTACCAGAAACTGGCTCAAAATCGTGGTTTTGCGTCATTGTAGTCAATATTTGGATAGATTTAACTTAATGATTTCTCTATGTAAAACTGATCTCAGAAACAATTATACCATTTTAAAGTATTTTGTAAGCCCTACAATAATATGTAATTACGTTGATTCAAAACAAAAGGTTGAATCTTTTAAATGTAAACCATCACCGAAGTCACTTTTTACCGGCCGACGCGCGATCTAATTTGACTATCCTGTTTTTAATCTCCGTGCGCTCCTGGGCCATTCATCCTACAGTAATGTCAAATATATCGATGTGTGTGAAAATGAATGCCCTTTACAAGCATACTAAACATTTAATTAAAATATATTTAACAATATTTTTAGTATTAAAAAATCATAATAAAAAGTACATTATTATGTGATTTGTTTTAATTGTGTAGTTTTTTCTGTAATATCATAAGAAAGCCCGTCCTTTTTGCTTCTAAAATACGATAATAAAATTTAATTTGTAAGAATGGCCCAAAAACGAAGAGCGGTAAGAAATAGCATATAACACACATTTTTCACCCATTCTTGCACGACCGTGAAAGTGGCCGACAGTCAAGTTGGCAACGCTACAAAGTCACAATGAACTGAACTTTATTGGGACTTAAACACTTAGTTGGTAAGTAAAAACGATAAAAAAACTTGTAGATAAATAGTTACATTATTGGTTCCATACTCTTTTAACGTTGTATTTCTTTGGAAATGTTTATTGTTGTAGTTATAATAACTTTAATATGATAAACCTCGAGGCCTTTTGGATGCTTTTGTACATTGAACGATTCCCCTAATGTTTGCGGACAATTCAATTTTTTTCTGGCTATTTTTTTTAGAGAGATAATAATATTTTCTAAGAGATTACATATTCAAAATTGACTAGTATATATATTTTTACTGTTGTTAGATAGTTTTATTATCTCAAATTTAAACAAATATAACAGGTCACGTGGTCGGTAATTGGTTGTCAATGTAAATATATAGTAGATTGTAAACCGACCGAATTAACTTAACTATTATTGAATGGATATGTTTTAAATTATTGTTGTATTATAGCTGCTATTTTTAGTCTATGCTTAAATTCACTATTATCTAAGTCAGAACCATTTTTAAATGTCATAATTATCTTTATCTGACGGTGTACAACTCAATACTTTATAGAAGGTTTGTGTGCTACTTGAAAGAAATACCTTTATTCCCTTGGCTACTAGACTAGTAATATATACTTCTTCAACTCTGGTTTTGAAAGAGGAAGATGGCAAGTCATGGACTCATGTAACTGTTACGCCTGCATTTTGTTAATTAAAATATCTCAAAGCCACTCATGCGTTTGTATTATTATTAAGTATCTTATTATTAATATTAGTTCAGTTTGAGAATTATAAATATATTGAAGTTTGAAATATTTTAGCTTTTAATTAAACCATATCATCAGTATATTATGTAACCTATTTAGACCAATTTAGGATGTGGGTTATATATTTTAAAGCCTTGCAACTTTTGGAGTGAATAAGAGAAATATACACAGTCCCCTGAAAAAGTCTGTTCTTTCAAACTACAGGGATTAACTAGTGAACTTTTCATTCATTTTTCATTTTTTTATATTAAGTAAACAACGGACATTCAAACTCTTGATAAACAAATAATAACAGAGAAATAGATGAAAACATAATAAAACATTTAAAACAAATAAAATTATTAATGGTAGGGTCAATAATTGGAAAAAAAATGTCCTTGATGAAATAGTAGTACTATATCAAGAAGAAATTAGAGTTAAAATCACTAAATGATCAAAAAAAAACATACAATATCTCTAAAGTAAACATGAAATGAATCAAAACAGATGTGTTTTGAAAAGCTCCAGAAATAAAACTTTATTACTTTGAGAGGCATTGAAAGATGAAATTAAAAAAGAAAGGAATGATGCTGATCAAAATTGCAGGAGTTATATAAAACCTACACAAGCTATAGCTTTGGACCTCACACTTTTTTAAGAGGCCCTTAAAAAAATGTTCTTGTGAGCGATTGTCATACATGTTGAGATATAATGAGCCCAATATTCCAAATGACGGATGGCTGAGTGGTGTAGATACTAGACTGTCGACATGTTATTTGGTGCAAAGTCGTCCCACAAGTCCACCCGGCTTTAAATGTTTACCTACCTGACTTAAGTTGGGGAAGTAAAGGCGGCTGGGCGTTGTGCTAACACACAATCCATTCATATGTCGATGTTATAGAAACAGAAGCATACTAATCTTCATCTGCCCCGATGGTCCAGTAGGGCTAAAAGAACTTTTCTTTATCCTATAAAGCTTAGGGCCTTACGACGTCTAAATCCGGTCCTGATGATCAATTAAATAGTACATTAATAACTCATTTAAATGGTATTTACTTACATTAACTTAAAAGTAAAATTACTTACATTTCGAAAGTTGCACATTTTAGGTGAGCTCCTGTAGTGTTAAAATGCGTAAATTATTTAATTGCTTTCCATGACTTATGAAATAATTAAAATATAATTGAAATGTATACATCTAATGCTACTGTTACTATTGTTACTAATATAACTTTTCAAATAATACTTAATATTGGATTTTCCCTAATGAAAAGTATTTTTTTATTGATGTTTACATGCCTGTTCTGTATATATAAAAGTAATTGGTCTAACGGCTATTTTATAATTAAGAGCTATGCATATCCTACATCTACTTAAATAAATGTTGAATATATACGAATCAGTTTATTTTTTGTTAATTTTGAAAATGACAAATGTTTTAGTTTTTTTTTACCCCAACTCTTTCTAACCTTTATTATATTGATCATAAAACTTTTTTTTAGATATTATGACTATTTAAATGTATAAAGTTTAAGTTACCCTACAGATTGATGTAATTAGTTCTTATTCGTGTTGATTACAATATTTATTATGATTTTTTGAAATGTCACGAATTTTGAAAATTTATCTCCCTTTTTATTTTTTTTTTAAATGATCAAATTTCATTTTCAGTGCTATAAATTTTAATGATATTATAATTTTACACCCTTGAAAAAAATTAAGTTTGTTTTATGTATATTTGTGTTTGTGTTGAATGTAAATGATTTGGTGCACATGAAATACTTTTGCAGATAACATTTGGCAAAAAATGGCACTTTTGAAGGTGTATAGATAAAATGAAAAAGTGACATTTTCAAAAAAAATATATCTCTTAAACTATTTGAGCTATAGTGATAAATGTGATGTCCACCATCTTAGATTTTCAAGTTCTTGCAATATTTATGTTGAAAAAACTGTAAAACGATTTTAAAAAATAAGTTTGTGGTACCTACAGATAGATAGACATATAGACAAACACATTGTAAGAACATTGAAAGTAGGTCAGTTATGATGCTCATTATCAGCAGCGAGTAGAATTAGATATGTAATTAGACAGATGTGAAGGTGAAGTAGCGGAGAAAGGGACAGATTTAATAAGCTTTAAAGACGAGGTTAAATGCAGTGCACAGTAGCAAGTAGGCTTTTTGTTAAGTTTAAGGAAGGTAGATAATTAGGAATAAACGAATAAGTTAGGTAGAAGTTGTTTTCCAGGTGTGATATTTTGTAAACATATTTGTAAAGCCGTTAACCTTTAGTGCTTTAGTGAATAGTTATGTTGGATATTAATATTTTAATCAAACTAAGTTGTTTTTTTTTTAATTTGTATATTATTTAATAAATAATAGACCAATCGTCATCGTTGAAAGTAACCCGTGGGGGGGGGGACTAAATTTTAACCTGTTAGGGCGCTACGGGAAACATGGGTATGTAGTTAGATTCATTCAGTAAAAGAGGGGGTGAGAGACTCTCAGTGTCTCACCTTTTTATGAGAAAAGGCCCTAGTGGTCCTCTCGTTTTGAATGCTATTCATGTGGTACCTACAGGTACATCTGATAAGACAAATTTTCGTTTAGTGATCTCTAAAATCTGCTCGTATAACACACTTTTTGAAGGCTGAGTTTTGGCTGTACGCTTAACTTAAATAGGCCTTGTTATTGTATATCGGCATACCTGAAATACCCATGGCAGGTTTTCGGATTTTTGTTTTTAAGGAATGTATTGCTTACCAAATATCAAAAATGATTTAATTATTCTGTTTTTAGGCAACGGAGTAAACAGTATCCCTTTCGAACAAAAACAAAATAGTATAATTGAGTTAACTTTTGGAACCATTTAATTTTGGAAATCAAATGCGCATAATATTTATGAGTTCTATTTTTTTTTATTTAACCAACATTTTAATTTTATTTTTTATTTTTAGATTATTGCATTGCATAGATATTAATCAACCAATAGTTCATATAATATTTAAACTACACTAGTATCGCATAATAACAAATTATTAAAAAAAAAAAATTTCGTAACTATGATGAAACTGGTTAGTTAATTCTTATACAAATTATACTAATATAATCCAAACCATGAAAGCTGATATATATATATATATATATATATATATATATATATATATATATATATATATAATTCTCTTCTTCGAACAACCTTGCGGGTCAAGGGCCTGCGAGAATTCCCGAATAATTCTCGAATACGTCACAGAAAGCAAGACGCTTTCAACAATCTATATCATACGCCGCCTTATCAATCAATATAATTACTGTAATTATATTTTAAATAAGCAATCAAACAAAATAACAGGTTGACATAAATGGTATACAAAGCTGAACTTTGACCTATCATGTGCAGACTTTATGGTCACTATCTGGTACCTTCCAGCAAAATTTTTTTTTTATTTTTTTTTTTATTTTGTTGTTTACAGATTTTAAATTAATTCTTTGTGTGCCTTGATTCTCGATAAGCTGCCAGACTGAATTCTCTTTATTGGTTTTATATATTAATGCCGTTTTTTTGTAAGATCAGGATTTTTTTTTCATTTATAATATTTTCCATTCAGTTTCTAACAAACATATTTCGGGTGGTGGGTGTTTTAATTTTTTTGGTTCGATCTGTGTCTGCCTCAATCCACCCCCTTACCCCATCACACTATAGTGTTATTTGATGTAACATTTTTTTTATTCAAGTCATTGCAGTCTCTGTTTTGTATTTTTTTTAGACTTGCATAACACAGCATAAAATTCTTTTCTTCTAACCTTCATCCTATAGTACCTAAACTATTCAGTACATATATCAACCCAGCTTACGTTTCTTTTAGTATAACCTTCATCCTACAGTGCCTACACAATTCAGTACACACATAATTTTTTTGTTTTTTTACTATAATCAATTGACATTATAATGTTATTTTATGTACATTTCCGCGGTTAAACGGATACAGAATTTACCGCGACGGGGGATAAATGAAATAGTTTCGTACTTAGAGCACATAAAACATGATTACGACCAAACAACACTGTTTAAAAAAATACTGGAGCTGTCTAGACATGAACTAGTATTATTAACTATTATACAAAAACCATCGTGCTCATCATGCTTAATATATTTTACCAAATAAAAGGGAAAAAAAAATTCATGTAAGAAATTAAAATAATCTAGTTTTATAAAAGAAATAAAAAAACGCGCTTGCTTTTGGAATTCCACAAATCTATAAATAGTCTTTCAGGCTGGTAAACAATGCGAGTTGTCGAACGTGGTTGACGTATAGTCCTGCTTGCCACAGTCGAAAAGCCGTGGAGCCGATACTTTTTGCTGGAGTCGGAGTCGGAGCCAGAGCCAAAAAAATCTCGCGGCTCCACGTCTCCCAATTTTTTTTTGCAGCAGAACTTTTTTTTAGCTTTCAGTCCAAATTTGTTTGATTGTTTGCCTCCTACAATTTGAAATGTTGTCATGTGTTTCGAACGCCACAACAATAACAGCATTTAAATGATAGCATGCTCGCACATCGCCATAAGAAATCTTTCATCATATGGGAAATCGTTTTGTTTTCGTTTTAAATCTTTTTTACCCTCCGAAATTGTTTCAATGGAATGTTATTTTGTTAAATATAAAGTTTAAACAGTTTTATTTCATAGAATAATTGTATCAATCATTTAAAAGTAAATTTCGTCTATTTTATTAAAAACAGAATAGCTGAAATAGAGTAGATACATTTATATGGTTTAGGCTATTCGGACCCGGGCTATTATGTATATATCGTAGGTCAGAAAACGACCTGTTGACTGAAGAATTTTCGCAATAATTACTAAAAATTTAATTACAACGTTTGGCAACTTATGTTTTAAATATGTTATTTTTGATTTATTATTTTCTTTTGTATTATATATTTTTATTACCAATTCTAAATTATTTTGATCAATCTTAAATGTTATTTAGACAATATGTCAATAACTTTATTTCTTTTTGTTCAGTCAGAAATGTAATGCAATTATTTTTTACATTGTTATATAATACTGGATATTTAAAAGAAATCTGTAAAAAATTATTTGATGAGAAAGTTAGCAGTTACAAATAGTGCCGGCATCAGTATACAACATATTCATGTGTGGGTTTTTCCCCTTCGTTCAGCCAATGAATGTCAAACGTATATAAACAATGGTAAGCCGAATGCAGATCGGGAACATTTTTTGCTCATAGGTCTAATTATAATTTGACTATATAAGAGGAGTCAAAAACAATGTTCTTATTAGTATATATATATATATATATATATATATACATATATATATATATATATATATATATATATTTATACATATATATATATATATATATATATATATATATATATATATATATATTGTAGTGCTACTTAAATTGTTATGAATGCCACTTTTGATTTTTCCCTCTGTATTTTAAAGGTCTTTTTAAGACTGCTACCGTAGGCATACACAGGCAACATGGACGCCGCGACCCTGATTGTGACTGAACATGTTAAATTTGTGACCTAGGTTATTCGAAAAAGAAATGATTTGCATATAACATTTGCGTTTTATCTTTTACAGCCTTTTTGATGAATAACTAATTAGTTCAGATAACTGGGATAAGCATTGCACCCATTTTTTTCTCAATATAACTGGTGTACAATATATTCATTATCTGATCACGCATAGTTGTTTCATTTCATTTTTGATAAATTTTTCAGTTATTTTATTTAGTTCTTCTACGAATATGAGTTCTTCTACAAAAAGTGCAACTGTACATTATGTGTTTGGGTAGGCAGCTGAATCGCCTAAGAGACAACTTCCAACCAGTGAAGATGTTTTCAAGGCTTATATGTGGATGCTTAAAATGGACAATACAATCATAGCCTTCATTCACGAGCGCACGCATTAGCGCATGAAGTTAAACAATTATATGACCAGGCTAGTATTCCTACAAATGACATTACCAGTATGATTGTTCGAGTAAAAAGACCTATAGCCAAAGCTCATGAATTTGAGAAATATTCAGATATAAAGCGATCATCGGTTACTTTTCAAGAGGGTTACAATTCCTTCAAAAAGTTATTTGACATTTTCCCATGGTAATGTTTTGATGCAGGTGTTAGTGATAGAGGAGACTGTAAATGTCCACAATCAGTAAAAATTTCTGTGCTTAAGTGGGCATTTTGGGTGGATCAAAAGACGGTAAGAAATATGTCCATAGGCAATGTTGACAAGCAAACAACAGACATATTACAAAATAGACAGAAAAGAAAACATTAATTGATGCAGGGTGGCGATCAGATAGGAACCACAAATGATAACGTCAATGATGAGAAAGATAATGATATTCTAGATAAGGATGCTGAAGATGATGAACTACTTGATGCAGACTTCTCTAGTGATGACGAATGTTCCAAAGAACAAAACAAATATCCATATGAAGAATTATGCAAAGCAGTGGATCGATGTAAACTAAGCAATAGGGATACGTGTCTTATCATTAATGCTGTGTTGAAGGACTTAAACATGTTAACACCAGCAAAGATGCGTCGACATAGAAAAATTTGGAGAGATAGTGCAGCTAAGGAAGATACTGATGAGAGCAAAGATGGTTAACAAAAGCGGGGAGGATTTTGCGATTTTATGTGTCAAATATAATCATTCAGTTCCGTTAAAGAGAATAACGAATTTTATTGTGAATATGTATGGACCATTATGGTTTTATATAAAAAGTAATCCATCTTGTCAAAATGGGGCTAGAATATTGTTTCTATATTATCCAACTGCTTCAGAACATGGATACTGCTGATCAATCTATTATATTGCATGTATTGGAAAATAACTGCTAATTTGCACATCCAGAAAACATTCTATTGGCTGCGAATTAGTGACAATGATGAAGAAAATGGAAGGTATGCAGGAAATAAATTCATAACAGCACGACATAAACCAGCTCCATGCAGAATTAGAATTTCCTACAAAAATGACATAATCCTGAATATTACAGCTAAATCATATGATCAGATAATTAAATGGGATATGTGTGCAGTGATATCCCCTCCTCTGCTGGAACATATTCCTGATGATGAACTTAAACGCAACAACCCAATCATACGTGATTAAATTCCCTGTCACTCTCAAGCTTTTGAAAAAGCAACTAAATAAAGAGTTACTGCTGTTAGTTTGAAAGTGTAAGGACATAGCTTTAGACATTGGATGGGGTTTTGCAAACAAAGAAATCAAGGGATGTTCTTCCGAAAGTTAAAGCAAAGCAAGTTTCCTGTGACAATCCATAAGCAGTATTATTCATATGTAAATAGTATATTTTGCATGAACGATTTATAGATTTAGACAATTTTATATTACTTATACCAAACATTCCAAATGTTGTAAAATGGCTTAGATTGAATTAAAAGTTGGGAGTGGAAGACATTATCTGATTTTTACAAATTTTAAATTTTTACAACTAGTAGGATCATAGGCAACTTTTTAAATGTGTTTCAAATCCCCAACTCCAAAAAAAAATAAAAAAAAATTGACCCACCCTAATATATATATAAAAGAAACCCTACAAACTTCTATTCAAATTAAGTTCTCAGCTATTATATATATATATATATATATATATATATATATATATATATATATATATATATATTAATAAATAGGGCTTTGAATTATTTTAAGCTACAAAATGCATTAAATTAAGTCAAACGGAAGTGAAAAAAAATCGAGCTTTTTTTTTTAAATAGTACATTAAAATTCTCACTTTGTTCGTGTTATGTGTTGGATGAATTGGTAAGCAGCTTAAGGTTTTATTGTTTTATGCTGACTATCCATGTTCGATTCCTCTCAGAGACATTTATTTTAATTTTTTTATTTCATTTTGCAGAATTTATCTTTTTAGTTGTTTAAATGAAAAGTAATTAATGAAATCTTTTTTTTACATTTTTGTTATTTAAATAATTTTTCTTTAAGGATGTTATAAGAAAAAGAAACAACAACTAATCAGATTTTTTTTTTATAACTTAAAAAAAAAATGAAAATATGTATCAAAGCTGAACACAGAGGCGTACATAGGGTAGGTTGAGGGGGGTTCAAAATCGAAAGTACCGCCGGTTCTCAGCTTGAGGGGAGCCCCCCAAAATTATTTTGTACATTAAATATTAAGTACATAATCTCATGGCTTGGTGTGTGTGATGTCCCTATAAGGATGAGATGAAATCTCTTTCATCCTATCAACCGCTAAATGGGACAGTTTTTATGATGCCCTTCTTTCATCCCCACCATAGCCGATAGTGCAATGACAATGGAGGCACCACGGGAGATATATCGGGAACCTGAGCCAAGACCAGAAACATTTCCTTGGTCCTCAAAGGAGATCGAACCAGGTACCTTCAGGTCGACAGTCGAGCGCTTTGCCTCATGACCATCCGCCCCCTTAGTATTTATCGCCTTAGTAAACACCAGTGTTGAATGATGTTGTGGCAAAACAATTCCATTAATCTCATCAAATACCCCCCGTATCCTTAACAGCTTTATTGTTGCATTGGCTTGTACCTAACAAGTTCAGGTTGGTATTTCATTAAATTCTAAAGTCCTCCCAACTTCTTTCCCTGTTACAACTGCAGTTAATCTGTGTGACTGTGATACAGGATATTTCGTACTTTCGTCCTTTAAATTTCTGCCCCAGTTAATGGCCAAGGGGTATTTACTTCTGCATTGAAATTCTGATTCCAAATTTCTTAGGACAGTTTTACAATAAGCATATCTTTTTCGATGAAATAGCTGCTTTCATCATAGGATCTTGAGGTCTGAAATATTAATGAGATGTTGCAAGGACGTCACATCGGGAGAATTCATCATATTCTGCAGGATTCCTGTTTCTTTTGGCTCTTCGTCTGGCATCGAAACCTCAGACAGCAATTTCGTTCAGTAAACAATAATATGAATTTCACATCTTCGTCATTTTTGATTTCATCTTCACTTTCACTGTTGCTTGTGGACCAATTTGTAACAGTAGCCTTCTGATATCTTCTTTCCTCTTCAACTACTCTTCGATTTTCTTCGATTGCTTTTTTTTCGACTCTTTTTTCTTCATATAAATGCTTTCATAAGCGGCGGCCATTTTTTGGACTGTTAGGAATAACCAGTCTTCATCAATTAACGCACATTTTAATCGACACAATATAATACATTTCAAAATGTTTGTATTCAAATTAGTGCGCCATAATATCATAGAATAAAACTGGCATAATAAACAAGTCAAATTAATTTACAAAAGAGATATAATTAATTGTAACAGATTTATTAAGCTTTATCATCATTGTCTATTGAATTAGTTATTTAGAACATTCTATTGAGTTGTATCAAGTGATGTGAGTTTTTTTTTTTTTAATCAACAAAATTGCCAAACAAGTGTTTTTCTCGTATTGTGGTTTCCGAACTAATGGCGTATGTCAACAACTGTTCCTCCCCTTCCCTGTTTATTGTTCTTTCTCCCCCCTCCACGTAAGCCATGATTACCCTACCATACATACCCCTTTTCACTTCCAATCTGAAAAAAAAATACACACGTCATTTATTCTTATATGTTCCTTTACTTTATAAAATATTAGTTTTGCGAGAAAGTAGTTGCTCTTTTATTATTAACGCTTTTATTTTCTTGATTTTCCCCTCTTTCCCAACAAAGTTATATTTTTGACTCACTTAGCAGCGTCTCTCCCCAAAAGATGACGTTACTAATGGCTTACCCAAACCACCGCACCCCCTCTTTCTCAAAACAAGGTCCAAAGTTCTTTTAAATAAACTAAAAGCACACGTCTACAAGTGTTCACTAATTGTATTCAGGATCATAAATTATAATTAAGAAAGATAATCATATTGTTTTAAGGCCATATATCTGCTATAATATTTTTAAGAGGCCTATTGTTTTCTGCGTCTGCGGCCTAAATTGGATGGATGGAATATTTTTTTAATTGAAAGTCAGATAAAAGCTACACAACGATTCTATCTTTCCGGGCCCCAGCTTATGGGTTGCCAAAAATGTAAATATTAATTTCATTATCTCATGTCATGGTTTCGAATGTCAAAACTCAGAGGCGTCTAAAGAGGTCAAGCCCACAGGGCCCCAAAATCCATAGACACTGCCGGGTTGGCAGTATTATCTTATTTAATTCTCAGTACGATATGTTGTGCTATACTACAATGTGCATAACAGTAGGTAAACCACCTGCTAAACATGTAGCTTTTTGCTTAACGTGCAGGCAGTCACTCACGTCTCTATTTTTTTAACTACGTCATCATCAAACATAAAATGAAGAACTGTTTGGAAAGGAGTCCATTAAAATCTTATGAAGGAATTAAGATGTATCAATGATAAGGTGTTGTATGCACAAATTATGTAGGCTATAGTTGGATGTTAGATTTAACGTTTAATAGTCGGGGGTTATTTTTTTATGCTACTGAGCCCGTAGTGAGGATTTTTCTCTTTGGAGTGAGATTTAAGTATTATCGCAGCTTTACGGGGGCCCCAGAAAAATCTTTTTTTTCATTAAATAGTACGTACATAATCTCATGTCAACATGCAGAGGCCCCGAACAGGACAAACACCAAATCCCTAGGTTCGACACTGGCTTCACAGAACAATAATGTTTAAATCTTTGATGTTACCTTTTTTAAGAGGCCTGTTATTGTCTTCGTCTGCGGCCTCAACTGCATTGATGGAATATTATTTTTTTAATTGAAGGTCAGATAAAAGCTACACAACGATTCTTTCTCCCCGGGCCCTAGCTTGAGGGAAGACAAAACACTTATCTCATGCCAAGCCCACCGGGCCCCTAAATCCATAGGTTCGGCACTGCCAGGTTGGCAATATTTTTTGCGTCATTGTACTTTGCTACAATGTTTATAACAGTAAGTAAACCACCAGCTAAACATGTAGCGTTTTGCTTAACTTACACTCACTCACGTCTCTCTTTTTTTTTAAATACGTCGTGTTGAACATCATCAAACGTTAAATGAAGAACTGTTTGGAAATGAGTCCATTAAAGTGTTATGAATGAATGAATATTTATCGATGCTAAAGTGTTGTGTGCACAAATTATGTAGTCTATAGTTGAATGTTAGGTACAGAGTTTAATCGTCTGGGGTTGTTTCTGTTAAGCTTCTGTACCTATGATGAGGATTATTTTCTTTGTGTAGAAATATATAGCATATAGAATTTATTTGATGTAATATTAAGTGCCCGTATTATCAAATGTATTTTAGCTACAATAATCTGTTCATGTTATTCGGGGTTACTTCGAGTACATAGCTATGCTATTTTTTTGTATATAGACTGATTATAAACGCGCTCAAATATATTTCACCCTTTTCGCTTAACACAAGCACTCACTCAGGTTTCTCTCTTTTTTTTAATACGTCATGTTGAACTTCATAAAACATTAAATGAATAACTGTTTGGAAATGAGTCCTTTAAAATATTATTAAGGAATTATGATTTTAAGAGTTTACCCATCGTGAGGATTATTTTCTTTCGGAAGGACTATTTAACATGTGAACTTTATTTGATGAACTATTAGGTGTCCCTATTCTCAAATGCATTTTGGCTACAATAATCTGTTCATGTCCTTAGGGCCACTGCGAGTATATAGACTGATTGTTAACGTGTTCAAATATTTATCACCATTTTCAACTTCAACTGAGTGCCTGCTCGCCGATCCAGGTACCGGGCCTTTGTTTACTAGTGCGGTAAAAAAATTACTCGCAAAAAATGATAATACACACCTTCTAGAATATTGTTTTTTTGACCTAATTATAACCGGATGCACTTGTTGTTTAGTTACTTCAACAATACACTATATATAATGTAAACTAGTGAATTAAACATTTCTCTTTGACATCAACCGGGAAGGGAGCAGGGGGTTTACTTGTCGAAGGGTTAAATAAAAATATCTTTATTTTATATTACATGTGGGGCGAGGGCTTATGTCGACATACCTGGGGCATAGGGTGTGTTTGCGAAGTGCAACAGAGTGTGGGTGGTGGTGAACGGCCTTAACTTTAAATTGCTCAGTCAAATTCGGTTTTTTATTAATTTATGGAACATTCAGCACTTGTGTCAAATTGAAATATTTTGTGTTGCGTTAAAAATGTTAATAGCAAATTAAGTTTGACGTGTTAATTGCGCGTTAACGCAAATTAATTAGCTGCTCTAATATATATATATATATATATATATATATATATATATATATATATATATATGTGTGTGTGTGTGTGTGTGTGTGTGTATGTGTGTCAATGTCCTAGTTTTATTTTTGTATAGTCTAATTTAATCGTTCAAAGTGTCTTAAAGAAACATTGTTTTGGGATGAAACATTTAACGACACATTTTTTTTTCAAATCCCATACCATATCACATTAGTGAAACGAACTGGTTATTGACTTGTTTCGTATGAAATGTAACTAGCGTAGATAACTGAGTTCCATTCAAATATGAGTCAAACATAAAACAAAATATGAATGCATTTAAAACAATTCTTTCCAAGCTAGTTACGAAATGTTTTGTTAAAAAGTTCGCCTGTATAAACCAATATTTTCTTCAACATATGTGACTTTTCTACAAATCCAGTAGAAGAAAGATTTTCAAAACGGTATTAAAATTTAATCGGTTAAGTGACTCGAATGTCGCCATGGAGTCCATCCCTTAATGAAGGAAAAAAATATTTACAATATGTTCCAAAACTTTGCTTAACATGTTTGTGAAACATTTTGCACCTTTATTATTTAAATCAATAATCATCGAATAATGATAAGAAAAAAAGCAACCTTTATACAATTTTGACATTATTATGAATAAAAATGAACAATTTCCGTCCAATTGTATAATGGTACAATATAATTTAAAAAATAATATAATATGTTTAAGTAAAATGATTGAAATTTAAAAAAAAATCACCCAACTAAAGTTATCACATTGAAGTACTTTAAACGAACACAGTAGTTATCGTGTTGAGACCATAGGGCAACTGGAAGAAATATCCGCAGTTAAATAGAGAAGACGTCCTAAACTGACCCATGGAAGGTGATCAGGAGAATCGAACAGGCACTAACTGCATAGTTATCATTGAGCAAGTTCAAAAGGTAGATAGTGGCATATACAGGGAAGGGCGATGATTGAGTGGTTAAGCGATATACTGTTGAGCTGTAGATGTTTTCAAAATAGTTATACAAGACTACAAAAAAGAGGTATTACTGTTTTAAAAAATATAATCTATGGACAATAGACAAAATGTTATTGTCCACCATCTCGGCAAAAAAATTTTGCTTTTGAGAAAAATCTAAATATTGAACATAATCTATCTAAATAAGTTGATGTTACCAACCAGAGACCATAAATCTACACTTTTTTTTCTTTGTGTCGCATTTATAGATGCTAGATTTTGTTTACTAATAACTATACTCTCAGGTAATAAATCCCTGCCTTTATTAACGGTAACTGCAATACAAACGGAATTGTGTGTGTTCCTTATAATTAACAACATCTAATTTCAGAATTTAAACAATGTTTTCTTTTTATTGCTCTTTTGTTTTTCCAGAATTTTAGTATAGATACAATATTTATTACTAGACAACTTGAAGGCGGTTGAAGGTTTAAAAATTCGAAAGTCATTGTGATGTTGTTTTTTTTAATTTTTCCACGACATCAGTGGGTTGGGGGTTGCGTGGTGTAGAACGGTCGACTGTCCACCATAGAGTCATGGTTCGAACCTTAGTGAGAACATTGGAGATTTTTCAGGTCCACACAGCTTAAACTGGTACTTGACTATAATTAAGTTGAAGACAGTAACGACGGATGGACGTAGTGCAAACCACATAGTCCATTCATTTGCCGACTGTATTCACAAAAATGAATTCTACACTTTTTCTGCCCCGATGGTAGAGGTGTTGGGTGGAGGAGCCTAGAAATTATTGTAACGCCCTTAGATGGTCTTGCAATCTTTATCGACTTCATTTAACACAAAGTGCATGTCGTTGAAGAACAATCTCCGTACTTCCTTGGCAAGTTAAACCATCACACACCTCGCATAAATGCTATGTTTCAATTGTGTATTTATATATTAAGGTGGCCCAAAATCATATGGTAAAAAATAAAGTTTCTCACAACTAACGGCGCACTCTCTTGTTGAGTTCCATTTGTCTTACTGAGTAACTGACAACAATTTCAGCTTCCTACTTCTATAAGAAGGGGATGCTCAAGAGTTTACAAATGTTGCTATATTAATAAAAAAAACGCATTTTCGTTGAATTTTTTTATTACATTTTCAAATCATGCCATTGCTGTAATATAGCTGTTAAGTAACGCAAATATCAACATAAAATGTACATTGTAGAGTGCTTAAGATTCAGAGAACATTTTCTAAACATTGCATACACCGAAATAGCACAGATGGCAGACTTCTTTGTAGTTTGTGTATGGATGACTTTTCTGTCGGCTTCAACAACTTGCAAAATATATTGCTTTTCTTCTCGTTTTTAGTCAGCAGTCTATTATATTCATCAAAAAGTTTAACACCACGCTCTGCAGTATCGTTAATGCGCTGCTTACCCTTCTGGTATTCAATATTATCATTCCACTGAGGAAGAAATAGAAAGGAGTTGCCTATGTGTAGCAGGTTCTGTGAATGCCTTGGGGAAAAGTGACCCAAGCTGACGCCTTCATTTTGGAGCAATGATGGATCACCTCTAACACGTCGCTCATTAGGTTATAGTCCAAAACCTGTTATGGTTTTATGTTTCTCAATTGGTGACACTTCATCGGAAAACAATGCCAGGCTGACAGTCTCATTAGACAGATACCACATGTGATTCTGGATAATTTTTGTGCTGCAATACTGATGTCGTGTTCAACATACTAATATT
This sequence comes from Bulinus truncatus, assembly GCA_021962125.1. Classification (NCBI taxonomy): domain Eukaryota; kingdom Metazoa; phylum Mollusca; class Gastropoda; family Planorbidae; genus Bulinus; species Bulinus truncatus. The sequence continues at coordinate 343,723 of JAGDYQ010000274.1, forward strand.
GAGGCAGGTCCCTCCAGAGTAAAAGATCTCCTCCAGGTGCTTCCGCTGCACAGGGTGCTTCAATCCAAGACTTTGTGTACAACAAGGTTCCAAACTGTACAAATCGTTTGAGTTGGCTCTCTTCCTTGTATGTAAGACTGAAAATTTCTCTATGAAGACGGATGAAGTAAATTTTGATGGCATAGATCAGCTTAGCCGTCCACCTAGCAGGAAGCTCACCGTATTTTCTCGGAAAACATCAGTGCTTGAAGGCAGTTCCAACTTACTATAGTTGTCAATCTGTATGCGTCCCCGAATTTCTTTAAATATTTTAAAGATATGTATGTTTGTTGAGTTAGAAGGACCGCAACACAAACTGAAAGCCTTTGCCAATTCCAGCTCAAGAACAAGATGACGACATGCCAACCACAACAGTTCTCGACCAATACGATTCTCAAGCAGTACACAAGCTCCATTGAAACGACCAGTGTTGACAGAAGTGGTGTCAAAGCTTATAGCATGGATGCTTTCTACCAGTGCTTACTGTTCTGACCATAAATAGCATCAGCAGCATTCTGTCCTGTCCCTGATGTTAGTTTAGGGACACCAGGTAATTTTTCACTGCCATCACCTGAAGCCAGCACCGCAAGCGGTCATTTTCTCCAAGACCCAGGATTTCAGGTACGATTTTCCCATCCCAGTGTAGAACTACAGGATAGTGAGGCATAAATGAAACCTTTATATCTGCTGCTTGTTTACACCTGACTTTCTTTCTGGCTTTTTGTATGGTGCTTCGTGAAATGATCAAAGATGAAGGATCATGTCCCAGCGCTGTAGCAATAAGAATCATCAACCGCATAGCTTCACGAACAGACGTTTGGTTGCGATCCAAGGCCCTGGTGACATGCTTAGTGAACAAGGAAGTATGATACCCAATCTCCGTCTTGTTTGTCCGTTTTTTAGTTGAGCTAGGACTTGGTTCATATTCATCTATGACTTGAAAATTATTGGATGATTCACAGCTTTCTGTTTCATTTTCACCTGATTCACCTTATATAGTTTGTTGCTGTCGTTTTTCCTCTTTCTGTTTACGAAGTAGCTGTTTCTGTTGTTTGTGATGGACTTGTTCCTGCTGTCCTGCCATCTCTTTATCTTCAGCACTCATGAACATTATATTTCTTGATTTTCCGTCTGAAAAATGTTCATAAAAACAACAGGAAGTTATGTATCTAAAATGAGAACTAGGTCAGCATGGAATAGTTCATAAGTGAAAAAAACGCTGTATTTTCCACCAGTCAACTGCCGTTAAAGGTAAAACAACGAGGCCTGTGAGCATCCCTTTCTACTTGGAATTAAGTTGTAAAATTTTAACAGTAACTACCTAAGGCAAAAGGAACTTAAAAAAAGGGTGCCCCGGTCCGTGGCACGAAGTTGGATTATATTATATCTACACTTTTATACTAGGGTCGCCCAAAATAAATTTTTGCCAATATTTTTGGAGCATTTTGAGTTTTGTGTTTCAATTGACTTCAAAACAGCATATAACTTTATTTAGTACTGCTTCATCGACACTAAAATTTTAAATCATTGTAAATGCATTTTGAATGTCATCATGTGTGTGTATATATATATATATATATATATATATATATATATATATATATATATATATATATATATATATATACATTAGTGTAACAAACAAATGCATTAAAAAGAAAATTAATGCTCTCAACCTTTTATTTGGTTCCATTTAATGAAGAAAAATATATAAATAGGTAAATTTTGGAGACAATCCATTAATGTTTAGGAGTTGCTCAACACAGTCTTAGTTTGCAAGGTTATTCGAATAAACATTTTTCATGTTTTTCACATATATCTCTTCTATTTTAATAATTAAATTGAGAATGTTTTCAATATTTTATTATTTGTTAATTTTATGAGTCATTATACAACAATTACGATAATATTGAATTTTTTTCTACATCAAGTGAAACTCTTTGAAAGGTACTTATTGAAAAACCTAAATAATTCGCAAAGAGAATTATTTAAGATTTATGTTCACATATCCCATTGGGACAAAAACTGTTACCCGACTTGAACAGTAGAGATGAAGTGAATATACTTCCCATATTTAATGACAGGATATGATGTAGAAAAACTGCTTTCAGTAATAAAACTGGAGGGAGGAAGTGCCGAACAGATAAGTTATGCTATTGAGAAAGCTTTTAAAGATTGGAACATTTCATATGACAAAATTATGGCACTCTGTTTTGATACTACTTCAAGCAGCACAGATGCTTGTACCCTGCAGGAGAAATGAATTGGAAAATATTTATTATACACAGCCTGTCAACACCATGTTCATGGAGTGATTTCATCTCATGTTTACAAAACAGGTTTTAGAGCATCTTCTAGTCCAGAGATTAAGTTGTTTTTACGATTTCGTGATCAATGGAGTAAACTTAATTCTGAATCCCATCATCTAACTGATGCAGATCTCAAAGTTTATGGTTCACTTGTACCATCAGCAGTAGAATGTGCTGTAAATATGTTGCAAGGAAAAAAAAACCTCACGACGATTACATTGAGTTTTTGCAACTGTTGATAATTTTTTTTTGCAGAAACTCCTCCAGGTCAAAGTTACATAAATTTCCGTACTCATGGCCTTATACACCAAGCACGATGGATGGCGAATACACTGTACTCAATTAAAACTTAATTGTTTCGACATGAAATGTATTCAACGAAAAATGAAGAAAAAAAATATCTACGGATTTTCAATTTTTTTTTTCAATTTGATTTACATGGAATATTTCTTTCGGACTCCCATTTCTTCATCTGCTCTTCACAATGACTTGACTTTGATTAAGAAATTTAAAAAGATGTTGATAAACAAACTAAAGAAAAAAAATGTTGAACGCACTTGAAAAGCTAGCCAAAAAATGCTTGAAGAAAAAATATTACTGGATAAAACTGTAAGCATAAACTTAGATGACTTTGTAACCGAAAAATCAAAATATTTATTTCAAGTGTTTGGAATAAATTGGACATTCTTGAAATTAAAATCACCCAGAAACGAGGAGTACATATACTGAATTCCAGGAATCATATACAATTCTTAATTCTATGAAAGTTGTAAATGACACGGTGGAAAGAGGGGTGAAACGTATTTAGATTACTAAATATGAAACTCAATTGCGAATATATTTTACAAACCGTGGGAGAACATCGACGTCATATTCTAGATATGCCGAAGTCTACAATTATGAAGGCATAAATGAAAACAAACGAACAATCAAACGTAAACATTCTGAAATCAAACATTGAATAAATTCATATAAATAACACTTAATTTGAATAACATATTTTTGTTGACCATTAAATCTTATAATTTCAAGTTCATTGAGCAACCTCTAAATATAACAATTTCTTAATAATATTTTGCAGAGCTTTTTTTTTTTTTATAGGAACATAATAACGGGTTGAGAGTCCAATTTTGAGAAATTATTTTTTCTTCTTCCCCCAAAGATTTATATATATATATATATATATATATATATATATATATATATATATATATATATAGTGTGTGGAGAACATGGTTCTCACACATTGGTTAGAATGTAGGATAATATATATAGAGTAAATCATTGTGAGGTTAAATCAAGAGTTCAGGGTTAAATCTTTGGAGGTAGAGTCTTTACGTGTTCTAGCGATCTGGGTTAAGGAATCGATATATGATACCTTATATGGGTAATCCCTTATTTTACCGATATAAAGTATTTTGATAAATATTATTGATGATTTACTATAAACATTCCGAAATCATAGTATTAATGAATTCCCATCAATATTATCCATTTTAGACAATAAATTGTTCATTTTTATTAGTTTATAGCAAAAAAATTGCAATTTATCACACTTTTCTTGACTATTTTCTTTCGTTTCGTATATTTTCGGTTTAACATTTTTTAAAAACACGACCGAAATTCCGTGATGTTGCTTCCAATTTGGCATTTTACAACGAAGAAACTTATGAAACATACTTAACAAAGGAATATATAGTAAAAAACGGTACCCTTAGAAACATTGATGCCCAACACTTAAAGGGCATGAGAAGAAATATTTAAACCAAATTTATGTTAGGGGGATAGCTACTATTGGGGCCCATAGGGCCCTTTATCTTGTATCGCTACGTATAAAGTGTAGGATAAGGCCCTTAAATAGCAAAGAAGCCATGTAAAACCTTATTATTTAAATATTGTAGTTTTCACTTATTACGCAAAGAATAGTGAAGAAATCATTTTGGTGTTTAAATTGGTTTCGAAATACAAACTCTTGCAAATACGAATCAAAGAGAGCCTCGCTTGTCCCAAATTGACTTCTTAATTTTCGTTTTGCCCTCATCCACAGAGTCTCAATATTTTGAGTATAGACTTCAGGGTCAAGGGGGACAACAAAATGTTGCTCATGTATAATTACTGAGTGTGAATAAACTCCGCCACCAAGTCCCTCTATCCATCGGATATGATATGGGTACCTGCCCTTCTATCGGGAACTTCAACTAAAAAGCATTTCCCTGTTCCCCTTTCTACGCCACCAAATACCCAATGACCTTCCCTCCAAGTGCCCCTGTTGTATTTACGATGAAAGTATTTCGATTCATCTATTTGCACAACAATAGGCTCAAAGTTTTCCTTTACCCCACCAATTTCTATCGGCCGGCGGTTCATAAAAGTGGACATTTCCTCCCTCAGAAAGTTAAACCAGTCGATCAAAGTGTTCTCATTGGCTATTTTCGTTTTACATTTGGTGGATTTTTGGGAAAAGTTGCATGCAAAGCAATAAATAATCTGAATTATTGTGTTGAGAGACAGATGGCTTATGAAATCTAATGCTCTTGTTTAAGTGACAAGTCGGACAAACCCAGCGAAACCCATCGATACCGGTATTATGATTTCCAAGATAACATAACACATTGCAAATGGTGCACTGCATATTATTTCTCAATAGACGCCTAATAGCTAACCACTGAATAGTCGCTTCTTGGTTATGCATTTCTAAAGCTATATCATTTAGATTACAATTCTGCTGTAAAATGGCTGCATGATCCATAATATTTAGTGGATCTACTATATTGAAACGAAGATTTCTAGGTCTACCTGTCATTATTTAAAGTTAACTTCGACACTGAAATAAATCTTGTTTTATGTCAAATAAATGATTTAACTTCAATTCAGTTTTGATCACTCGTGTTGTTATAACAAGAGATTACAATGTACGCAAAAGATTTACTTAATTGGAATAGTATTAAAAAATATTAAGATTAAAACTACAAAAGCCTATTTTATATCTGATTGTCAGTTTATTAAAGAAAATAAAAACAAGGATGAGCTAGAATGAATTCAGAACACAGTGGAAGTGTACTTATCTGAATTAAGAGCTATAACAAGAAAATAATAACAAAGCAATCACTATTTCCAAGATGAGAAATGAAAATCCAAAGAAAATCAAACTCTCTTTTCATATTAGTATGAAATACTGAAGTGGGCAGTGTATCTAGCAAGTAGCACAGACTTTCACCTGGAGACAAGCTACCCGCAACTTTCTCAGGGGATCAAATTACCTAGTGCGGTCGTTTACGGTTACGCCCCATACAAGCATACATCTGTGTTGGTCAGTGTCACACTATGTTCAGTCTAAACGGAATGTGTTCCGATCTGACCCATCTACACCAGAGTGCTAGTAGGTTAGATTCAAGAAATATTTTATGCCTTATGCCAACCAGTAGAGCCCAAGTCCAACGTTGTAAACAGAATATGTCTAAATTTGACCCATCTACCCGCTGTGAAATTGAATGTGTCCCGAAGTGACCCCTTAATACAACCCCTGCCATCTAGAACAACTATAAGTATTTATGTGGGAAATACTCTTCACAGTGGATTTTTTTTCTGTCTTTGGGGTTTAAGATATTTAACATTAAATTCTGGTCATTTATTAGTGCTTGATATAGTTGGACTGCAGTGCTATCTAAAAGCTGCATTGTGTTACTTGTTCAACATTGTCACTGGGTTCAGTTAGCTCTCGAAAGTCGTCAGTGAGTGTTCTTAGATGTTAAACAGTTGTTCCAAACAAAGCACCATTTTTTCTGATATAGCCTATTAAAAAAATTATGCCATTTTTATCAAACGTAGTGACAGAAAATAAAAGGCCAATGAAGCGTCAATAATATCTATCCCACTAACATACAATTGGGTTAATTAATTTTTGACTTGCCAATTAAGGGCTGGGCTTAAGTGTTTCTCAGGGTATCGTTTTTTGCAATTTATCGCCTGTATTATTTATTAGTAATAATTTAAAGGGTCGTCGTTTTTAGAGATCCATTCTACACCTTAAACATAGTGATAGGAACTAAGAGTCCCCTTGAGCCACATAGACATATATCACACTAACATAAACTGAGTTGATTAATTTTTCTTATACCTGTTTAGGGCTGGCCAACAGTGTTTCGGAAGGCATCATTTTTTCTTTCATAGCCTAAAAAAATTGAAAATTTCTGGGCCCCATTGTACATCTTATACGTAGCGATACAAGATTAAGGGCCCTAGGGCCCTAAGAGTATCTATCCATCTAACATAAATTTGGTTTAAATAATTTTTGGCATGCCCTCTGAGGGGTGGGCATCAGTGTTTCTAAGGGTACCGTTTTTTACAATATAAGCTATATTAATAAGTATGTCATATAAAGGGGCTTATAGGCCCCAAGAATATCTATCCATATAACATAAATTTGGCTTAAATAATATTTATCATGCCCTTTAAGTGCTGGGTAACAGTGTTTCTAAGGGTACCGTTTTTTACTATATAATCTATATTAATAAGTATGTCATTTTCAGGGCCTTATCCTACACTTTATACGTAGCGATACAAGATAAAGGGCCCTATGGGCCCCAAGAGAAGCTATCCCCCTAACATAAATTTGGTTTAAATAATTTTTGTCATGTTTTTTAAGTGCTGGGTATTAGTTTTTCTGAAGGTACCGTCTTATCTTTTAGTATTTTTTAAAAATCTTGCAGTTGACAGCTGCCTTTTTTTTAGTAAACAATGCAAATTTATTTAATGCATTTAAACACATTTTTTAAAATCTTTTTCTTATTCTTTTAATAAATAACAATCAATACTATGATTTCGGAATGTTTATAGAGGTAAATTATCAATAATATTTATCAAAATACTTTCTATCGGTAAAATAAGGGATTACCCCTTATATGATACATTAGCCTTTGTTCCGAGAGTAGGGAGAGAGTCAACAGACGTTCGGGACAAGTAGATAAATGACATCTATTAGTCAAAATTAGCCTAAACTCATGTATCCAGTTTAAGCTGGATCGAATTGATTTGCTTTTTAAAACCACCTTTTACCAGGCGTGGGAAAAAATTCGTGAATCTGAACCAGGAACTAGCCAGAGAATCAAACCCGAGGTTCTCAGGTCCACAGTCGAATTTTCTATACCGCTTTTTCGGGTTAAAGATATGTTTGTTTCTGAAAAATTTGTTCTGTACTGCAGCAGGCTTTTCGAAATATTCCTTCTTATTAGCTAAAAGTTGCGGAACAATAAAAGTAAATTTTTAGGTGTGCCAGTAGAGAATATAACAATCCATTTTTTTTCAACCTAAAAAGTCATTGGATAGTAAAAATGTAATTGTTTCTGTAACCTCAGTATATGAAGGAAATTTATGGTTAGCAAAACGCCCGGTCACTTTTTGTGTCAATTTTTCAACGAACTTTTTTATTTGGCTCTCATCGAGGATTGATCACATGGCTAATATATATTAGTGTGGTCCAAAAATTTTTTTTTTCGATTTTTCTAAATTTAAGGCTGCATTGTGTTCTGCCAGAAAAAAAAGTGTTTTCTGAAAAAGTAGTAATACAACCGTGAAATATTTAGGGGTTGTACAAAGGCAATGAAAACATTGATTTGGTACTAAATAGTAATTTAATGGTTTATGTTAAATGTTTAGTGTTAAACATGAAATAACAACCTCAAAACAAACAAAAAAATAATAGAATGAAACAAAGCAAAGTGTTTTTTATTTATGGACGTCATATTCACTGACTGCATTTTGCTACTCCAGTAACAACTGTGGTCTTCTTTGCATCCTAATATATAATCGTCGGTGTTCTTGAACCCCTGAAGTAAGAATTGCTTCTGGTCTTCTTTTCTGCATAAAACTTCATTGAAATCCTGAAACAGTTTCACTCCTCTTTCGGCTGTGTCATTAACAACATTTAAATTGGTTACAACCTTTTCTGCATGTTTGTATTCATTGTTGCTGCTCCATTTTTCAGGGGACATCTCCAGGAATGAATGTGGCAAACCATGAATAAAGAAAAATGCCTGTGTATTGTTTGTAACAAAGAAGCTGATGGGCTCGTCATCATAGAATCCATTGGATTCAAGACGCTGAGCTCGATTTATAGATCCAGGTTTTTCTTGCATATTTTTAAGCATCTGAACCTATTGCTTGGGATCAATATTTTCATAAAAAGTGAGGCCCACTGTAATTTCACTTAGATGTCATAAATGTCGACTGAAAGCTTTTTTTTGCTGATTTTCCAATAACTGAATTAACGGAGTTATATTTTTTTCAACTAGTGGATGACAAATTTGAAGATTGTCATTTGCAAACCGCAATGTGCTATCTTTGAAAAAGTATACGTCAGTTATCCCATCTGCTTTATCATAAGATCCCCTCTCCATAAATGCCAATGCTCTTTAAATCGTTTGAAAAGTGAAATTTCATGTCCAGATGAGGGCCGCTTATCTTCAATGCGGTGAACACTTTTTCAAAAATTTCCATCATATGGTGGCGGCAAGCAAGATGAATAACATTTTTTTCAAACAGCTTTTCAATTAAAACACCAGCCCCTTTGGAATCTCCATTGTTACTTGTTGTTGTGTCAAAACTTAATGCTACTCCTTTTTCACATATTCCCCTGTCCTTCAGACATTCCACTACAGCTTGAGCTTGACTGTCACCTGTCCCGGAAGCCAATTTTGGTACACCTATCAAGCATTCTTTTTGCAGTCCTCTTAAAATCACTGGCAATCTCTCAACATTCTCCCTGGCTGTGATATGTGGAAGCAATTTTCCATCTGTCGCGGACCCCTATGAGTGTGCCCTTGGCTTGTATCTAGGAGTATGAAGGCTGACTCAATTAGTACTCGTATTTCTATTTGTGTTTCTGTCACACACACAGTCTCACCAGCAATTAAACGTACAATAAGTGACGATGATCAATTCATCAAGTCAAGTGTACAACAACAAGATTTATTTTATTTATACAAAGGCACCAGTCCGTAACAGGGATCTGGTGACTTATATCATAAGCAAAGTTAATCCTAACTGCAGCAAAATAATCCAATATAAAATGAATAAGGGGAAGAATGACGTTATCACGATTTAACTCTCTCTCTTTCTCTTTCTCTCTCACTTGATCGACTACTTGCTCACAAGACCACTCAGTCGAATGTCGACCGGACACGACTCGGACCCTCGGTCAAATGATCAGAAAAATTATCTTTCGTTACTCACACACTTTCTTACATGCGACCCCTAGCCAATCAATTATCTCCGCTCCTCTCCATGTCAATCAAGGGGGAGTTAACCTCCCGGCTTAGATGGGGGGAGAAGTACGTCATACCGACAAAGACAAGAGTAACTGGACATCTATCCTTTTTTGCATTTGAACAGGGGCCGAGCGGTCAGAGAGAATCCCGCGAGGAATGTAACGTATTTCTGCCAACTGTTGCACTGTTCTCCGACGGAGGTTTTTCATCTCAGTTACGCTGGCCACATGTGATATGACGCAATTACAGGGTTGGGGTAAAAAGGGTGGTGGGCGGGAGAACTGAAACGTATACTACTATACATTGTATAATATACGTATTAATTTTAATAATACTATTAATTCAATGGTTGGAATAAAGGGATTGGTTTCGACAGATTAGTCACAACCCGTGACACCATCCCAATGTACAGTTAATGGTACTTGTGGATCAAACAATACTTTAACTTCATGTGCTGTTTTTTTTCCTAATCTCAGCTCTCACACGCCGTACAGTACTTGACTTAATGTCATGTCACTAACATCATGACCAAGATATTTAGTGTAACAGCTTGTAAATGGACTGTTGTAGGATCACTAACTTGTGATCTATCTAATGCTGCAGAAACTTCTTTGGACAGAACAGACTTTATTCAGTTTCATCAATATTTGGGATAAAATGTGGTAAATGGAGAACATACCTAAATTTTCAGAGAGCTTGCGCAACCTCTAAATTTCATCTGAAAATTATGAAATTTTATATTTCTGAATACTTTATTTGTGGCAACCAAAGGTGGGATTTAAATAAAAAAATAATAAAATGTTAGAATGATTTTTAAAAAATGGCAAAAGGTATTTTTTTTTTTTTGCGAATGGTACACAATCTATGAGTATAAACGCGTTCCGTATAAACGGTGACAATTTAGCGAATATTTGGGTGACGATTTTTATGTAATTTAAATGTTCTCTGGGAGTACAGATACTGGTTTAACGCACATTTTTAGTTTTGTTTTTTGACATAATATATTGAAACTAGCTGTACCCTGCAAAGCTTTTGCAGGAAGATAGACTACTGTAAAGTCATTGTCGAACCTAGGATTTGGGGGCGCTGCATTTTGGCATTCGATACCATGACATGTGTTTATGTACTAAATATTTAATGTAAAAAAAAAATTTTGGGGGCTCCCCTCAAGCTGAGGCCCGGCGGGACTTTCGATTTTAGACCCCATCCACCCTAGATACGCCTCTGTGTTCAGATTTGATACATATTTTCAAAATTATTATTATGTTTTTATGTTATGAAATAGTTAAATACCTAATTAGTTGTTGTTTCTTTTTCTAAAGGATAAAGTATTTCAATAAACAAAAAGTCAAAGAGATTTAATTAGTTACTTTTCATTAAAACAACTAAAATGATACATTCTAAAAAAATAAATAAAAAATGTCCAAGAGAGGTATCGAACCTGGATAGTCAGCATAAAAGAATAACCTAAGTTGCTTAGCCATTCAGCCACCACCTCACACAACCATGTTGTACCCTGCAAAGCCTTGCATATAGATCGACTACTGTAAAGCCAGTGCCAAACCTAGGGATTTGGGGGCCCGGGGCCTGGTCTCTTTTGGGCCCCTGCATTTTGAGCTCGATACCATAAAATGAGATTATGTACTTAATATGTAATGTAAAAAATAATTTTGGGGGTCTCCCCACAAGCTGGAGCCCTGCGGGAATTTCGATTTTTGGACCCCCCCCCTTACCCCAACCTAGGTAAGCCTCTGTGTTATTTTTTTTTTTTAAGTAATGAAATAATTACAAATTCAGTTTAATGGTTGCTTCTTTTTCTTACAACATCCTAAGAGATAAATTATTTCAATTAGGCTCTATAGAAAAACAAAAAAAGTTACTAAAAATAGATTTGTTTAGACTGCGCATGATCGCGCAACTCGATACGCACACGTTCGTCGTACAAACAAACTTTTTTTCTCGATAACTTATATAGAGTTGGATGACAATTGATAGTTGTTTTATTAAAGAAATTTGATTTTTCTAGTGAACAAGGCGCATTGCTTCTGTAGGACATGTATATCTGGTAGCTTAACTGTTTGAAATTGATTGATAAAAACGTATAGACACATGCTATCATGCTGTATCTGCTTACTATTGTGTGATGTAATTACATCACAGCCAGCAATAAAAAACACAGAACTGAAACATGAAAAATATTTACATGATTCCATTCCCTGTTACTACAAACAAAACATGAAACAAATAATTTTCGACTGTTCTGGACGATCACTGAACTATACAAACAAATCTTGGTTTCCTGAGAACACAACTGAAATAATGTTACAACATAATGTTTTAACAATTTTATATAACAATACAATAAATAACTTGTATAAACTTGAACGACTCAGTCTTCAAGATAATATGTTGACCTACATAGAGCCTGAGACATTTCAAGATCTTATCAACTTACAGTACCTGAATCTGGAGAGCAATCGATTGGATTTATTTACTTTACCTGTGAATTTATTTAGTGACCTAATTAACTTAAGCGAACTGCTTATCATGCAGAAACGATTTTCGTCTCCGAAACCAAATCAACAAGATTGGAACAATGAGTGTCATACCGTAACGTAACATGGATGCATACCAAGAGACATTTGGCCGGAAAAGACACAATACAGTGTAATGAAACACTTAAATATCTGTAGAAAACATTAACCAATAGTATGTTTGTAGAAGATTGATTTCCAGCCAAGGCGAAAGAACAAACATAGTCATACTATTCCATCAGCAATACATTTAATTATTCATGCCGATAGCCAAGCAGATAGATGCGAAGAAGTCTTACGAATCCAGCATTAGACTGAGTGATAGCGCCAGAGACAAATAGTAATGAGATTTTAAACATGGATTAGCCCGATCAACGTATAAAGTAACATTTTTAGCCACTTCATATATGAATAATAATTGATAGTATTTGTATTATTAGTCTAACAATCTAACTAAACGTTTTGCTTTACTAAGTGATAGATATGGAAGGGACTAAAGCTAAGAAAATAATTATCTCAGCTTTTGAAATTTTTATTGATTATTGTTATGTTGCAAATATCTTGGTTTTTTTTAGGTCAAAAAATGGTTAAGATAAAGTTACCAAATCCCAAAGCTGCGTTAACTGTTACTGACAGTAAATACTTTCTGATTGAGGTAAAAATGTATTGTATAGTACATACAATTAATTTGATTTTATCAGATTTAAATACTTAGTCATATTATTTGTATTTTATATTGCATGATTTAAATCATAAATGTTTTTTTTTTCAGTAATTTACTGAGTAATTAAAAAGTCATGCCTGTTTTAATGCACCCATCTTTATGTGTCTCAATTTGATTTTTTTTATTTTATTTAATAGGTCTTCAAAATGTGAAGTATAGCCTCAATTCTCAGTCTTAACGCATTGATAGAAATATGCAAAAGTCAGCCAAATGACAGTATTTCACAAGTATAGGATAGACATTATGCCTTATTATAAAGTTGTATTTGTCTCTATACTTATAAGACGCATTTGCTGTCTGTTTGTCTGTCTGTTCCCTCAAAACTCAAGATCCAGACAACCAAATCACGTGAAATTTGGTACTCGTACACATAATGACACATAAGGTCATGAAATAGGTTTCGTTCCATCTCAATGGTTAGTTAAATTGTAATTAATTATTTTAGTATTTTACTATATTAAAGTAATCTCGGTATGGGAACGCCAATGCTATAAATAAAATTTTCTGTGACGTCGTTTCCCGATAATACACTTTTTTTTTTATTTGGTGCTGTATCATACCACACCAACATGCCTTTGTGCAAAATAAAGTAGTTTTTTTTTTTTACTTTCTGTTCACGGAACACAACATTTTAGAGAAAAAATTTACTAAACAAAAGCGGTAAGTAAAATCAAGATCCAGAAATTGTACAGAGAGAGAAAGGGAGGGAAAGAGATAGATAAAGAGAGAGGGGGCAGGAGGGAGAGAGAGGGAAATAAAGAGGGAGGGAGGACGGGGGAGACAGAGAGGGAGAGAGAGGGGAGAGAGAAGGAGGGAGGGAGAGAGAGGGCGGATATGGGAGAGAGAGGGAAAAAGCTAGGGAGGGAGACAGGGGTAGGGAGGGAGAGAGGGTGGGAGAGAAGGAGGGAGAGAGAGAAAGGATAGATAAAGAGAGAGAAGGGGGCAGGGAGAGAGACAGAGAGGAAAGGAGGAGGGAGGAAGGGGGGAGAGGGAGGGATGGGGAGAAGGAGGGAAAGAGGGTATAGGAGAGGGAGGGAGGGATAGAGAGAGGGAGATAAAGAAAGAGGGAGGGAGAGAGAGAAAGAGAGATGGAAGGAGGGAGGGAGGAAGAGGGAGAGGGAGAAAAGGAGGGAGGGAGAGAAAGGGGGAGGGAGGGAGAATGAGTGAGGGTGGGGGAGAGAGATGGAGAGAGAGGGAGGAGGTAGGGAGAAAACAGAAAGACTTATTTTAAACCCGGGCAAAGCCGGGTAATTGCAGCTAGTCATATATGATTTAGTAAATATATATTTATTATCATTTTCAAATCCTGCTTGGTCAAATATGGAAAAATAAAAAAAAAAATATAGCTTTAACAATATAGAAAAAGCATTGTCTCTTATTGTGTACATGATGAGTAAGTTTAATTTGTGCAATTGCTAATGTTTTATTTGTGTAAACATAACTGTAAAACCCTGTGTGTCTAATAAATAATACAAATTCAGTCACAACAGTAAAAAAAAAAAAAACACTTCACATATTACAGCTATTTGATATTTATTAGCAATTATCTTCTATTTGTTAACATACTCCACATAATCAATTCTTAAAAACCCCATTAACAAATTATCTATCTTTGATAGACATAACAGCAAATGAATGTCATTCTTGGACTTGTGAAACTTTTTTTAAAATGCATACCAGGTAGACAAAATGATGACTTATCTAGAAAGAGAAAAAATAAGTTGTTTATAAAAATTACAATGTACAAAAACAACCTAACACGGGCTTATTTCATCAGTTTCAGTGTGGCTATCACAATGCCCAGATGGCTTTGCTTCCATAAACAGAGGCGAATTTAGGCCTAGGCGCACTAGGCGCGCGCCTAGGGCCCCAGATAATGCTAGTAATAACAATTACGCTGGATTTTATCTTAAATTTTAACAAAAAAAAATGTGTTAACATTATAATTAATTAAAAAACTTATATATTTCACTGTTTAAAAAAAGTCACATTAATCATTGGTCATCAAGTTTTATGGTTCTTTCTGGTATTTTAGATTACAAAGTATATTCTTTAAACATTCAACGCTGTATTCAATAAATATGTTCATACACATCATTACAAAAAAAAGACATTGAATCGTAAATGTTGATTCTTCTTGTCACCATAGTCATTTGGCAGAAATGAAGCTTTTGAGCTTTGCACCAGTAACAAAGTACGTCTAGAAAAAAAGAAGGTAATGAAAGAGAATTAGTTTTAGAAAATATCAGCTCATTTATGATTTTATACTAAAGGTTTATAATTTATGCCACAGCTCAAAGCCATTACTGATATATAATTCTGACTATTGGAAACCAAGCAAAAACAAATTGCTTGTAAATATGGTTCTATTGCTTTCAATTTAGCTAATATTATTTTTAATTAAATTATTAATCTGTATACAGAGACCGATGTAATTTTCTGATTCTAACAAATTTTTATTACAATGTATAATTAGTTCAATTTCTTGTAATGGTACAGAATTAATGACTAATATATGTAAAAATTGTTAGTTAATAATATAAATATCAGCTGCTGATGAAAAACTTTAACCTACCTTACAAACATAAGTCAAACACCTTCTAGTTCTAACACACACTGAGCAAATCCCTATGACATGTCATCTAAATCAGCTTTATACAATCTAAAATTCCCTTAAGCCCCAAAGGGCTCATTTGGGCAGATGAAGTGTAGAATTCAGTAACTTTGGCATATAAAGGGATTGTGTGGTTAGCACCAGGCCCAGATGCCTTTACTCCCCCAATTTAAAGTTAGGTACCCATATAAAGCTGGGTGGACTTGGGAACTTTCACCAGGACCTGAACAAATCCCAAGGGTCTCAGTGAGATTCGAACCCCGGATTCTCCGGTCGACAGTCAAGCGCTCTACACCACTCGACCACCCATCCCCATTTATACAATCTTACTTGAACTTCTTGCGAAGCAAAGGACCTCTGCAACCACTCTCTAGAGCACTCTGATTTAAGGGGCCTTTTTTCAATTCCCTCCATGTCTGTTTGCAGCTTTTCATCTCCTGCTCGCAAGAACCACTCCAAGTGGTCTATGGGCAGTTGATTTTTTCCTGGCCTGGGGGTTATGACTGCAGGCTTCCTTATACAATCTGCATGTTCAGATTTTGCCCACTTCAATCAAGGCATTAGTTTGTGTTCCTAAGATGCAGAAGTAAAAAAGAAAAAATGTTAATTGATCAAATAAAGAGTATTTGTAAGAATTTTATAAAAAAATGCTTTTTCTCAGCAATAAAATGATCATTTATTTATAATAATAAATACATTTTTCTAACTAAAAACTTTTGATAAAATAATTTTCACAGCTTTTATTATTTATGCTTAGGTTTATTAAGGCGTAACAGTTTATATAAAGCCTTGTCTTAGCATTTATTGCACAGTCTTATAATCCTTATCTGACCTTATAAGTTATAGATGACCGTAGTATTAAATGATGGAACAATAATTTAGCTAAATTAAACTACTATATCGTAGCTTTTTATAAATATCATGACTTATTTAGTTATAACCGCATGAAATTACGTTCACGTTCTTAGCCTAAAATGCTGCCTCATACTGAGTCATAGTGTCATGGCGAACATGTTTTCTTTACGGAGAAATAATTAAGCTAATTTAAACTTTTATTAATGTCAAAACTACCCAACTGTATGGGATTTGATGGCAAGCAGGATTTAACAGTTGTTAGGACAAGTACAGGATGTAACAGATCTATTAAAGAACAACATTTTGTCGTAGTCTCCTATCCTGGTGGACAGTACAGATCATGTTGTGCCGGACAGTAACAAATCAAGTGGTATTGCTAAAGAACTCCTGTCAATTATCACATACACCGAATCCATGGAAACCTTGTCAGCAATAGTTTGTGATGTACAGTCATCTACACTAGGGTGGAGTGAAAAATGACCGAATTTTTTTTTACTTCGTAGACTTTGGATAGCTATTAAAACTTGCACTGTGGTCCAATGACCTACTCCGTAAAAAAAAAAAACAATTTAAGTAATGTCTTGAGTTTCCACAACCAACTTCAAAATCTTACCATTTATAAGATACCGGTAATGACTGAGTGACGTGCCGGTCTAACTCTTAGAGTAAAACTTATTGATGTTTTTATGCTATATAGAAAGCACACACGAACAAAGATTTATATATTTGTATAAAGTATTGGACTAACAACATATACAATGTATATATAACTGATGTTATATTTATTTAAACTTACAGACATCGTATCAAAAATGGTTATGCTAACTATATTCAATAAACACAATACCATTATATATCTATAAAATGGTCCTGTGTTTATTGAATATATTTAGCATAATCATTCACAATAAAATAACTTTATGTTTAAATATATATATAACATTCATTTATATAAATTGTTTTTGTGGTTTGTCGAATACTTTATACAAATGTATAGATCTTTTTTCCTTTGTGCTATGTATATTGCATAAAAACATCAATACATCTTTCTTTAAGAGTTATGTCACTGGATAGTGTATTTGCTATCCGGTGTTCTTTTCATTACAAGGCATTGACAAGTTTTTTGCTGCCACTATTACGTTATCTTTATTTCTTTAAAGCAAAATATCATTTAGTTCGCTTTTCTACGCATTCACACACAGTACTTCCTGTTTAGAGTAAATACACAGTGTTCATTGCATACATATTATTGCCAAACATTTTATTCTTGTATAATCGCGTTATGTAGCACTGTTAATGATATTCAATTAGTCCATTACGATACTTCATTTATCAGAGACAATATCTAGATGGACCTACCAATGGTCCAAAAGGATTTTCTGGTCCAATCGGAAAATCACGGATTAATTGTGAGAAGCTTCTCGTCGTTGACTACATACCAATAAACTGTGTTCTACCTTCGAGTTGAAATTCCGTCGACTTAAGTACAGATCAGAAATACCTGTTCGACTTGTGTACTGCTGTAAGTGTTGGCGTTTGTCCTGTAGACCATTCACTTCGCAATCCTGGTATTAAAAACCATTCAAGGTGGTTAACAACACCAAATCATATACTACAAGAAGCTTGTTGGATGAACTGAAGACGATTGTTACCTTCATCGTAACAGTTTATGCACCAGCATAGTTTGAAATAACTAATACTCCTTCATGTAAAGACATGTCCACAATACGATACTAAAATCACGCTACCTAACTGACGAGCTGAAGAAAATTGTTGACCAGATAATTCAACGCAACGCATTCTTCAGTCATCTAGAAAATATATTGCTTGCGATGCTTACCGACGAAAGATCAGATGTACGCGAGTTAACTCTGCGACGAATAATGAAATTCAGAAAGCTATAACCCACGAGTTCAGTTAGATCTTTCTGTGTGCTAGTAATCAACTTTGAGGCTAGTGGCTACATAGACATGATTGATTGGCAAAAAACTCCGATCATAATGGGCATTAATGACGATACCATGATCCGGGAAGAAGATACACCAAGACTGGATTTTGCCCCCTATCTTTGCCACACCCAGTCAGTAGAGAGACAAATCAAGCTAGTTACAGAAGCTTCCAATGTGGTGTGTGCCCCAGAAAAACGCGACGGATTCATAATAGCACGCTTGGATTTGAGATTGAATAAATGCCGAAACCGGACAACAAAGCCCAACACATTTGTAGCTATAAAAACATGTTAGACAGTTTGCATGTGTTTTCCCTTTAAATATATGGTTCTTTTTACTTGTAACATTTGTATGGATTGTTAAGAAGGTAAACCAAAACATGAATATGTTCTATATATAAAACTTGTTTTTTTAAAGATTATTGCTTTTTTATCGAAATTTGCCTGTACTTTAGGTCAACTGCGGAACCTCAAGATATGCTTTAAATTTTCCAATATTCGCCACATTACTAATTGCATGTGTTAGCAAGTTTTTATAGCTATCCAAACAAGATATTCAGAAAAAAAAATGTCACTCCACCCTAATCTACACTGGTAAGACGAATGTAGCGAATCCAGAGGTAGAACGACATGTTGGAAGACCACTTCAGTGGCTCATTTGTTTATTGCATACAAATGAACTTCCTCTACGGAAATACATTTCTGTGGTTGACGGCGGACGCTAAACGGGTCCAAGTACGTCAACCGGTAAAATAATGAGTTCCTTAGAATTTGATCCCAAAGATTTACCTCTCACGAATTTCAAAACAGTCCCAGTAAAAGTGTTGACATTGCCGATGACGTGAAGAAAGATCTTAGTACTGATCAAAGTTATCTACTAAGAAGTTGCTTAGAAGTTCAGAATGGAATCATTGGAACTGAAAACAATTTCTTAGAATGACTCCTAAAATTATTTTTTTTTTTCGAATGATACATAGTCTATAAAAATAAATGCGTTTCAACTAGATAGAGACGATTTAGCGAGTGTTTTGGAGTCTATTCTCATTCAACTTAAATGTTTTCTATGTTATAGATACTTTTTTCACGCACTATATCCGACTATATTAGGCTTGGAAGGAGGAGAAAACAAAGAATACTTGAGATTGCCGCGCAATTTAGAGAGCATTGTTGACAAAATAATTTTGAATTAATTATGATAAGTAATCAAATGTTCTCAATGTCACTAATGCTTGTTAATTAACATTGATTGCTGAATGATATGATAAATCGACAAATAAAGCAAATTCGTTTAAGACATATAGAAGTTTATAGTTTTTTAATAAACCTCGAACTTTTGCTATTTTAACTAAATGTAGCGTCCTTTTGTATATGAGAGCTATTTAAATACACCAGCTAAGCTTTATTTGTGTCCATTACTAAAGAAATTACCTTATTTAGATTAGTTTTGTCTAATTATATTAAAATATTGAAATGAAGATGTCATATCATGAAGCCGCATTTTTTTTTACTTGGTGCTGTATGTCTGTTTATTGATATATTGTTTACACGTCTTTTCCTATATTAACTCCAACCTCCACCACACACAAATGTTCTCAATAAAAATTCCTTAATGTTGGCTCTGTGAGATCTATTAACTTTTCAACGCATTAAAATTTTTGTAATAGTGTAACAGATTGAAATTGCTCTCAGACAAACATTTAACAAAACGTTTATATGTCTTTATAGGGGCTGATGAAGTAAGCATTTTTTTTACTTTTCCATCTCTACCCAAGGTATACAAATGAGTCAAGCCACATTCAATTATAAAATAACCAATGACATATATTTACAATATTTTAGCACCTATGGAAAACCAAAATTACTTGAATATACTTGTATTTTTTTCTAGTCTGATATTTGCAACGCTCATAAATATTTTGGGTTTTCAAAACAAAACCATTTTACTTCTCAAAAATTTACATTAAATGCATTATATTAGCATTAGACATTCTCTCAAAAGTCTATATTTACAAGTTGAAACAACAGCTAAAGAAGATAAAAATAATAATGGAAAAGACTCAGCTTAAGCAGTTATCTTAGTTTAGATTAACCCACTAATAATATCAATTTAGTAAAAACTTTTTCCATAAATTAAAAAAAAAAAAGATATATTTTATATCAGACGATTGAGGCTGTTTGATTATTTTACATATTTTAAGATAGACACTAGCTTTATAAGTTTAAGTTTAAAAAATCCATTATAACATTTAAACCTCTTAACTAAATTTAATTAAATCAAAAACCATCTATAAAGTTGTGTAAATAATGTGGGATCTAAGCTTATGCGATAAATGAACGAATACAAATTGAAACATTTCATTGCAATTGTTCAGTTCGTGAACTTTTACAAGCTTTGTTATACTTATTTTAAAATACTGACGCCATTAATACAATCAATCGATATGATTTGATGGTTTAAGTAAAACCAAAGTATATTGTTAACCAAACTACATTATAAGATAGTGATTTAAAAAAATAATAAAAAGTAAATTTTAATGATCTTTAAAGCTTTATTTTAAATCTATTGAGCTATTTTTAATACAATAATAAACTTTAAAAAAGCAAACATAATTCTTCTGGAAGGAAAATAATAGCAAAATATAAACATGACATTTTTTAGTACTTTATTATAACAGTAAGCACTCTGCTTATATGTTTATATTAAACTATTTTAAACAAAGATATATCCTTGTATGTAAAAACATCAATTATAATTTTAAAATATTTGTTTGTAGTATTAAGTTGCTAGTAAACAAAAAAGGAATTTTTTCATATCTACGGGTATCAGGTGTCTAGATTTCTCGCATGAATGGATTTTATCTTGACGGCTGTCCTTACTTTTGTATTAAGAACAATTAAAAAACTGAAATGAATTACGCCCTCTCATTCTTTACGTCTATAAAAGAAATGGCAATATTTATTGGTCTATCACTTGTTCCTTAACTAGTAAGAAAACTTTACTGCCATGGCTGTTTTAGTTTTGCTGTCTTTTGTTGGTCTGCTGTTTACACCAAATGTTAACGCTGGTAAAACAATTTAATACATTTATCTAGTACATTTTCTTCAATAGTCAAATAACCGTCGTTTGCTTTTTGATTTGGAGTTAAAAACTCTATTGTTGTTATTCTCTTTTGTTTCCAATGACTCTTTCCATTCATAAAAACACATTTTTACACTTCTTAGTTGATTTTTTAAGACTTGATATATGTTAGACAATTTTTGACAAAAGCTAAAAAATAATTATCTTCCATGTTTGTATAATGTTCTTACAGCAAGTCCACTCATATTACAGCTAAGTAGGCATGACAGACTTATTGATAAGAAGTGTAGAGTTAAAAGGGAGTTTATTTTTATTATTGTTAATTTCAGCCTTAAATCTACGGGGAGATTTGAAGAGTTAAATAATGCAGCAATTTATTTATTTCAATTTTCTAGTTGCAGTTGGATTTTGTGCTACTCATACCAATGCCAAACTAGAAGCTAATAGTCAGGTGGTATATCAAAAAGTAATCATTAATGCTGGAAGTGCTTATGATGTAAACGCAGGATTTTTACCTGTCCAGTTGTAAGTATATACGAAATATGTACGTGTCAGATAGAAATGTAAAACTCTAAGTCTTAAATGTTTTAGATAAATTTATCGCATACATTATCGTATTAAAATCGGTTCATTTTTTTAAACTTTTGATGAAGTAAAATAAGGTAATATAAATTTTGTCATAAAATAAATTTCATTTAATCTTCTAAAATATCATCTGAATGAGTGAACTGTAAAATAATATGCTTTAGTAGCCACATCATATTTATAAATAGCCTGGCAGGTACGAGCTCCCAATTTTACTTTCCCCTTACTTGTATGTAAACATTTAAATTTGGGTTGACTCCGGAACATCAGACTAGGAACTCTTCTAAGCACGACAATCGGTTTTATAATTTAAGAAAAGAGAGAAAGAGAGAGAATGCAGTTAATTTATAATTTAAAGACTTCCATATATTAAAAGAAACCAAAAAGGCTATCATTGCTTTACCACATTTAGTAATAAGTACTTTCCAATATGTTACTTAAGTAGATTGTTAAAGGTTTGACATATTAAAAAGAAAAAAAAATGTTGGTTCCTAATACATAATGCGATAATAAATTTTCACTTTGAGCATATTTTTTCTTTTTCTAAATTTCTAGCAAGGACTTTATTCATTCACTGTTGGTGGCTTGTCAACGCCATAGAACGTGATGGTACTAGACCTGTATGTCAATGGTAGATATATCATATCTATTCATGGAAACGATAAAACGAATCATCCATCTGGCAGTAAGTTAAAGTGATACTATTTTTTTTAATATTACTTTCCTTTTTTTAATCTACATATTGAATGATGCATCGGCGAGGATTAGTGTTATGCTAAAATATATGTATGTTATATAGTCATTTTTAGATTTGAGGATTGTTCTACTTTTCCATATATCTTCATTGTTAATTTACCCATTTAAAAATCAACATCGTTTATTTCGAACAAATGATCCATCGAAACCTAGACGAGTTTTTGTTTATATTTATTGTTATACGATGAAATAACTTCAAGCCTATAAAACACAAATGGGAAGGCTATATATAGCTAATTTTCTATCCCATCCATAACCGATTATGCAATGACCATGGATGAGAGAAGATGATAAATCTAGTGGTTAAACAAATGCATGATCATTAATTGTCTTCACTAGAGGTAAAACCAGGTACCATCAAGTCGACCATCTTTTCAAATAAATCCTCAAAACTGGAACGTAGTTCATTGTTTCCTTTCATGTATCTCGAACGCATCTGTAAGTTTAATAGCTTTGTAGTAGGGAGCTGCACGGGAGTCAAAATCACACCCAGTCCCACCCGCTACCAAAAGAAATTCTCCCCAGTCCCACCCGCTCCCGCGAAAATTTTCCCAATCTCATCAAAAAATATTCTATTATAACTGAAAAATAATGGTTTTAAATTTTGTTTGTAGAAATCCTCTCGAAAAACATACATGAAAAATATTTAAGATAATAAGTAAAATAAACAGTTCTACAGTTTAAGTCCATGTATAAATAAGAGGCCATTAATAATTAATGGAGATTTTTTGTCCCCAACATTACCCAAATGCCTTAAAACAGTTGTGACACAAGGCAACATTTCATTAACGGGAACATTCCCATATTTTGCACCAATGTTTATCAATTTTGCAGCCAATTCTTGGAGACCACAGCCTTCGACAAATGAAAAGAGCCTGATGTCTTTAGCGCACATTGAAACAAGGGTGTTTGTGATTTCTGTTTTAAGCTGAACTGGAACCTGTTTAACAATCTTCTCTTAGCTTAGAATGAAGCTAGTCATTGATGTAATTTTGGAACTGGTGATCTATTTTTACAAAATTCGAGATGCGTCCACAGACCTGTCGTACCATCGCGTGCTTTCCAAGTTATATTGCATCTTGAACATACCGCGAATGGCACATCCTCACCATCAATATTAAAACGGTTTCAACTTTCTCAAATATTGCTCTTACCACCATTGTTTACGTAAAACTTAATACGCTCGCTTTTGTGTAAACTAACTTTGAATGTTTGCTTTATGATCCATTATTTGAAAATTAAAAAAATAGAATTAGAGAAGTAAAAAGCATTAAGATTTACATTTAAATTTAACGAATGGAAAATCACTTCCAAATTTAAAAACTGCGCATGCGCATTAACGAATTAAAAACACAGAGTCAAAGCGAAGATTATAAATAAGGAATCACTTCTTCATTTTTAGTATAACCACCTTGAAAAAATAAATTAACATATTTTAGCGACTTTTTTAAAGGCGCTTTTTAAAGAAATTTTAATAGCAATCATATCCAAGTCCGCGAGAGTCCCACTCAAACAAAACCCAATCCCACGGGACTCCCGCAAAACAAAACCCAAACCCACGGGACTCCGGATTAATTTATTTCCAATCCCGCGAGAGTCCCGCGAAATCCGCGGGACTACCGCGAATCCCGACCCCGTGCAGCTTCGACTTAGCAGGCACCCTTACAGACTTGCAGGGAATTTTCACTATGACACAAATAAGTCACTTTGTCATGGGAGATTGAACAAAATAATATGTTTTTCTTCAATAAAATGACATATATTAAATTTAATGATGAAGTACTCTTTTATTTTATAGGTAGAACTATTGTGGCAGAATGTAAAAAAGGTGAGAAGGTGAATGTGGTGAATAGAGCAGCCGTCACAGTGTATTCCACCAGCGATGCAAATTATGAACACAACATTTTCAGTGGATTTCTTATAGAGCCGACAATTTAATTGAACATATGTTACATTTTCACTTCGCAATGCAGAAATAAAAATGTAAAATAAAATATGTTTTGTGTTTATCAAATGTTTTCACTTTATCTTATATGAAAGAACTCACTGAGGCAGGGAATATGATACAATTAAATTTACTCTTCAATAGACTAATCAACAAACGTGTCTCTAATAGTTCACTAAGATACAGGTACATTCACATTTCGTGTGTATTATTAGTCAAACATTTCCCCAATCTTATCATTTCCTGTCTTAAATTTTAACAGATAAAAATGCCCTTAACAGAGGGAAATGTTTACACTTGGTCATACTATCCGATGTAAGGATAGAAAAAAGGGGACATAGATAATATAACTCCGACAAAACCGTAATGGTCATTTCTTATATGTCCATATATGAGTAATAGTATATATTTGTTCACCGGGATTGAAAGTGTGTTTGAAAAAATACCAATACTTTTAATATTTTTTTTCTTCTTTCTTTACATATATCAAAATAGATGTACGCACAGTAAGTGCGAGTTGTTGTTAAAGAAAATATAATCTATATATTAAGGTTAATATTAAGGATCTTTTAACTTTTACCACGAGTTGAAAAAAAATCCTTGGTTCTCAACGAAGATCATGCCAGAGGTTAGAACCAAAGTCTCTCATGTTGCAGCCTTTCGGGTTATGCTGTTTCTCAATCATTTTGTGTGTGCTGTAGCAGGCTTTTTGAGATATTCTTTCTTATTAGCTGAATATAGAAATGGATGAGAAGTTTAGCTCTTTGAACCAAATGCGTTTATTTGTTACATTTAATTTGGTTACAATTCAAATATTATATACATTAATATTTCATTACGATATATTGTCAAATTGACTAAACAGAAGCATCTTAAAATTAAGGTTGTCTATAAATAATTATGGATGCACACACACACACACACACACACACACACTCACAGCTCAAAATATAAAAATGAACTTTCCTTTACGTTAAAGATTAACTGGGAATTAATGTTGAACTGCTTCTTTAACCTCAATATATGGAGGAAATGTGTGGCCTTTTTTTTTACCTGGCTCTCATCGAGGATCAATTACATGGCTATCAGATCTATATTTGAGCAGACTACAATGTTCAGCCAATTAGAATTCATTCTTTCTATCACTTTATCTATCTATCAATCTACCTACATAATATATTTATTCCCTTTATTAGCAGTACATTGTTATATATCTCTCCATGCAATCGGAAGTGCGTGATCAATAGCGGATTCCCAAAGACAAACGCACAGTATAAATTTACTTTTGAAAGCAGTGACTGTATGACGTAAGAGCAGCAGAATTGTGATGATAAAGACTTTAGAGTGGATTTGTGGCCATGTTATTATTCATTAAAATATATAATTAAATATTTTTTTTATTGAGCCTAAACATGTGTTGTTGCAATTTTCCTTAAGATTATTTACAATTCAATATATATCTTAGAATGACTCCAAAAATTGACAACGTGTATTATTATTATTTTTTTTTTTGCGAATGGTACATAGTCTATACAAATAAACGTGTTTCGTCTAGACAGAGACGATCTAGCGAGTGTTTGGGAGACGACTCTCATTTAATTTAAATGTTTTCTAGGGTATAGATAGTGCTTTAGAACAGTGGCGTAGCGAGGGGGGGCGGGGGTACATATGTCCCCGGGCGCCGAGGTTCAGGGGCGCCAAATGGTATATTTTACGTATAATATTATATGGTTTTCGAAAGGGGGGGGGATGCTAAAATAGTATTAAAAAGGTAAAATGCCCCCAGCGCAATTTGCTTTCCCTCCTCGCTACGGCTCTGCTTTAGCACAATTTTTTTGTTGTTTAACATAATTGAATGAAATTGTTAAATCTTACTATGCTAGGTTTGGACGAGCAGAAAACAAAGAATACTTGTCAATGCCGCGCATGCGCACATCTATAGAAGGAACTAGAAACAAATATTATTTAGATAGCATTGTTGACACAATTATTATGAATTAATTCTGAAAAGTAATCAAATGTTCTCATTGTCACTAACGCTTTTTAATTATCATTAATTGCTGAGTTATATGGTAAATCGCTCAATAAAACCTCATTTGTTTCAGACTTATAAAAGTTTATAGTTTTTTAATTAATCTCAACCTTTTGCTATTTTAACTAAATGTAGCGTCCTTTTGTATATGAGAGCTGATTGAATACACTAGCTAGGCTTCATTTGTGACTTTTACTTAAGAAATTACATTATTTAGATTTGTTTTTTATAAATATACTATAATTTCTGAAGGTAGTTCAAATATTATGAAGCCGCTTTTTTTTAAGCTTGGTGCTTTATGTCTGTTTATTGATACATTTTTTAAGCATGTTTCCTATATTAACTCTAACCCACACCACACACAGATGTTCTCAATAAAAATTCCTTAATGTTGGCTCTGTGCGAACTATTATCTTTACAATGCATTAACGTTTTTGTAATAGTGTGGCAAATTGCTCTCTGACAAAAAATGTCACCGAACTTGTTTTATTCAGTATAGGGGCTGATGAAGTAAGCGTTTTTTTTTTTTACTTTTCCATCTCTAGCCACGGCAAACAAATGAGTCAAGTCACATTCACACAAATAACCAATTACATATATTTACAATGTTTTAGCAACTATGGAAAACCAAATGTACTAAAAATTACTTCTATTTTTTTTGTCTCATATTTGCAACGCTCAAAAATATATTGGTGTTTAAAACCTTATCATTTTACTCCTCAAAAAGTAAATATAAATGCGTTTTACTCGCATTAGAAATAATTTCAAAAGTCTATTTTTACAAGTTGAAACAACAGCTAAAGAAGATAAAAATAATAATGGAAAAAGACTCCGTGTGAAGCAGTTATCTTAGTTTAGATTAATCCAATAAATCTATCATTTTAGTAAAAACGTTATCATAAAATAAAAACCATATTTTTATTTTAGCCTCGATCGTCTGTTTGATACTTACAGTGTTTTTTTTTCGTATATTAATACAGACCACTAGCTTTATAAGTTTAAGTTGAAAAAATAATCCATTATAACATTCAATCCTCATTACTTAATTTAATTACGTCAAAATCTATGTATAAAATTGGCTTCTGCGATAAAAGATCGAGTATAATTTGAAAAAATTCATTTTTAATTGTTCAGTTCATGATCTTTTATAAGCTTTGTTATACTTATTCTAAAATACTGACGCCATTAATACACTTAATCGATATAATTTGATGGTTTAATTACAACCAATGTACATTGTTTACCGAACTACATTATAAGCTAGTTATTTATAAAATAATATTTAGAAGTAAACTTTAATGATCTTTAAATCTATTGAGCTATTTCAATACAATAATAAACTTTTATTAAAAAGCAAGCATAAATCATGTGGAGGAAAAATAACAAAATATAATCTTGAATTTTTTCATTACTTTAATATGACAGTAAGTACTCCGCTTATAAGTTTATATTAAATTGTTTTAAACAAAAATATAAACATGTTTGTAACAGCATCAATTATACAATTAAAATGTTTGTTTTTAGATAAAAAATAAAAAAAGAAAAGTTTTCATAACTATGGGTATCAGGTTCTAGATATCTCACATGAATGGATTTTTTCTTGACGGCTGTCATTAATTTTGTATTAAGAACAATTAAAACAAGCAATTAAGCCTGTTCCATTCTGGACACAGGACTTGTTCGCGCATTTTCATGTTATGTATCAGTACGTTTGTTATCTTTCAGTAAATATTTGTAAATTTGGAAATGTTTATAAATTCAATTGTGTAATGCATATATTTGAAAAAAGATATT
Source organism: Bulinus truncatus (assembly GCA_021962125.1). Lineage (NCBI taxonomy): Eukaryota > Metazoa > Mollusca > Gastropoda > Planorbidae > Bulinus > Bulinus truncatus. The sequence continues at coordinate 372,202 of JAGDYQ010000274.1, forward strand.
AAAAGGACATTTCTTTATATTTGAAAACAAAATTATTTTCTCTTAAATCTAACTACAAGTGGTTTGTGGTCACTGAAATAGGACTCATAATTGAAACATTCTAAATTGTAGTCATTTAATCGTCCGAAAACTCCGTCAATTGTTGAATGTTTATATAAAGTACGGGAAGTAAGTCATGTTGAATAACTGTTACAAAAATAAATAATGATTACGCCCCTTTGATTAGCTTTTATTATTTATATTTAAAATATAAGCAAAACGGTACATAAAAAACTCTTATATTTTGGCCCTGAGAGGTCGAATCGCGAAATGGACTTTTGATGTACACTTGGCAGGCCAAGACCTACACAATGATATATACATCATGGGTCTAGGACTTATGGTTGCTGAGATATAGGGCGGTCCATTATTAATATAGATTATATAGTAAAAAACGGTACTTTATAAGGCCCCTTTTACGGCCCTGAGAGGTCAGATCGCGAAATGGAAAAAAGGCATTTCTTGGCAGGCCAAGACCTACTAAATGATATATACATCATGGGTCTAGGACTTATGGTTGTTGAGATCTAGGGTGATGACGGACAGACGGACAGACAGACGGACAGACAGACAGACAGACAAAACAGGGACAATAGAAAAAAACTGAAACTAATTACGCCCTTACATTCTTTAGGTCTATAAAAAAATGACAAACTTTATTGATCTATCACTTGTTCCTTAACTAGTAAGAAAATATTACTGCCATGGCTGTTTTAGTTCTGCTGTCTTTTGTTGGTCTGCTGTTTACACCAAGTGCTAACGCAGGTAACACACTTAAAATATTCGTTCTGTACATCTTCAATAGTATTGACGTTTATATATAAATTAGTTATTTTTATAACACATACAACAAATAAGACAGGCCAAAAAAAAAAGATTTGATAATTATATATATATATATATTTAGGGGAGAGTTGCCCTGAATGGAACAGTGCCTTGAATTGAACACTGAATTATCTGCGCATAAATACATTATTGTCGATTTGTTTAACGTTAGTAGTGCGGTTCGTACCGGATATTATCAAGTGAGCGAGTTACAGTTGTTATTTTGTAATTTTGTTTAAAGATATCGAAGGAAACAGGTTTCGGCGAAGGTTCATCTATTTTTGGAGAGCCAAAGTAGCGAGTGCAAAGGTAGGAATCCTTAATAAATAAACAGACTATATTTGCGTTACACAATGCTTGTTGATACTTCTTGTCAGTCTGTGAGCGATAATAGGAGTTTGTTGATCTGTGTCTGAACTACACGATGGCAAACAAAAGTAGGTCATAGTTGCCCTGATTGGAACAGTGATGTTGCCTTAATTGGAACAAAATGTGCCATGTGTTCCAATCAGGGAAACTAATTAAAATATGAGTGTTCGTAACCTAGACTATATAAAATATCTAGAGTAATATAATCTCCGGATCATTCTCTGTAAAAAGTAAAATACCATGCTATTTTTTTTATTTCTCAGATGAAGCGTGTCTGCGGCAAATGGAGTCCAGAAGATTTGGATCGGGCTGTTTCTGCGGTGCAGCGGGGTGACATGGGCCTTAACAAGGCAGCAGAAACTTATGGCCTCCCAAAGTCGACACTGTCGCGTCATGTGACAAGGAAAAATAAATGTGCCAATGGCAATGTTAAACAACATGGACATGAATGTGTTTTACAGAAGAACATGAAAGAGAATTAGTAAATCATTGTCTTTCTCTTGAAGCAATGTATACTGGTTTACGCATTGATGATCTAAGACGTCTGGCCTTTGATCTGGCAGAGGCTAATGCTCTGAAACACTGTTTTAACAAAGAAGAAAAACTGGCAGGTAAAAAATGGTATTATGGGTACATGAAAAGGCATCCTGAGCTGATAGAGTCATTGAAAAAGTCAAAACCATCTGAACAAGTGGCAACATGCATTAAGACAAAACTGATGCAACCATCGAAAAAGATAAAATGTCACAGTTGGTTACATCACTACAAAAAAGCCAGACAGGACATGGGAAGTACATTTTCTAAGTAAACGTCAAAGAACATTCATGACTACTTGTCAGAACATCAAGCCACTGATGGTGTTGATGAAGTTGATATAGTCACTCTCTTACCAGACCCAACAGTTCATCGCGGTCTACATAAGTTTAACTTTGATTTTAGTGGTTTCTTTGTAGAGTAGAGTTGATTTTGGCAGTTACTGTAGAGATTGTTTGTTAGTAATCTCAGTTGTTTTTTAATGATATACTAAGTTAAGAATGTGTTAATCTTTGTTTTTGTTTATCTATATGAGAACAATCACTATAAATGATTGCAGTTAAAAGTAATGTTATCATAAAGTTACAAATAACAATTAAAATGGCTTATAATTGCTAAGTATTTAAATGAAGTTTTATTTTACCGCTTCTGACTAACTGTTCCAATTAGGGCTACCATGATTTGGGATGTTCCAATTAAGGACACTAGCTGTTCCATTCAAGGCATTCAAGGCAACCAGTTGCAACCAGTTGCCTTGAATGGAATTTTCAGTGGTCACCTATTTTCACTAATATCACAGGTTGACCATTACTTAATGGCAGATGTTTGGTGTGAATTCTTGCATTAATGGTATAGCTTCCTTTTGGCACCTTTAAGATTAAAAATATGAATTAGCAGCACTTTTGCTTAAGTGTTCCATTTGGGGCAACTCTCCCCTATTTATTAGTGCGCCACTCAATGCAAAGGCATTTTTTTTAAGTTTCATTGTCCCACCCCCTATTTATGTTAAGTAATTTTTCCAAGTTTCATGTAAATACAGTGATTTTTAGAGGTAGCTCAAAGGAGTCGAAATTTTATATTATATGTGAAAATGCCTGAATTTGACATACAATACAAACCGAAGGCAATTTCTGTTACTTATTTTTGTAATTTCTTTTACACATTTATATTTTCATGTGAGTGCAATATATATATATATATATATATATATATATATATATATATATATATATATATATATATATATAAATATTGTTACGGGTCCTTTTTCTTTTATTCCATAAATGTTACGGGCTCTTTCTATATACTTCATAATGTTACGGGCTCTTTGGTTATGCTCTATGAACGTCTCAGGCCCTTTGGTTTATGTTATGAGTTGTGCGTTTTAATTCGAACGTAGAGATGTCAATTTAGCTTAATGTCTGTCTGTTTCACTCTTATTTGCTCACTCCTTTGTTACAACTAAAAAACCAACCAAACTCGATGCGTTGTTAGTACAACGAATTATTAACATAAATGTACATCAGAATACAACAACTCCATAAACGAATACACATTTAAATCCACAGTAATTTGCCTTGTCTCAACTCTGACTAACTAGAGATCTCTAAAACCCCTCAACACTAAGAACTTCTCTCTAACTATGACTCGTAACGATCTCTCTTCTCTAGCCAGTCCTAACTCCTCTCATAACTTCTCCTAACTAACTACTGTCCGAATCCAGCCCCTATTTATACCCCTAACGTCCGTGCCCTAATTATCCTAAGTACGTCACAGTCTCTTCACTATCTAATCTTTCTAGGAGCGTCACCTGGTCGTCATTTTAACCCTACTAGCCTGTCCGACGTCGCCTCCCAGTCTTCACACCTTTGCTGTCTACTATTCTTTTGTTTCCCCACCTTGCCCTAAGTCGTCTGTCACCTTGTCACTATTATTCATACTAATCCTAATTCTTAGATATCTACTATGTTAAAAGGTCGAAGGGGATTGTCTCTGTCTCTGAATCTACTTTAGCTCGTCACATCTCCCCCCTTGTTAGTAAGCATGATGCAATCATGCCAAACAAAAAACCATCAAAATCGTATCTTAACAACATCAAAACTTCCACAAATACTTTAAAAAATCTGCACATTGTCAGACCCGTAAAATTTGGGTAGTCTACAACAAAAAATCATAAAATTATAAGTTAATGAATTATTTTCCATATAACCAGATGATAACATTACACAAGCACAAAATTCTAGAAATTGTACATTTCCAATATCAATATAACACGTAATATGAGTGTCAGATATCTATTTACAACAATTCTGTCATTTCGTTGACAATAACATCAACAATAGATTTTACAAAATATTAAAACGTCATTTAAATTAGGTCACTTAAATATTTGTAATTCCTACTACAGTTTTACGTAATAAAATGCTAGGTAACCATAACTTGCAGCAAAACAAAATCATCATCTATAACATAAAAGTTATATCATGCGATTCTAAACTCTTAAAAAAACCAAACAAAATTATTGTCAACAACAAACGATATTTTCCAATAAACAAAAAAATCATCAATTAAAATACTTAAAAGAAAATTACATACTTTTTACAAGCATTAACCGTTTCAGGTACATCCGTTATCGAGATATCAAATGGTCAAGAATCAAAATATTTTACAAAATGTTCCCACTAGTTGACATCTAAATCCCTCTCCCTGCCTTGGAAGAACCCATATTTAGGCTTTCTGATTTGATTACAATCGTTATTAACCCGATTATTTCTTGGTACTGACATAGAAGTGAAATACTGATCAGGGTAATGAGGCCTAAAGCATTGCTCTACCCTTCGTCTACCATATAAATCTTTACCCATATTTCTATGGCAGTACCTTAGACAATTATCCCCATGACAAGTGTATTTCATTCTTCTACCATTAATATTTTGTGGGTCATTTCTACGCCTGTACCGAAACATATCGTTCATACCATGTGTACACTGTGTCTCAATTTCCCAATACTTCAACAAACTCTCATTTTCGCAACATTTCCCTCTTATATCAAACTTCTTTCTACACCCGTACTCACAATGACATTTGTTTTTCATGAAGAGTTCTACTGGCACATCACAGTTAGGACCAGATCTCTTTCTTACAATTATAATTCTAGGCGGCTGATACTCATTGTGTCTATCTCTCATCCTCTGCCATTGTTCACTTCCCATCACTGACCGACTTTGACCAGCTACAGGTTTAACACGCACAGGAAAAGTTGGTTTTTGTTGTGGTGTCTTCCCAAAATAATCATTTTGTTTACAAACAGGCTCTATAACAGGGAACTTTATTCTATCACATTTCTCCTTTACTATTGTTCCATCATTACTACAACTTTTGGTGCACCACAATCCAACAAAAAACCGGCCAAGCCAAGCCCGTCACAAATTAGTGTTTACCCGTTAACGCTAACCAATAAAACCAAACAGCCAAATCAGCTAACCAAACCAACCGAACCAACCTACCAAACAACCAAACCAACAAAAAAAAAAAACCAAACCAACCAAATCAACATACATTTTATTCGTCACAAATTACTTTCTGAATTTGTCATGGGCACATCTGATCAGCTTGAAAATTATTGTATATGAAACTGTTGGAATGGATGCTTTTTGCCATATAATGCAGATGTCGGAGGCTACAATTTGTGCAATTTCGTTAAAAGTTGGCTATTTTTTTCTGTTTTTCTTTAATATAAAATTTGATTAAGTTGTAATATTTAATATGCCCATGTATGTTGGCACAACGTTTCCAAGCACTGGATATTTAACTGAGGTTCTGGTGCTTATTTTGCAGGCTGACATATTTAGTCTCTGCTAACAAAACAATATATATACGGTTAGAAATATTTTTTTGATATTTGCTGTTAATGTATGTGTGTATATTTAAAAAAAAAAGCACTATTGAGTTAGAGGTACATTAAAACGTAACTCAGTGACTAAATACTTATATAAGACTGCAAATATAAACATTTAATTATGCAAACATTACTTTAAAACAAAAAAAAGAACTGTAATTGACTCAGGTTTTTTTTATCAAGAAAGCCAACAATCTTTACCATGCTTGGGGCACCTCTAAAAATAAACAGAATCTACTTAAACTTGGCAGAGCTGTTAGTTAGCTCCAAATACAACTATCTGTTGTTATTAAAAAAGAAAAATAAAAAAAAAAAAATCACACCACCCTACTGTAATGTATCTGAGTGAACTAATAGAGACTAGTTCGTTCTTTAGTCTGTTGAAGAATAACATTTATTTTGTCATAGTCCCTGTCTCATTGAGCTATTTGTTTTAAGATACAGTAAAAAAATTTCACAATGCATATTATTTTTTTTTTTACTTTTTTTTTATTTCTGCATTGCGCAGTGAAAATTAAACATATTATCAATTAAATAGTCGGCTCAATAAGAAATCCACTGAAAATGTTGTGTTCGTAGTTTGCATCGCTGGTTGAATACGCTGTGACGGCTGCTCTATTCACCAAATTAACTTTCTCACCTTGTTTGCATTCTGCTACAATAGTTCGACCTAAAAAAATAAAATGAGAACTTCAGAATCATATTAATATATATCATATTATTAGCAAATAAAAACATATATGGTGAGGAAAATTGGATGTTCAAGTAATTGGTTAACAACCAGATTTATCTTCTGTTGGCTGTGGAGGGGATGAAAAAGGAACACCGTATGGCCTACCCAATGTTTGTATGTAGGATCTAAGAGAATTTATCTTTAAATAAAAGAAAAAAAAAACTCATCTTGGTTTTGACGGATCATAAGTTAGAAATAGTCAATGTTGATTTTTAAATGTTTGGGTAAATTAGCGACGAAGATACTCGGAAAAAGGAGAAATATTCAAAACTAAAGAGAACTAAATAACATACATTCGTTATAGCATAACCCTAACCCAACCCAATACATCATTCAATATTAAGCAGCGGTTTTGTTACTATACAATTATACAAGGGAAGATGCTGAAAAGAAAAGGTTTTTTAATGATCCATAATAACAATGTATTGAATTATTAAGAAATATTAGTTCTAAAAAAGAAAAAAAATGGTATTTTAACTGTTGTAAAAAAAAAAAAAGTAAAATAATATTTTTTTTTCTAATGTTCACTTACTCCCAGATGGATGACTTTGTTTATCATTTGCATGAATAGATATCAAATATCTGCCATTGACATACAGGTCTAGTACCAAAGAGTTATCGGGCGTTGACAAGGCACCAACAGTGAATGAATATAGTCCTTTCTAGAAATTTAGAAAAATATTTTATTCAGAGTGTGAAAATATCATCACATTATTTATAAAGAGAAGACACAGTAATTTAGTTTTAAAATAGGTTGTCTTTAAGAATACAATTTAAACCATTTTCTTTCTCTTTCCTCTTTCTCTCTAACTCGTTCTCTCTCTTAATCATAAAACCGGTTGCCTGGTGTTTCCAGAGTCAACTAAAATTTAATGTGCACATAAATCTATGGTGAAAGAAAGAAGGTGATACCCATGCCAGCCAGACTAATTATAAATTTGACCTCGCTAATTAAACATATTAGTTGTTCAATTCATTCTTTCAGATGAGATTTACGAAGCTTAAAAGAATCACGTTTTATGACAAAATTTATATTTCCTAATAATATTCCGTCACATGTTTACAAAAAATGAACCAATTTTAATGTGATAATGTATACGATAAGATTATCTCATAACTTTAAGGCTTATAGTTAACATTTTTAATCAAACATGTACTGTTTGTTATATAGACTTACAATTGGACAGGTAAATACTCCAGTGTTTGCATCATAAGCACCACCAGCATTTGTAATTACTTTTCGATAAATCACCTGACTATTAGCTTCTAGTTTGGCATCGATATGAGTAGCACAAAATCCAACGGCAACTAGAAAATGAAATAAAAATATTGGTAAAATATTTATTTTTTAAATCTCCGAGTATATTTATGACTGAAATTAACAATTATAAAAAAAAAAAAAACTCCATTTAAACTCTACATTTGTTTCCAATATGTCCTCTATGCCTACTTAGATGCAATATGAGTGGACTCGCTGCTATCAACATTCAACAAACATGGCCGATAATTATTTTTTAGCTCTTATATTATGGTCTAACATATTTCTTGTCTTAAAAGAAAATTAACCAAGATGTGTAATAATGGGTTTTTATGAATAGAAAGCGTCATTGGAAACGAAAAACAACAATGGTGAGAGAGTTTAAACATCAAATCGAGGACAATGTATATAGCGATGCGCTGTCTGTATAAAATATAATCTTAGATTCTACCTTGCTAAATGTGAAGGCGTTTTGTAAAAAAAAAATATGTGCAAATGTTACTTCATATTAATAAATCAAAATAAACTTGCTAATAAAAATTCAGAATACAAGAATATATATATATATTTATAAAATATTTTTTGTTACCAGTCCAGATTGTAGTATGTGCAATAGTTAATACTATTGATGAAAATGTACATAAGGATTATATTAAGTTTGTTACCAGCGTTAGCACTTTGTGTAAACAGCAGACTAACTAAAGACAGCAACACTAAAACAGCCATGGCAGTAAATTCTTTCTACTACTTAAGAAACAAGTAATAGAGCAATACACAATGCCATTTCTTTTATAGTCGTAAAGAATGTGAGGGCGTAATTCATTTTAGTTTTTAAATTGTTCTTAATACAAAAGTAATGACATTCATGCATGAAATGAAGACACCTGATACCCATAGTCATGAAAAATTTTCTTTTTTGTTTTATAAAATGGATTATTTGTTCAACTCAAATTTATAAATCTAGTGGTCTTTAATATCGTAGGTAACACATTATTGTCAGTATTAAACAGACGATCATGGCTGATATAAAAATATGGTTTTAATTTATGAAAATTGTTTTTACTAAAATGATAGAACTGGTTTAATATCAGCTAAGATATTTTTTTCAAACTGCATCCAGTCCTATATTAGTTTTATCTGTTTCAGCTGACTTTTAAACACGTGGAAAAAAATGCAAAGAAAAAAAGAAAATTCGAATACTTTTGGTTGTCTTGACATATGTGATAAACATTGTAAATAGGTGCAATTCGTTATTTTAAGAGTGAAAGTGGCTTGACTAATTTGTGTGACGTGGCTATAGATTGATAAGAAAAAATATGCTTACGTCATCAGCCCCTATAAACACATTAAACAAGTTTGGTTAAAATTTTGTCGGAGAGTAATTTCAAACTGTTACACTATTACAAAAATGTTAATGCCTTGAAAAGCTAATAGATCGCACAGAGCCAACATTAAGGAATTTTTATTGAGAACATCTGTATGTGATGTGTGTTAAGGTTATTATAGGAGGAACGTTTACTAAAATATATTAATAAATAGACATACTGCACCAAGTAAAAAAATATAAGCAGTTTCATGATATGACATCTTCCTTTACAAATTCTAATATAGTTATACAGAACAAATCTAAATAAGGTAATTTCTTTAGTAAAATATATAAATGACTCTTAGATTGTATATTTAAATATTAGGGATGCTGATTAAACTGCGTTAATTTGCTACTAACGCGTCAAAAAATTGCTATTAGAGATTTTAAAGCAACACCTAAATTCGTTGTGTTGACCGAAATGCTGAAAGTTCACCAAATCGATAAATAACAGAATTTCACTGAACAATTCGAAGTTAAGGTCCTTTCACTTACTAAGCAGATCTACCACCCCCACTCTGACGCAATTTACACACACCCTCACCTCAAGGTGTGTCGACAAAACCCACAACTGTAAAAAAAAAATTGAAGATGTTTTGTTATATAGCCCTTCGACAAATGAACCTCTTCCTCTCTTCCCGGTAGATATAAAAAGAGAAAAGATTCCTTCACCATTTTACATTATAGATTATAGTGTAAAGGTGGATGTACTATAAGGTATTGTTGAAGGTAAAAAAAAGTGTATACCCATGTTATAATTAGGTCGAAATAACGAGGTTCTAGAAATTTTGTATCACCATTTATTTGCACCCAGTTTTTTATCGCATTTGAAAAAACTGCGTCTTGATGGTCACGTCTGCAACAGCTGCACTAAAATTTTCATATACATGACACCTGTAAATCAATGTCTAGACACGGCTGATTTGTACACGAGATAGTGTTATTGTTTCACTGAGATAAATTATACACTTTATATAGGGCTGTTGAATATGTGCAGTTAACACGTAATTGAAAAATAAAAATAAAAAAAAATATGCGATTACATTTTTTTTATCGCAAACACCTAATTTCGTTAAATTTTACCCAAATGCTGTTTTTTGAGAGTTGCGGAAAAACAAAAAAAACCCAGTGAAATAGCCAATTCCATAACCATAAATAGATCAGATAAGATAAAAATGCAAGAAGAAATACCCGAACAGAGAAACTGTCACGTTTACATAAAATCATAGCAGCAATATAAACTTGAATCAAAAAGATTGTAATTTTTTAATTTTAATTTATGACCCTGAATACAATTTAGTGAACATCTGCAGACGCGTTCTCCTAGTTTGAAACAATAAAACTGATGTCAAATTGTTTTTGGAAAGCGGCTACTGGGGTGACAAAACAAATCAAAGTGCTCGAAATGGTACTCTCAACCCTTTATTGCGTTCCTTTTAATGAAAAAATAAACTCTGCAAAAATATTATTAAGATATTTTTTATATTTAAATGTTGCCCAATAAACGTGAAGTTATCATATTTAAGGGTTAACAAAAATAAAAAGAATGCATTTTTTATTTTTTTCTAATACAAAATTTTAATTATGATATTCAAATTAAGTGTTATTTACATGATTTCATACAATGTTTGACTTCAGAATACTTCACCAGTTGATTGTTCGTGTGTTTTCATTAATTCATTCACGATTCTAGACTTTCGCATGTCTGGAATTTGACGTCGATGTTCTCCACGGTTTGCAAAATGTATTTGAATCGAGTTTTATCTTTTGTTACAACTTTTGCATAATCTGAAATGACTTTCACCCCTCTTTCAGCTGTATCATTTACAACTTTTATAGAATTTACAATTCTATTTGCTTCCTGGTATTCGGTTGCTGCTTTCCACGTGTCTGGGTGATTTTCATTCACGAATGTCCAATTTATTCCAAGCACTTCAAATACATATTTTAATCTCTCTGGTGCAAAGTCATCTAAGTTCATATTTGCAATTGTATCCATTTATACTTTGCCTTCAAACCTTTTTACCTATTTTTTGACTGGCATTTCAAATGCAATCAACATTTTTTCTTTTGTTTGGTTATCAACATCTTTGCTGAAATAAGAGAGACTCACCAGATCTCCAGTTAAATACTATAAATGCCATGCAATGGTTTTAAAGGCAGATTCTGCGACTTCTTTTTGAAAAAACATGTGTTGCTTGAGGTGGTATCAGAACTGAGTGCCATAATTTTGTCATATAAAATGTTCCAATAGTTTAAAGCTTGTTCAATGATGCAATACTACAGTGGGTGTTCTGAATTTCGAGTAACTTATTTTATTTTTTAATTCATTAATTTTCCCAAAAAAATGATTTGTATTATGTATGATGAGTCATAAATTAAAAAAAAAAAAAAAATGATAACATTCTCAAATTAATTATTAAAATAGAAGGGATAAATATGAAAATATGGATTTAAGTAACCTTGAAAAATTAAACTGCGTTGAGCAACCCCTAAACATCAACAGATTGTCTACAATATTTACCAATATAAATGTTTCATAAATGAAATAAAAAAAAGGTTGAGAGTATTAAAATAAAAATTACTAAAAAAATTGTTTGGCACCCTAGTGGGTACGTTGGTCGGGTCAGCCATAAGTAATGTCATTTTTTGTGTGGAGAGAGGGTGTGACAAAAATGTGACTTGGTGGGGAAAAAGGGGAAGGGAATAAAGGAAAAAAAAAACGCGTTCATAGTAATTGAGCGACTACTTTCTGTCTATACAATTATTTTATGAATGAAAATTTAAACAAGACTTACGTGTGGGCGAAGTGAAGCGAAATATGACTGGGAAGGTGGGAAGAGGATTGACATATCATCAGTTCCGAAACTACGGTACCAGAAAAACATGTTTGGCATAGTTGTTGATGAAAAAGAAATCAGTTTGCATCGCTTGACGTGATTGATACATGTCTATAAACTGGTCTCAATAACTAATTCAATAGACATATATGATAATACTAAATAATTCTGTTACAATTAGTTATACATTTTTCGTAAACTAAACTGACTTGTTTATATTGATATTATGACATATTTTAAATACAAACAATTGTATTATATTGTGTCGATTAAAATGTGCGTTAATTTGCGATATATATAGTTCGTCCGTCGTATTCGATTAAGACCATCTAGTCATCAGAGGTTGGAGTGTTGGTTGGTGGGTGTCGGTGTGTGCGCAGATGGCTGACTAGTCCAATCCTTGCTTGGAAATGTCTGTGACAGTGGGGACAGGGAATGGTGGCTGTCAGATGGTGGTCGGCAGCGCGAGCTTTGCGAACCAGGCGTCGCGTTTCAGCAGCAGCAGTTCTATTTGCCTTACATAACCCAGCGCCTATGTGAACAGAGTGACGCCACAAAGCTTTGTCCTGGGCATCTTCCTCCCAGCAATCAGGATCCATGTAGAAAGCCTTCAAAGAGGACTTCAGCGTGTCCTTGTAGCGCTTTTTCTGGCCTCCTCGAGAGCGCTTTCCCTGCTGCAGTTCTCCGTAGAAGATCTTTCGAGGCAGTCGGTGGTCTGGCATGCGATCGAGGTGGCCTGCCCAGCGAAGCTGAGAGCGCATTAGTATGGTGTAGATGCTGGACATGTTGGCTCTGGCAAAGACTTCAGTGTCCGGAATCTTGTCTTGCCATCTGATCCTCATTATGAGCCTGAGGCAGGTTGTGTGAAAGTGGTTGAGTTTCCTGGCATGGCGCTGGTAGACTGTCCAGGTTTCGCTTGCGTACAGTAGTGTTGGGAGGACGATGGCTTGATATACCTTCAACTTGGTGGGTAGGCTGATACCTCTTCTGTTCCAGACGTTGGAGTGAAGTCTACCAAAGGCTGCACTGGCTTTGGCGATTCGTGCGATAACTTCGTCGTCCATTACAACACAACGAGAGAGAGTGCTGCCAAGGTAGGTGAATTTCTCCACCGTGTTCAGTCTCTGGCCGTTAACGTGGATGTTGGGGTCAATGTATTGTTTGCCTGGGGCTGGTTGGTACATCACTTCGGTTTTCTGTGTGCTGATGGTGAGACCAAAGTTGAGGCATGCACGTGAGAATTGGTCGACGCAGTGTTGCATGTTTGTTTCTGAATCTGCGTTTAGAGCGCAGTCGTCGGCGAATAAGAATTCTCTCGTGGTGTCTGTCAGGACCTTTGTTTTGGCTTGGAGCCTTCTGAGGTTGAATAGGCCACCATCAGTGCGGTATCTCAGCCCAATGCCCGTCTCACTGCCGTTGAAGGCATCTGTCAGCATTGCGGAGAACATGAGGCTGAATAGGGTCGGCGCTAGGACGCAGCCCTGTTTCACTCCATTTGTGACTACGAATGGTTGGGATGCTTCACCGTTGTCCTGCACCCTGGCCTGCATGCCATCGTGAAACTGTCGCACGATGGAGACGAACTTTGAGGGACATCCGTATTTAGCCATGATCTTCCATAAGCCATCTCTGCTGACGGTGTCAAATGCTTTGGTGAGGTCAACATAAGTAGAGTACAGATCAGTGTTCTGTTCCTGACACTTCTCTTGGAGCTGCCTGGCAGCGAACACCATGTCAACTGTTCCCCGTTCTTTTCTGAACCCACACTGACTTTCAGGCAGGAGACCTTGTTGTTCCAGATGTACGTTGAGTCTGTTGAGGAGGAGTCGGGCGAGGACTTTCCCTGCTATGGATAGCAAGGAAATGCCGCGGTGATTGTCACAGGCATGGCGATTTCCTTTTTTCTTGTAAAGATGTATGATGGAGGCATCCTTGAAGTCCTGCGGTAGTGTCTCTGTTTGCCATATTAGAATGAAGAGCTTAATGAGATTTTTTGTCAAAGCTTGGCCACCTTCCTTATAGATTTCTGCCGGGATGGCATCTCATCCAGGCGCTTTGCCGTTTGACAGCTGTCTAATTGCTGTGGTGATCTCAACAAAGGTGGGTGGATCAGCAAGTGTGGTATTAGAGGCGACCTGAGGTAAACGCTGGATAGCTTCGTCGCTGATGGTAGACGGGCGATTGAGCACGTTGTCGAAATATTCAGCCCATCTCTGCAAAATTTTTTCCTTTTCTGTAATCAGGTGAGACCCATCTAAGCTGAGCAGCGGTAACGAGCCGTTTGAAGTCGGGCCGAAGATTTCTTTCAGGCCCGCATAGAAATTTTTCATGTCGTGCCTGTCAGCAAAGGCCTGGATCTCATCTGCCCTGTTGCTCAGCCATGTGTCTTGCATCTGGTGGAGTTTGAGTTGACAAGTTCTGCGCGTATTGCTCAAAGCAATTTTCTTGACCACAGACCCAGCGTCGTCCAGGTGTGTCTTGTGTGCGCGGTATTTCTCATCAAGAAGTAGCTTGATCTCCGCGCTGTTGTCGTCAAACCAATCCCAATAGACATATATGATAATACTAAATAATTCTGTTACAATTAGTTATACATTTTCGTAAACTCAACTGACTTGTTTATATTGATATTATGACATATTTTAAATACAAACAATTGTATTATATTGTGTCGATTAAAATTGCGTTAATTTGCGATAGTCTTAGGTTCGAGCCACAGTCTCGATCCACGATGACAACCAAGGGATTTTTTCCATCTCCATGTAAAACGTAGTTTTAAAAAGCAAATCAATTCCACCCAGTTTAAAGTGGGTACGAGAATTTAGGCTAAATTAGAGAAATAAATATTACCGTTGTTTGATTTTAATTGTGAAGCATTCATCGAGGAACACTAAAATCACCGAAACTAAAATATTTATAAAAAACTAAGATTCATAAAATTAACCGTAATATCTAGATTGCTAGATATTATGCCCGGCATTGCCCGGGGAATCTGGTTGTAATGTGAAACTCCTTCCTAATCAATCAAACTACATAATTTTTAAATACGATTAATTAGGTAATATAGGTACTGATTTATGCCACCTTCCTAATATGCAGAACTGACCTACATTTCATACGTCGCAAATAAAGTTGTACCCATCAACGCTAAAAAACCAAACCAAACATCCAAAAAAAAAAACCGAACAAACCAGTCAAACGAACCAAATCATACAACCAACCAAACCAACTAACCAATCAGCCAAACAAACAAACAGAGCCAACAAATTCATCAACAAACTAACCAAACCAAATCCGTCACAAATAATTGTTTACCCTCAATGCTAACCAACTAAACAAACCAAACATCCAAATCAGCTAACCAAACCAACTGAACCAACCGACCAACCAACCAAACCAACCAAATCAACCAAATAAACATATAGCTCATACGTCAAAAATTTCGTTTAAACCGTAAACGCTAAACAAACCAAACCAAACTAAACAAATTATTTAATAAAGGTTTTATCACAATACAATGTTTAATAAGAGAATAAGTGTTAAAAAAAACTACACGCAAACCGGCAGCAAGACTGGTTGATTATTTGTTGCACTTTTTTTATAAATATTATACGTTTAAATTAATATAAAAATGTACCATCGGGAAATGATGTTATACAGGATATCCTAAGTGAAGAATTTTTGTTTATTATTTATTGCGACGGCGTTCCATTCTGCCACTCTCGCAGCCAACTTCCGTGAACTGACGTCATAGAGGATTTTTATTTATAGCGCCTTTATTTAAAGCGAAAGCTTTCCCATTCTGCACGTACAGGCAGATGTCAATAAAAAGATTTGATTAGTAGGAGAATCTGTTCTTTAACTCGCACATACTTTGCATACATTTTTTTTATATATGCAAAGAAACGAAATTATAACTATTAAATATATTGATATTATTTCAAACGCACTTTCAATCCAAATGAGTAAATATATACAATTACTCATAGATGGACCTATTATAAAGGGACCATAACGATAAGGTCGGAGTAATAATAACTATATCCCGTTTTTTCTATCCTGACAGCGGATAGTATGACCAATTGTAAAAAATGTGTAAACATTTCCCTCTGTAAAGGACGATTTTATCAGTCAAAAAATAAGAATTGATATGATGGGGGAAAGTTGTGACTAATCATACACACGAAATTTGACTGTACATGTATCTGAGTGAACTAATAGAATCTAGTTTGTTCTTTAGTCTGTTGAAGAATACAATTTTTTGTTATATTCCCTGCCTCAGTGAATTCTTGTTTTAAGATACAGTAAAAACATTTCACAATACAATTTTTTTTTAATATTTTTTTTTTATTTCTGAATTGCGAAGTGAAAATTAAACATATTTTCAATTAAATAGTCGGCTCAATAAGAAATCCACTGAAAATGTTGTGTTCGTAATTTGCATCGCTGGTTGAATACGCTGTGACGGCTGCTCTATTCACCACATTAACTTTCTCACCTTGTTTACATTCTGCCACAATAGTTCGACCTAAAAAAATAAAATGAGAACTTCAGAATCATATTAATATATATCATATTATTAACAAATAAAAACATATATGGTGAGGAAAATTGGATGTTTAAGTAATTGGTTAACCATCAGATTTATCTTCTGTTGGCTGTGGAGGGGATGAAAAAGGAACATCGTATGGCCTACCCAATGTTTGTATGTAGGATCTAAGAGAATTTATCTTTAAATAAAAGAAAAAAATCATCTTGGTTTTGATGGATCATGTGATAGAAATAGCCGACGTTGATTTTTAAAGTTTTGGGTAAATTAGCAACGAAGATATCGGAAAAGAAGAGAAATATTAAGAACTAAAGAGAACTATATAACATAAATTTGTTATAACATTGGCCCATCACAACACATGATTCAATATTTAGCAGCGGTTATTTTACTTTATACTTATGTAAAGAAAGATGTTAAAAAAAATGGTTTTTTAATGTTTCATAATAGTAGTGTTTTAAATTATTAGAAAATGTTTGTTCTAAATAAGAAAAATGGCATTTTAACAAAAAAAAAATGTAAAAGAACGTTTTTTTCTAATTTTCACTTACTCCCAGATTGATGACTTGTTTTATCGTTTGCATGAATAGATATCAAATATCTGCCATTGACATACAGGTCTAGTACCAAAGAAATATCTGGCGTTGACAAGGCACCAACAGTGAATGAATATAGACCTTTCTAGAAATTTAGAAACATATTTTATTTAAAGTGTTAAATAATCATCATATTTTTTATAAAGAGAAGACAACGTTTCTTTTTTTTATTTATCTTTTTTGGTATTTTTTTCAATGTGAACAAACTTTAACATACGACTAAAATAATAAATTAAAATAATTTACTTCCTAAAAGCTTATAGAAGTATAATTTTAAAATAGGTAGTCTTTAATTATAAAATTAAAAACATTCTATTTCTCTCTCCCACTTTCTCTTTCCCTCTTTCTCTCTCCCTCTTTCTCTCTCCCTCTTTCTCTCTACATCTTTCTCTCTCCCTTATTTATAAAACCGGTTGTTGTGCTGAGTAGAGATCCTGGTGAGAGATTCCAGAGCCAATCTAAATTTAAATGTGTACCTAAATCTATGGGGAAAAAAACGGTGAGGCCTATGCCAGCCAGGCTAATTATAAATATTACGTGGCTACTAAAATATATTTATTAATTAATTCATTCTTTCAGATGAGCTTTACGGAGCTTAAAAGTATCCTGTTTTATGACAAAATGTATATTTCCTAATTATATTCCGTCACATGTTAAAAAAATGAACCAATTTTAATCTGATAAAATATAAGATAAAATTATCATATAACATTAAGGTTCATAGTTTAGATTTTAATCAGACATGTACTGTTTGTTATATGGACTTACAATTGGACAGGTAAATACTCCAGTGTTTGCATCATAAGCACCACCAGCATTTGTAATTAGTTTTCTATAAATCACCTGACTATTAGCTTCTAGTTTGGCATCGATATGAGTAGCACAAAATCCAACGGCAACTAGAAAATGAAAAAAAAATATTTGCTGCATTATTAATTCTTCAAGTCTCCCCATATATTTAAGGCTAAAATTAACAATCATAAAAAACCTCAATTTCAACTCTACATTTGTTTCCAATAAGTCCGCTATGCCTCTTAGATACAATATGAGTGGACTCGCTGCTATCAACATTCAACAAACATGGCCGATAATTATTTTTTAGCTCTTATGTTATGTTCTAAGATAATTCTTGTCTTGAAAGAAAATTAACTAAGATGTGTAATAAGATGTGTAATGTGTAATAATGGGTTTTTATGAATAGTCATTGGAAGCAAAAGCGAATAACAACAATGGTGAGAGAGTTTTAACACCAAATCTAGGACAATTTATATAACGATGCGCTGTCTGTATACAATATAATCTTAGATTCTACCTTGCTAAATGTGGAGGCGTTTTGAAACACATCACAATAAACTTGTTAATAAAAATTCAGAATACAATAATATATATATACGTTTTTGTGTATTAGTAGATCAGTTGTATGTATAGTACATATATATTTTTCGTGGTACTTCTGTTTCTGCATGTCTACCAAATCTATCGTCTAATAATTATCGTCTGTTTATCCCACTTCCGCTAAACTAAGTGGCCAGATAATTAAAACCATCTCTGTGCCAACTGTAAATTCTCCAGCCTAAACTGATTATTACAACATCCCCCTTTCCTTTAAAAAACAAATGTTATACATTTAGTTTTTTAGTCTGTCGTTGGTTTTTCTGTCGTTAACTTAATAAAATTTACTTTTGTCAAAAATAAAAAAAAATTGTTGTATCACATCATATCTATAATAATCCATACACATGTTCTATATACAAAAAGTCAAACAAAATGCTTATGATACAAAATATCAAACTAGTTATGATACAAAATTTATTAATAAAAATATTCTTGTCAATACTATATCTCATATTTTAATTTTTAAATGTATCATATAACATATCATAATATTGACATAAAAATTTGTTCAATTTTCAAAAATATTATTATCAATTCAGTTTCAAAACAAAAAAAAAATGTATACAATAATAAGTGATTATTCACTTAAGTTGGTACCAAGTACCATAACTTCTTCATAAGTTTTAAGTGCATTTTAATTATCATTATTATCTCCCCTCTTTTCTCTTTTTTTATAGTGATTATTTTCTATCACCTTATGACTTAATTGTCATTTCTTTGTACATATTCACTTAATGAATTTATTTTCAATATTCAACACTTTCATATTTTTCTTCACATCATTCTCATTCTTTTCTTTTGTATGAGAGCATTTTATTTCAGTACAATATATTTTTCATGTTGTCTTTTGACAAACTTCTTCTGTTGCAACAATATTTTGTTCAACTTATTATTTACCTTGCTTTATCTAGCAAGTCATTTTTCTTTCATCTCTTATGAAGACCTTTTCTTTTGTCTTCTGTCAATAACACTTTCCTTAGTGATTTGACAATATTTATTTTGTGCTCATCAATTATATAAGACATTTTTCTTATGTCTTTCTCATCATTTTATATAGTGTGAATATATTAACTTTGCACTTTTTCGTGTCAATTTATCTTGACATATTTAATATTATCGCCATGTACAATTCATTATGTCTTCTGACATATAAAATATTTAACATCATTTTAAATAAATTCATATATTATTACAATCTTCATACCTTTGACTTCTTTAGTCAATAATTGTTCAAGTTACATATTTGAGACTAATAAGTCTTCTTGACAATAATCAATGTCATAATCAATAATCCTTTGATTGGATTTAACAAAATTTAATTTTTTAAAAAGTTTTATAACAAATTGAACAATACACTTCAAACAATGAACAAATTCAATAAAATATGCATTAATAATCATTGCATAATAAAATCTTTGCATACACTTCAATAATATTTTCATCAATGTGAATGAAATGAATGAGTAATTAATCATTCTTACAACATATTCTCATGTACATTATACTTGTTTAGTGTATGTGTTTTATTTTAAACACAATCTCTCCTCATTCTCATCTTAATTTAGTAAGCATATTTCTATTTTAAATACCTTATGCAACAATCATCAACATGAATTCTTAAATATATATTATTAAAAAAATATTTGAGTCAATATACTCAATACAATAGTGTACTTGACAAGCTTAAATGTCATTATCATTATTCATGTATTATATTATATTTTCAATACATACAAATCTTTTATTTTCAAATACAACTGTTATTAGTTTTAATTATTCCAATATCCATATAATGTGTATTTATAGTTCCAACATTCACCTTATTTATTCTAGTATTCTTTTAATATTCATATATATATGATCTTGTATTATATTTATTCTTCTTGTTCCAATATAATTTATATTTTCTAATTGTTCCAATATTTATTTATTTATACTTGTTATTTCAATTAATTAAATCTATTCTTGTTGTCCCAATACAGCATTTTCTATGTTTAAATAATTCAATATGTTTACTCAAAAAAAATATACTTATTTCTGACTGAGTCTCCATAAAATATCTGGGATATGCTTACTTCACCCTTTAATGTATTTTATGTTAAATGAGTAGTCTTGTAATAACAAAGACCAGCGTGTTAGTTTAGCATTATTTATGCTTTTGGTATTCAGGTTAGCTAAAGGTTTGTGATCTATTAACATAGTGAACTCATTGCCTAGCAAGTATTTGCTTAATTTAGTTATTGTCCAAACTAAAGCTAAACATTCTAGTTCTATTACTGAATATCTATTTTCAGTGTCTGACAGTTTTCTACTCAAATAAAGTATTGGTTTATTGATATTATCCTGCTCTTGATATAGACATCCACCGATTGATGTCTTGCTAGCGTCTGTGCCTACAATAAATTTCTTTGTCATATCTATTGAACTTAAAATTGGTTTTTCTTCAAAACATTGTTTTATTTTCTTTAATGCATTGTTACATTCTGAATTCCATTCAACTTTTTGTTGCATTTTTTTCTTAGTTAATTTCACTAAAGGTTCAATTAAGTTTGCAAAGTTAGGAATAAATTTTCTATAAAAATTGCATAATCCTAAATAGAACTAACTTCTTTTTTCTTTTCTGGAATGCGAATATCAAAAATTCTTTGAAGAATATTGTTTGTTGGTGTGACTAATCCTTGACCAATATGATATCCAAGAAAATCTAAATTTTTTAAAACCTATTTTTATTTTCTCAGATGATACTGTTAAATTATTAAGTTGAAGAATTTCTAGTAATTTTTTTAAACTGTCTATGTGATCTGACCAGTTTTTAGTGTAAATACATATGTCATCCACATAGTATCTAATGTTTTCAATGTTTCTTAATAACTTATTCATCATCTTAGTGAACGTTGCAGTGCTGTTCACTAGACCAAAAGGCATAACATTCCACTCATAAAATCCTTCATGAGTTTTAAATGCTGTATATTGTTTAGAATCTTCCTGAACTTCTATCTGCCAAAAGCCTCTAGTTAAATCTAGGTGTGTGAAAATATTGGCATTTGACATTTCCTGAACTAAGTCTTCTATGTTTGGTAAAGGTTGTTTATCTATCACTGTAATAGAATTTAAGCTTCTGTAATCACAACATAAACGAATTTTGCCATTATTTTTCTTTACTACCACTATTGGAAAACAATAGTTAGAATCTGATTCTCTAATTAAACCACTATTTAGTAATTGTTCTATTTCTTTTTGAACTTCATTTCTGTATTTAACTGGAATGTCATAGTATTTAGGTTTAATTGGTTCTTCAGTTTTTAATTTGATTGAATGTTTAATTATGTTTGTCTTTCCTGGTTTGTTAGAAATTACATTTTGAAAGGAATTTAATGTTTCTATTAGTTGTTTCTTAATATTTGCAGGTATGTCTGGTGCAAAATTAATCTTATTCATGTCATCCTGTTATCTAAACTTATTACTGGAATCTGATCAGTGTCATTTATATTATTTTCTAAACTATAAGTGTTGTCTTCTCCGATTAAACAATTTAAAGATTGAATCTGTTGTACAATGGTTTCTAATTCTGTAGGAGGATCTAAAATATCTCTCAATCTATCAACATGAAATGTTCTACCCTCTCCATTTATTTCTACTGAATAGTCCACATTTCCTATTTTGTTTATTATTTTATATGGACCTCTCCATCCAATTTCATTATCTTTGGGTATCAATACATAAACTAGATCTCCAACTTTAAATTCCCTTAAGTACCTGTGTTCGTTTTTAAGATCTCTATGGTATTTGTTTTTCTTTATGAGATTTTCTTCTGCATATTTGTTTGAATACAATATGTTATTTCTGGTTTTGTCTACCAATTCAAATTGACTAATATGTTCCTTTTCTGTATTAATTATATTTTCACTGATTAATTGTAATGGTCCTCTGGGATTTGAACCGAACATGAGTTCAAATGGTGTAAAACCTGTTGTTTCATGAGGTATTCCTCTATACGCGAATAAAATTAAAGGTAAGAAAGTGTCCCAATCCTGTCCATGATCACTAATTATTTTTCTTAACATGGTCTTTATGGTTTGATTTGCTCTTTCTATGGAACCATTTGATTGAGGTCTGTACCTAGCTGTAAATACCTGTGTAATGTTAAGCATATGAGTAAATGCTTGAGTAAGATGTGATTTAAATTGAGTACAATTGTCTGATAATATAGTGTTAGGAAAACCAAAAGTTTTAAAAATAGACAATAATGTTTTGCAAATTGTTTCTGCAGTTATGTCTACTAATGGAATTGCCTCAACCCAGCGTGTTGCTAAGTCTATCATTGTTAAAATACATCTATGTCTTCTATTGGACATTACTGAAATAGGTCCAATTATGTCTATGGCAATTTTATAAAAAAAGAATGTTTGTTGTGTCACTTTCTTGTATGGGAGCTCTGTGTTTTGGTCCTATGTGATTATATTGTTGACATTTCTTACATGCCTTAACAAATCTTTTTACATCTCCTATGACACCTGGCCAGTAACAATATCTTCTAATTCTATCTAGTGCTTTCTTAACAACCAAATGACCTGCTAAGTAGCAATCATGAGCTGCTTTTAGTATATTATTTCTTAAAACTGTAGGAATCATTATTTGTTTAAATGACCTGTTATGCCTAGTGTATTTTCTTATTAAAATGTCGTTTCTACCTTATATATTATGTTTTTAGCTTTATTTTCCTCTCTATTGAAATAAATTTTTAAACTTTCATCCTGTTCTTGTAATGTTTTAACTTTATCCCTATCAATATCCAAAATGTTGTTTTGTCTACTAGATTCAGGGTATTGTTTTGTACTGTTTTCTTTATTAGCTTGTGCTCTAGTCATTGCATTTAATTTTTTAGTTAGGTTGTAACTATGTTTTTGCTTTATGTGTTTATTTAATATTCTTAATGATCTGCATTTTCTACTGCAATTAATGCATTCATGATCAGATTTATTTACTGTATTTGTATTCTTTATGGTATTTTCTTTTCCAACTTCAACTGAATAACTGTCATTATTTAATTTATTTATTAGTTTAGTTTTTAATACTGTACAATTGTCTTGGTTGTTTTCTGCTAGTGATTTTGCCAAATGGTGGTTGTGTAATTTATCTATTAAAACTGTTATTTCATCTTCTTCTTTAACATTGTTCTGTGTGGCTACTGTGTCTACTCTCTCTAAAAAATTTACAATGTTCTCAGTACCATTCCAATTTTGTATGCTTTTGAGTAGTGTACATATGTTTTTATCTGTATCTGTCTCTATAATTGTTTCTAATTCTCTATTTTCTAACCATTTCATGTACATTTCTTTGGAATTATCTTGTATATTTTCTACATTTCCTATTATTAATGAGGTTATTGGTGAATCCATTAAAAGTGCTTTTATTTCTCCACTAATCCAAGGTGTTTCAATACAAATTTTTGCTGTTTTACATTTCACTATTTCTCCATTTCCCATTCTAATCTCTTCTATGCCCTCTAATATTTGTTCTTCCTTTACTAATTTTGAATCCAGAATAATACATGTACAGCCACTGTCTCTCAAGCACATTACTTTCCTACCATCTACATAACAAGGATAAAAAATTAACTCTCCCTTGCCCTCCATCATGTTACAGTTATGTATGTTGTTAAAGGAGTGTCTTTGACTTGATCTACCCTATTTTCTTGTTTTCTAATGGGACTAGTGTTTGATGATTGTCTCTTATTGTTATATTTGTGTTGTCTTTTATTAAAATATTTGTTTCTATCCCCATAGTTGTAATACTGTCTGTTTCTGTTTTGATAATTGTCTGTATACTTTTTCCTAAACCAACAAGTATGCTTGTCGTGTCCTATCTTGTGACAAATTTGACATGGATTGTTAAACCTAGAAGGTAAGCTACTAAATCTTTTCCTGGTAACACTATTTTTCATGAGATTAAATTTATTTTGTGTTGAATTGAACATTGGAGTGTTTACATGACTATCCCTAATATCTGACATGGCAGAAATTAACTTCATCTTCTTATGGACCTTTCTTTGTTTTATGAATGTGAATAGTTCTGATGTACAAAGTGTTAGTACTTTGTCCACCAGAAGTAGCTCTTTATTTCAATCACACTATTTTTGTCTATACCAGACATCTTTATCCAATTGTTCAAATTGGCCTCTAAATTATTAATATATGCCTGAGGATGTTCATTAGAACCTAATGTACTGTTATGAACTAAATTTCTATAGTAGTCTTCTGTTTTGTTAAAATGATCTAAGAGTTGTTTCTTTATATCATTGTAATCTATTGTGTCGCTATCTCTAATGTTGTTTAGGGCTTTTAGTGCATCCTCTGTAACTGATTGGTATAAATAGTTTTTCCATTCGGATTTGTCTATGTTGTTTAATTTAAATTGAGTTTCCATATTATGAAAAAATTGGTCTATCTCACCAGATTTACCAGAAAAAGGTTGTATTTTTATTTTATGTTTATATGATTTTTCATTTTCTAGTTTTATTGGATTGCTGCCTTTCATTTCTAGTTCTAATCTTTTAAGTTGTAAGTCTCTTTCAATTTCCATCTGTATTTTTTCTCTTTGTAAAGCTATTTCTTGTTTTACTTTGTCTTCTTCTATTCTAATTTTTTCTGCTTCTATTCTATCTTCTTTATCCTTATCTATTCTCTCTGTAACAAACTTGGCCAATTTTTCACCTGTCAAACCCAACATTTTGCCTTGTCCAACATAGTATTCAAATGATCCTGGTTGCTCAGCCATTCTAAAATTTATTTAATTTTCTTTATTCAATTATTTATATAATTGATTTAATTTTTATATTTCTTCTGTATTGGGTTTTTATATTTTTGTATATATATATAGTATATTTCAGTATTTAATATTTCTGAGTCTATATGCAATCTTATGTCAAAATAAAATTAAATTACCAATGTAAAAATAGTTCTAATAATAAGTGACTAATGAAAACGTACAATAAATAAAATATTTCTAAGATTAATATACTATTACTAAAAAATGTAAAAAAAAATTACAGACTAAGTTAATATTATTTAATTAAATTTATAGTTAGACGAGCGAAAACAAATATAAAACTTTACAAGATTACTTGTAAAAAAAAATTAACGAGATACGATCATACGAATAAGACATATACTTCTAAACAAATGTTTTAAGTAAGATATCTAGATGAAAACAATATATATTTATTTTAATTTAACTAATTTTGCAATTAGAACTTTTCAAATAGATATTTAACTATATACTAAGGATGTAAAAAAAATTGTTTCTAAACATTTATACTTATATAATAAATTTGACACAGTTTGCAAATAAATCAACAATTATAATTAAATAACATGAAATCACTGTAAAATACCTTTCTTGTTACTTCGGACTTCGGATCTCAAGTGTAGTGTGCTGTAAAAAGTTTAGTTTCGGAAAGGTGTAGACTCACTTCTCCGGTAGATGTAAATAGGTAAGGTCAGAGTGTAGTCATTTCATGGCTCTCCTGGTACGGTACGGTCAGCCACAATTTGGTAAGGTCTGCTAATTTTTCGGCTCACCTTCTTTTTCACCCACACGAGGATTAGGTAAAAAGAACTGATGTAAATGTTCTTATGAATTTATTGCTGTAGTGATGTTTCAACAGTAGTAAAAATATGAAGTCCAACAAATGAAGCAAGTATAGTTGTATATATTACAGTAAAGTACTGTATATTGGTGGATGGAACACAGATGTAAAAATCAGGAACATGTAGATCTTCTAGTGTGCCAACATTCGTCTTGGTTACAATAAAATTTATGGAACTTTACCACTGCATACCATTCTATATAATATGTTCTTTCTGGAACTTTACCGCAGCCACCATTCTATGTCATAGGTACGTTTTTGTGTATTAGTAGATCAGTTGTATGTATAGTACATATATATTTTTCGTGGTACTTCTGTTTTTTGGTAGGTGTAAATATATTTCAGTCTCTTCGGATGGTTTATGATTCGACTAACTTGACTTGGTGTATTTTATTATATTATTAAGTATCCACATGTATGAGACGAATGACATGTATAAATCACTGAATAGACTTCTATGTATCAAACATATATATACCAAATCTATCGTCTAATAATTATCGTCTGTTCATCGCACTTCCGCTAAACTAAGTGGCCAGATAATTAAAACCATCTCTGTGCCAACTGTAAATTCTCCAGCCTAAACTGATTATTACATATATATATATATATATATATATATATATATATATACATCTATGGTTAAATACTTTTAATATAAACTTATAACCGGAGTACATATCGTCATAATAAAGTACTAAAAAATCTTACGTTTATATTTGATTTTTTTTATTAAAAATAGCGGAAAAAAACAAGCTTTAATAATCAATAAAGTTTGCTTTTAAATATTTTTTAACAGGTTTATAATGTAGTTCGGTTAATAATGTACATTTTTTTAAATTAAACATTAAATTAATTAATTAATTAATTAAATTTATTCGTGTCAGTGCTTTTAATTAAGTATAAAACAGAATGTAAATAATCACAAACATGATAATTCAACAATACATGTTTTCAAAATATATTCGCTCTTTTATCGCAAGTCTATAACAAAAACAAATTAAATTAAACACTTCATGTTATATATATTAATTCATAAGGATCTTAACTCGAAATTCTATTGGCTTTATGAAATGTCAGCCTTTAGAAATTCGAATCTAAAGAAGTTTAAATCCAACATTAATTTAAAAAAAAAATTACAGATATATTTTGAAGTAATTAAATTTAGTAAATAGTTTGGTTGTTAAAATTGATTAATTTTTTCAAATGAAATTTATAAATCTAAAGGTCTTTATTAATGTACGTTAAAAAATATTATATGTATTAAACAGAAGATTTTTATTTCATGAAAAGCGTTTTTACTAAAAAGATAGATGTAGTGGATTAATCTCAGCTAGGATAAATTTTTCAAACTGCATATAGTTCTACATTTTTATTTTATCTACATTCGCTATTTTCTCAACAAGTAAAATAATGTAAAAAAAAAAAAATTCGAGTACTTTTGGTTTTCTTAACATAGGTGTTAAAACATTGTAAACAGGTGTAATTAGTTATTTTAAGAGTGAAAGTGGTTTGACTCATGTGTGTGACGTGGCTATAGATTGACAAGAAAAATATGTTTACTTCATCAGCCCCTATAAACACATTAAACACGTTTGGTTAAAATTTTGTCGGAGCGTAATTTCAAATTGTTACACTATTACAAAAATGTTAATGCCTTGAAAAGTTAAAAGATCGCACAGAGCCAACATTAAGGAATTTTTATTAAGAACATCTGTATGTGATGTTGGTTGGGGTTATTATAGGAGGAACGTTTACTAAAATATATCAATAAATAGACATACAGCACCAAGTAAAAAATTAATAAGCAGCTTCATGATAAGACATCTTCCTTTACCAATTCTGGTATAGTTATACCTAACAAATCTAAATAAGACATAAATAACTCTTAGATGGCATATTTAATTGGCACTTATACACAAAAAAATCTATATTTACTTTAAGTAGCAAAAGGTCGAGGTAAATCGATAAAATATAAACTACTATATATATATATATATATATATATATATATATATATATATATATATTAGAGGTAAGACTAAAATATATTCCTAGTTCCCCATATCATATTTGGTGGAGCTTTGTATCACAAATAAAGAAATATAGGTTTTTGTTGTTTTGCATAAATAAGTTCACCCTCCAATCGACACGAATATTTTATAACATACAAATTATCAAATATTTCAATAAAGGTTTGACCATTACAGATAAAAGTGACATAAATATAATAATGTTACAATGTACATTTCTTTTGTGCATTAGTAGAAAAAATTTAATGTTCAATTTTCAATAGATTCGCAAGTGGAAGTAAATCTTGTATCACTTTAGAACGCTTTATTTTGTATGGATTCCCATCTAATTTAAGCACCTTGTTCTTTTTAAAATTTTTCTTTAAATTACTTTGCAATTTTTCTCCTTCTTTCGTTAGACCTTTGTAAATGCCGCTTTGATTTGGAGTAGATATGCAAACTCCAGTTCCCAATTTATTGGAGCTTCTTTGTACTCAATTATGCTACATTAAACGCACTGAAGAAGTTTTTTGTCTTTTAGACTTTAATGGTTTCTCATAATTTTACTACTACTCGAACTCTGTTCTTTGCAAAATATTTTTTACTCACAGAAACTTCTGTATCAGAATTTGGTAAAACACTTGATTCAACACTTTCTACAGTAAAGCTTTCTGTGAATGGCACTTCACCTAAAATAAATTCATTTTTCTTGGGTTAATCTTTAGTGAATCATCTTCAATAGCTTACTTTTCATTTTTTTTAAATCTGACGTGCATAGAACTCTTGGCCTTCTCAGCAGCACCACTCTCCTTTCTCATCTCTTACATTAATCATCGCTGTGAAATCATAATTTTCAGGACTTCTATTATGTCTTTCAAACTTTTTAACATATTGTACGATCATGACTTTTCTGCTTTTTACATCAGAAGCAATTGTTTTATATCTGTTCACGATATGTAGTTGCATTGGGATTTTTCGCTTTTGATCAAGACTTCAACAGTCTTTGACAATGTAATGCCTTGATGGAAATGCACTAAATTTGAAGTCCTAATTTTCGTGCTCGTCTCGGAAGCTAGAGCATTTTTGACAGACCTGCTATGAGACAAACAAGAAATTATATAAATACTAATCATGCATATAATTGTTGCCAACTGAAATGCTGACGGTACATGGAACGACAAAGAACAAAATAACAGTTAAAGTACTAAATGTGGGTATGACATAAGATTTACTGGGCGTGTGGAGGGTGAACTTTTTTAACAGTTGAGAGTTGTTATTGATATTTTTTGTTTAGATATTATAAATATCCACTTGTGGCAGTATGGGGAATAAAAATAAGGAAAGAAAAATTTTAGTCAATTGCCTAATATATATATATATATATGTTAGGGTGCCCCAAAAAATGAAGTTTTGAAATGTTGATGTCTCACCCCACAGAATATGTCTGTATGGTAACAGTAGTTAACCGGGAAAAAATTAGATCATTTGGACAATGCTTAGAGGTCCCCCAACAGGTTTAAAGTTCAAAATTTTGGTGTAAAATAGTTTGCGGTCAAATCTAATACGGCGTTAATGTTGGTATATATTCAAAATGATATATTAAGTAACAATTTGATGCTTATTGACAAAATTATTGTTTATAATATTAAATGAAACAAAATATATAAATCTTGAATGATTTATATTTTGAAATTTGAAATTTAAGTAAAAAATTATGAAAAACAAAGTTTCATTCATTTTGTTAATTCTTGAAGGAATATCAGGCTGCTTGGAAAATAATAATAATAAGCAATGCTAATAAGCAATCCTATTATTTATTTTGTACTTTGCACTGTAGGGTAGAAAAGAATTAAAAACAAATTCTTCAAATTTAAATATTAGCCAGCTGTTCATGATTACTCTCTGCAAAAGTTTTCCTATGTTTTTCAACCACTTGGAGCAAAAATTGTTTTTGTTCTTCGTCCTTGGTAATACTGTCATTAAAATTGTGTATCAATGCTACACCTTGCTCTGCAGAGTCATTGATACAAGCAGGATTCTTTACAAAATCTGCTGAAACTTTAAAAGATTGTGTATCTGACCATGCTTCAACAGGAACATCTAGAAAACTGGCATCAATGCTGGATGTTTCAAAAAATGTGGTAGAAGCACGCAAATCAACAACACCTTTTGGTAGTGTTTTTATGAGATGCGGTCCATGTTGAAAATAACGCAAGCGTCGACAGTTCCGGACTCAAGTACCACGAGTGACGCGCCATCATTTTCAATCCAGTCGATCGAAGAACAGCATCATCATATTCGTTTAAACGCTGTATCAATAAGATATCGCTCACAGGTGCATCTGAGGTGAGCCTGCATGAAAACCATGATTGAAGATAAACACATATGGTAAACTGATTAAAGCGCTGAATACCTTGTAATTCTCGAGCTGTTAACTGAAAGATGGCTTCGTTGCCTGCAAACAATAGTTAGATTTTCAATGCATGGATTGCTTTCGCCATCCACCTTGCCCTATGTAGAGCTCAAGGTGACATTTGATAAATTCTTTAATCGAATCAGACACGATTATTAAAGGGGTGGATCTGGCTTCGGGTGTATGGTTTAATTCTGGCCATATTTCTCGAAAACTCTTAAAAACAAAATCTCTGGTCCAGTGGATGTTCAAAGACAAACATTGAATGCATCGGAAAGGAGTGCTTCAAACATGTGATGACGGCATACCATCCATAATAGATTACGTCCCAGGGCTATCTCTAACAGAGTGCAAGCTCTATTGAGTCTTCCAATATTGGAAGCCGTAGTGTCGAAGCACATGCTGATGACCATAGATTCGCACTTCCACGATTTGATATGTTCATATACTGCATCAGCAGCTGCCCGTCTTGACCCGGACCCGGATGCTAACTTGGGAACACCAAGAAGCTTTGTAATGAGTGCATCGACAAGTGATTAGAGCAGGACAGGTAATCGATCGACGTTGTTGGTAACCTCTCTGGTAACAACGGGCAATAACTTACCATCCTAATGAACAATTGATTTTGAGGGAATATAGTCTTCTTTTATACGTGCTGCAGCTTGTTGAAGACGAAGTTTGCGAAGATGTTGCATTGTGCTCTTGGAAAATACTGTGCCAGATGTCGGAACACCAGCTTCGTTGACTGCGAATGCAAGTATCATTGTTGATTTTCTAATGGTGGTGTTCGTTCTGTCCAACACTGCAGCAACTTTTGGTGATATGATACTTCGTCTGCGATGTCGTGTTGCAGAATTTGTTTTGCTTGAGGAAGCTGACTGGATGACTAATTCTTCATCAGATTCTGCATCGTCAATCGAATTCCGACAAACGGATAATGTCATTGAATGTGTGTCTGTGTCACTGTCAGAACCACCTACATCCAGTTGCTGTTCTATGTCTACTGCTGACTCTACACATGAACCTGATGGTAACCCATGGTGACGGCATTGTGATGTAACATCTTTTGCTGAATCGCCAACATCCCTGATAAATTGTTTCTGACGCTCAGCAACACGTTTTTTCTAATTAAGAATAATATAATTTCAACTCTAGATTATGGAAGCAATGAGGCAAATATAAGTATATTTTAACTTCATTTTATTCATATATGGCATGCAAAAACTGCAAATATTTGAGCCACGATTCGTCTGGATTTTATGGGTGCCTAATACTGGAATTTTAAAAGCGCCTGGGGCACCTCTAAATGTTGTTCAAATGAGATACAACTTCATCAATTCACTCATTGTACCCAAGAGACACATTTCAGGGGTGAGACACCAAAGATTTAAAAAAAAAATTTCCGAGCATTTCTGGGACACCTTAATATATATATATATATATATATATATATATATATATATATATATATATATATATATATATGTTAGCGTGCCACTAAAAAAAAAAACAATTCTGAATTTTTATCCTGCCACCCCCCAATATGTGTTAGTAATGTCATAAGAATAAAATTGGCAAAAATTGAATGCATTCTAATAACATTTATTGGTAGCTCAACAAGGTCAAAGTTTTTGCATTAGTCAAAGGTTCACGACATTACCATACGGTAATCGGTAATCCAGCTGTAACACAAAAAAAATAAAAAATAATTTGAAGAAACATATTGCTGTAAAAGAAAACAAACAACTGTTTTGTACATAGCACCAGAATAGTAACTTTCAGATCATTGAGCTAATAAAATTAAGAGTCAATTCAACATAGTTCAGACTGAAAGATCACTATTCACTAATAACAAATCTTCAAGTCCAAGTAATTATATTCTACCTGCGGCTGGGACAGTTAGGGTGGACTTGTTAGCATTAGGAAAGTCACGACGGTGTTTCTCTACTACTTGTAATAAAAACTGTTTCTGTTCCTCTTGATTGGTTAGTACTCCATTGAATGCTTGAATTAGGGCCACCTCACGCTCGGCTGCATCATTGGCGACATTCAAACTAGCAACTTTCTTCTGGCCAACAATGTAGGACATCTTGTGGTATATTCTAAGCTGTGAAAAGTTTCCTGGTGTTTTGCGATACAAAATCAGAAAGTTTATTTTGTTGGGTAGAAGGCTATTCTGCGAGGTTAATCTGTTGTTATCTTGTCAAGTGCTGCAAACATGGCTAAATTCATTTCAGATGAAACATTATTGTCAAAAAATGCAAAACCTACAAGAATTTCACTCAAGTACCACAAGCGTCCAGAGAATGATTTTATTGCTGCTTTGGCAACGGTGTCATTTGTTTCCTTGTAGTTCTCCAATTGTTGAAGTTGCTGCAAATCTATACGGGAAGCAGATGTAGCACATGGTGATGTAAGCCACGAATTCAGGTAGACCTTAAGTATGAAGTTGTTGAAGTGACCCAGTGATGACAATTTACGTGCAGTAAGTTAAAAATGTGAACGCAAAATGAAACTCTTAAGGCTGTAAATCAGTTTTGCTATCCACCAGGCCCGGTGATAAGCTCCAGGGGCCAGAATCTGTTCATCTGCACCACAAGCTGTGTGTCTGTGTCACTGTCAGAACCACCTACATCCATTTGCTGTTATATGTCTACTGCTAACTCTACACTTGAACCTGATGGTAACGCATGGTGATGGTACTGTGATGTAGTATCTTTTGCTGCATCACCAACATCCCTGTTGTTTCTGACGCTCAGCAACTCGTTTTTCTAATAAAGAATCTCACAATTTCAACTCTAGTTAATGGTAGCAATGAAGAAAATATAAGTATATTTAAACTTCATTTTATTCAAATATGGCATGCAAAAACTGAAAATTATTTGAGCCACGATTCGTCTAGATTTTTATGTTGGCCTAATACTGGAATTTTAAAAGCTCTTGGGGGACCTCTAAATGTTGTTCAAATGAGCTATAACTTCACCAATTCAATCATTGTACCCAAGAGACACATTTCAGGGGGTGAGACACCAAATAATAAAAAAAATAATTTTTTCGTGCATTTCTGGGACGCCCTAATGTATAGTAGTTTATATTTATTTGATTTACCTCGGCCTTTTGCTACTTAAAGTAAATGTAGAGTTTTTTGTGTATAAGTGCTAATTAAATATACCATCTAAGAGTCATTTATGTCTTTTACTTTATAAATTATCTTATTTAGATTTGTTATGTATAATTATACCAGAATTGGTAAAGGGAGATGTCTTATCATGAAGCTGCTCATTAATTTTTTACTTGGTGCAGTATGTCTATTTATTGATATATTTTAGTAAACGTTCCTCCTATAATAACCCCAACCAACATCACATACAGATGTTCTTAATAAAAATTCCTTAATGTTTGCTCTGTGCGATCTTTTAACTTTTCAAGGCATTAACATTTTTTGTAATAGTGTAACAGTTTGAAATTACGCTCCGATAAAATTTTAACCAAACGTGTTAAATGTGTTTATAGGGGCTGATGAAGTAAACATATTTTTCTTGTCAACCTATAGCCAAGTCACACACATGAGTCAAGCCACTTTCACTCTTAAAATAATTAATTAAATCTCTTTACAATGGTTTAACACCTATGTTAAGAAAACCAAAAGTACTCGAATTTTTTTTTTTTACATTATTTTACTTGTTGAGAAAATAGCGAATGTAGATAAAATAAAAATGTAGAACTATATGCAGTTTGAAAAATTTATCCTAGCTGAGATTAATCCACTATATCTATCTTTTTAGTAAAAACGCTTTTCATGAATTAAAAATCGTCTGATCGTCTGTTTAATACATATAATATTTTTAACATACATTAATAAAGTCCACTAGATTTATAAATTTCAGTTGAAAAAATTAATCAATTTTAACACCCAAACCACTTTACTAAATTTAATTACTTCAAAATATATCTGTATTTTTTTTTTAAATTCATGTTGGATTTAAACTTCTTTAGATTCGAATTTCTGAAGGCTGACATTTCATAAAGTCAATAGAATTTCGAGTTAAGATCCTTATGAATTAATATATATAATATGAAGTGTTTAATTTAATTTGTTTTTGTTATAGACTTGCGATAAAAGAACGAATATATTTTGAAAACATGTATTGTTGAATTATTATTTTCGTGATTATTTACATTCTGTTTTATACTTAATTGAAAACACTGACGCCATTAATACACTCTAACGAATTAATTTGATGGTTTAATGTTTGATTTTAAAAAATGTACATTCTTAACCGAACTATATTATAAATTTGTTATTTCAAAAAAAAATATTTAAAAGTAAACTTTATTGTTTTTTTAAGTATAAATGTCATATTTTTAGTACTTAATTATTACAATA
This sequence comes from Bulinus truncatus, assembly GCA_021962125.1. Taxonomy (NCBI): domain Eukaryota; kingdom Metazoa; phylum Mollusca; class Gastropoda; family Planorbidae; genus Bulinus; species Bulinus truncatus. Next base: position 407,064 of record JAGDYQ010000274.1, read on the forward strand.
TGTACTCCGATTATATTAAAATTATGTATCCAAAGATGTATACTTGTATGTAAATGCATAAAATATAAACTTAAAATATTTGTTTGTAGTATTCAGTAGCTAGTAAACAAAAAAAAATTCATAACTATGGGTATCAGGTGTCTTCATTTCATGCATGAATGGATTTTTTCTTGATGTATGTCATTACTTTTGTATTAAGAACAATTAAAAAACTAAAATGAATTACGCCCTCACATTCTTTACGACTATAAAAGAAATGCCAATGTATATTGGTCTATCACTTGTTTCTTAACTAGTAAGAAAACTTTACTGCCATGGCTGTTTTAGTGTTGCTGTCTTTATTTGGTCTGCTGTTTACACCAAGTGCTAACGCAGGTAACAAACTTAATATAATCCTTATGTACATTTTCATCAATAGTATTAACTATTGCACATACTACAATCTGGACTGGTAACAAAAAATATTTTATAAAATATATCTTTATATATATTCTTGTATTCTGAATTTTTATTAGCAAGTGTATTTTGATTTATTAATATGAAGTAACATTTGCACATATTTTTTTTTTACAAAACGCCTCCACATTTAGCAAGGTAGAATCTAAGATTATATATTATACAGACAGCGCATCGCTATATGCATTGTCCTCGATTTGGTGTTTAAACTCTCTCACCATTGTTGTTTTTCGTTTCCAATGACGCTTTCTATTCATAAAAACCCATTATTACACATCTTAGTTAATTTTCTTTTAAGACAAGAAATATGTTAGAATATTACATAAGAGCTAAAAAATAATTATCGGCCATGTTTGTTGAATGTTGAGTCCACTCATATTGCATCTAAGTAGGCATAGCGGACTTATTGGAAACAAATGTAGAGTTTAAATGGAGTTTTTTGTTGTTTTTTTTATAATTTTAATTTCAACCTTAAATATACTCGGAGATTTAAAAAAAAAAAAATATTTTAGCAATTTTTTTTTTCATTTTCTAGTTGCCGTTGGATTTTGTGCTTCTCATATCGATGCCAAACTAGAAGCTAATAGTCAGGTGATTTATCGAAAAGTAATTACAAATGCTGGTGGTGCTTATGATGTAAACACTGGAGTATTTACCTGTCCAATAGTAAGTCTATATAACAAACAGTACATGTCTGATTAAAAATGTTAACTATAAGCCTTAAAGTTATGAGATAATCTTATCGTATACATTATCACATTAAAATTGGTTCATTTTTTGTTAACATGTGATGGAATATTATTAGGAAATATAAATTTTGTCATAAAACATGATTCTTTTAAGCTCCGTAAAGCTCTTCTGAAAGAATGAATTGAACAACTAATATGTTTAAGTAGCGAAGTCAAATTTAAAATTAGTCTGGCTGGCATGGGCATCACCTTCTTTCTTTCACCATAGATTTATGTGCACATTAAATTTTAGTTGACTTTGGAAACATCAGGAAACCGGTTTTATGATTAAGAGAGAGAACGAGTTAGAGAGAAAGAGGAAAGAGAAAGAAAATGGTTTAAATTGTATTCTTAAAGACAACCTATTTTGAAACTAAATTACTGTGTCTTCTCTTTATAAATAATGTGATGATATTTTCACACTCTGAATAAAATATTTTTCTAAATTTCTAGAAAGGACTATATTCATTCACTGTTGGTGCCTTGTCAACGCCCGATAACTCTTTGGTACTAGACCTGTATGTCAATGGCAGATATTTGATATCTATTCATGCAAATGATAAACAAAGTCATCCATCTGGGAGTAAGTGAACATTAGAAAAAAAAATATTATTTTACTTTTTTTTTTTTACAACAGTTAAAATACCATTTTTTTTTCTTTTTTAGAACTACTATTTCTTAATAATTCAATACATTGTTATTATGGATCATTAAAAAAAACTTTTCTTTTCAGCATCTTCCCTTTTTTTTTATTTTAAAGATAAAATCTCTTAGATCCTACATACAAACATTGGGTAGGCCATACGGTGTTCCTTTTTCATCCCCTCCACAGCCAACAGAAGATAAATCTGGTTGTTAACCAATTACTTAAACATCCAATTTTCCTCACCAGAGATGTTTTTATTTGTTAATAATATGACATACATTAAATATGATTCTAAAGTTCTAATTTTATTTTTTTAGGTCGAACTATTGTGGCAGAATGCAAACAAGGTGAGAAAGTTAATGTGGTGAATAGAGCAGCCGTCACAGCGTATTCAACCAGCGATGCAAATTACGAACACAACATTTTCAGTGGATTTCTCATTGAGCCGACTATTTAATTGAAAATATGTTTAATTTTCACTGCGCAATGGAGAAATAAAAAAAAAAGTAAAAAAAAAAATAATATGCATTGTGAAATGTTTTTACTGTATTTTAAAACAAATAACTCAATGAGGCAGGGAGTATGATAAAATAAATTTTATTCTTCAACAGACTAAAGAACAAACTCGTCTCTATTAATTCACTCAGATACATTACAGTAGGGTGGTGTGAATTTTTTTGTTTTTAATTTTTCTATTTTAATAACAACAGATAGTTGTATTTGGAGCTAACTAACAGTTCTGCCAAGTTTTAGTAGATTCTATTTATTTTTAGAGTTGCCCCAAGCATGTTAAAGATTTTTGGCTTTCTTGATGAACAAAACCTTGCGTCAATTACAGTTCTTTTTCTTTTTTTTTAAAGTAATGTTTGCATAATTAAATTTTTATATTTGCAGTCTTATGTAAGTATTTAGTCACTGAGTTACGTTTTAATGTACCTCTAACTCAATAGTGCTTTGTTTTTAAATATACACACATACATTAACAGCAAATATCAAAAAATATTTCTAACCGTATTTATATTGTTTTGTTAGCAGAGACTAAATATGTCAGCCTGTAAAATAAGCACCAGAACCTCAGTTAAATATCCATTGGGCATATGAAATATTACAACTTAATCAAATTTTATATTAAAGAAAAACGGAAAAAAATAGCCAACTTTTAACAAAATTCACAAATTGTAGCCTCCGACATCTGCAAAAAGCATCCATTCCAACAGTTTCATATACAATATTTTTAAAGCTGATCAGATGTGCCCATGACAAATTCTGAAAGTAATTTGTGACGTATGAAATGTATGTTGATTTGGTTGGTTTGGTTTATTTTGTTGGTTTGGTTGTTTGGTCGGTTGGTTCGGTTGGTTTGGTTAGCTGATTTGGCTGTTTGGTTTTATTGGTTAGCGTTGACGGGTAAATATTAATTTGTGACGGGCTTGGCTTGGCCGGTTTGTTGTTGAATTGGTTGGCTCGGTTGGTTTGTTTGGATGATTGGTTTGTTTGGTTGATTGGTTAGTTGGTTAGGTTAGTTGGTTTGTTTGGTTGTGTGGTTTTACTGGTCTGTTCGGTTGGTTTGTTTTTTGGTTGTTTGGTTTGGTTTTTTCGCGTTGATGGTTAAAACGTTATTTGCGACGAATGAAATGTAGGTCATTTCTGCATATTAGGATGGTGGCATAAATAGTACCTAATTAACCTAATTAATCGTATTTTAAAATTCTGTAGTTAGATTGATTAGGAAGGAGTTTCACATTACAACCAGATTTCCCGGGCAACGCCGGGCATAATATCAAGCAATCGCGATATTACGGTTAATTTTATGAATTTTATACAAGTAAGTAGTTTTTTTATACATGTTTTAGTTACGGTTATTTTCGTGTTCCTCGATGAATGCTTGACAATCAAAATCAAACACCGTTGATATTTATTTATCTAATTTAGCCTAAATTGTTGTACCCACTTTAAGCTTGGTAGAAATGATTGACTTTTTAAAACTACGTTTTACATGGAGATGGAAAAAAAATCCCTTGGTTGTCATCGTGGATCGAGACAGAGGTTCGAACCTAAGACTCTCAGATCGAGAGTCGACCTTTTTTCACCTCAGTTATGCTGTTTCACAATCTTCTTGTGAATGTTGTAGCAAGATTATCGAATTTTTCCTCCTTATTAGCTGAAAGATTTGGAACAATATAAAAACATTTTTAGGTGCACCAGTAGACTGAATATAGAAATGGTTAATAAGAGTAGCTATTTGAGCCACATGCATCTAGTTTTAAAATTTAATATGGCTCAAATTCAGGTAATATCAACTAATATTATTTTGAGATATCATTAGGAAATTGCATGTTTAAAATAATATTGTTTAAATAGAAATATGAATGCTGCTAATCATCCCACCCCTGCAAAGGATTAGGTTTTATAAAATAAATACACTTGTAACTGTTCTGTAATGTGTAAACACACGATGTACGAGTTTTGTGCGCTTATGCACGCAATTTTAAAATATAAAGAAAATATACATTACTCTAAAAAGTCATTTGGCAGTAAAAATTGTGTTTGTTCCTCAGCATATGAAGAAAATGTGTGGTTAGCCAAACGCACAGCCGCCTTTTCGTTGTCAAAATGTGCTTAGATACATGTTATAATTAGGGTGGATTAGGGAGTCGAACTTTTTTTTACCTGGTTCTCATTAAGTACGTATCGATCACAAGGCTATCAGATCTATAGTTGAGACGGTTTACATTGTTCAGCTATCCGGCCTTCGCTAAGAGTGAAAACTCAATTTAGAAATCATTCTACCGATCTCTTTGTCTATATTTCAATCTACCCACCTAACTATTGATATTTTCTTTTTTAGCAGTACATCTTTATAACTATCCCCGTGCCCTGTGTTGTGTGCGATAAACGCACTGTATTCATTTTCTTTTTGAAAGCAGTGACTATGTGACGTAAAAGTAGCAGAGCAGTGAAGATGAAGCCAACATTGTGGAATTGTGGGCATTGCAATAATTCATTGTAAACATTATTAAATGCTGTATTTTCTTATTGAAACTACGCATGTGTTGTTGTGATTTTCTCTCTCAAAATGATCGTAAGAAGTTTAAAAATATTTATTCAAAGAGTTTACGGAAGAACTCATCCACGAAATGGAGCCTGAGAATGTGGTTATCCAGGAAGTTTTATCTGAGTATGTGATCATCCAGGAAGTTGTACATAAATATGTGCTACCTAAGGATGTGGTCATCCAAGATCAGCCATTCAATGATTTGAACCCCTATTACATTGATATATATTTATTTTTCTTATTGTCTGAAAAATGCTGGCAACAGCTGCCCCAGTTGCATTATTTTTTTAGATTACTTAATAAATGTCTACCCACCAGAAATGGACATTAGCGTAAACGGTTTAGCCAGCCTAGCAAGCAAAGTAAGAGCTGCATGGATAACAACCTGAGAGAGTACGACCAAACAATGGCATTAAGTAACAATGAACTGGAACTCCACAAAAACCGCAAATGAAAGGAAATCCACCACTGTTGAGCAGATGCTAATAAACCTACCACATTTTTAATGCCGAATTTATAACACTTGCCAAATGAAAATGAACCATTAGAGAAAATTAGAAACTTTTTCAATGTGTGTATATCAATTATTTGTAAAGGTTGCACTGTTTGTATTTTCCGGATGCAGGTTGTGTGCATAAATATAACCAAAGATCCGAAAATGTATTTTATCAATCGTCAATTATTATTTCATCTTTATGCTGGTCAGTTGCTTAAAATTATATATTTGAAATGACCACGCTGTAGCCATATTGTGAATAATTTTATCTATTAGACATCATTTAGTCCGTTGTATATTTTCATGGAGTTCATATATTATTTTCTTTATGAATATTTTATTGTCATCAGTAAATAATAAAAGTATTTTTCATAAATCCTGACTTGTATAAATTTCTAATAATGTGTGAGAAAGATAAAGTGGAATGTCAAGGCTACCATATAAAACACTTTCATAAATAATACTTAACTACAGTCCTGACATTATTGTATGAGCGATTTATAAAATAACAAAGATAAAGAAATATTAATTTTTCAAATATTATAATACCCATTAAAAATTTGAACGACGTAATGTATATTATTGTATACTTATAAATATACAGCAATTAATTTTGACATACATTTCACGTTGTATTATCTTCCTGATTTCAGCTGCACGAAAAATGGGTAGGTTCCCATGTCTTGACAATGCAAAGGTGTAAATGTATACACTGCCGTTAAAATTATTGAAATATATACCGGGTTTTATTGAACTATATTACACTGGTAAACAGTGAATTCATTGCCAGTGATATTTGAATCATGTTATACAAAGTCAACTATGCTGATTTAGAATATGTAAGTGCTTTTGCTAGATTGGCTCTATTTTACGAGATAATTAAAATTAATTAAATAATGTATGCCCCGTGTTTGGAATTTGTCAAGAATTGCATGAAATATAATAGTGCAATAACAAATAATAGTGAAACTGTTAATAGTGATGCAGAAATTTGTTCAAAAATGTGTGTAATAGTGTTATAGAAGAAAACATTTTCATTTTAAAAATTAATTATGTCTAATTAATTAATTGATTAATATGTTAATTGTCTATGGTAATGCATTAGCAAATCGCTGTTTCATTTTGTGTGTCGTTGGTGCAATTGCGCTGGAGGCTCCAAAAGTAGTCAGCCATCATATGTATGTCCCATCTTCCTTATCTCTCCCCCATCACCCTCATATCCTGATGGAACCTCTCGCCTTGTTCTTCAGTGAAGTCCCCACGGTTACCTGGAAATTCGTCTAAATGACTGTGCAAGTAATGTACCTTGATGGTAATATTTGTTCCACTGTTTTTGAAGTTAGCTAGCATATCTTGCACCAGTTCTTCGTAATTCTCTGCTCTGTTATTATCTAAGAAGTTCTTGACAACTGAAACAAAACTGTTCTATGAAGAAGCTTCAAGGTGATTTCGATCGTTGATGAGTTTCCGAATGAGGACCGTCAAAAATCCAAGCTTTCAGCCTTAACAAATTGTTTCATTAAACCTAATTTGATATGAAGCGGTTGGAGAATGATCTTATTTTTGTCAACCAGTGGCTTGTTGATGATATTTTCTTTACCTACAGTCATGGTTTCCCTTGCAGGCCATATCACTCTTGTCCAATGATCTTGCCTTGCCCTGCTATCCCAAAGGCACTGAAGCATGGGTATTTTGTGTATCCTGACTGCTACCCAAGCAAGAAGTTTACCATTTTTAGATCAACACAGATTGACCACTGATGCACATAATAACGGACTTTCTGCAATACTTTTTTGATATTCTCATACTCTTCTTTAAGTGTTGTTGAGTGAGCAATGGGAAGAGATGCATAACGGTTACCATTGTGTAACAGAACGCATTTCAAGCTTCTGATGGAACTGTCTATAAAAAGACGCCAGTCTTTGGAATGGTAGTCTTGTAGTCCCATTTGGAGCAGAAGTCCAGGGATGTCATTACAGTAAACAAGATCTTCATCTTGGCTGAAATATGGAAAAAGAAACTCTTCTCTTTTCCGAAAAAATGTTATTTTAACTTCTGGTTTGAGAAAATTTCTTTCATTGAGCCTGGACGCTAAAAGCTGAGATGCTTGCTTAGACAGATTTAGGTCTCGTATTAGGTCATCGAATTCTTCTTGGCTGAATGATTGAGGTGTTGAAGAACTTCCTTCATAATCGCTTCCACTGTTTTCACCTGCAAAAAACTCCAGATCTTGCCCCTCGTCGTAGTCTGATGGTGAAAGCTCTATCAATCCAGTAAACACTGATGTAGGAACGTCACTGCTACGTGAAATTGTTTTCTGTGCAGATTCAAGATCAGGATAATCCCACTTAGATTTCTTGTGGCGATTGAAGCCTTTAACATTCACAATACAAAAATAACAATCACCAAAATGGTCTTTCGGCTCTCGCAATACCATTGGTATACCGAAACTTAGACTTTTCTTCTCACTATCTGTCCACTGCCGTAGGCTCTCCACACAGTTTTTGCAGACCTTATGGGGAACCGAAGACATGCCTTGGTCTCCCAGCTTCACACCAAAATAAGCCAAATATGCCTGCTGCACAAAGTCGGTTATATTTCTTCTTTGTTTTTCAATCATGTATTGTCCAGAGATGTAACAGAATACATTATGATTATTTTTGCAGCATCTTCGTGATGAACTCATGATGTCTTTAGAAAGCAGAGATAAAATAGAAAAAAACCAAGTTATAACTTGGTATGGTTTAATTAAACAACAGACACCAAACCTATTGCATTTGTTTTACACAAAGGATAAAATCATATTTTCAAGGGTGTCCAATATCTCAGAAACTAGAGCCAATTTAGCAAAAGCAGTGGCAGTTTTGAAATCAGCACCCATGAATTGTTATAAATTCATTCAAACATTCTTGGCAATTCACAAAAAAAAAATTTGATGGGCTGTGTTATAGATATTTAAACTTAGAATTGATCCCTTGTGGAAATAAAATTAATGTGATGTCGTCGAGGTATCTCATCTCTTCATTCAATATAGATATCAAAATCTTACAATTAAACATTAATTTCATTTTTTAATTTTATTTTTGAAATTATATATATATATATATATATATATATATATATATATATATATATATATATACAGATAGATAGATAGATAGATAGATAGATAGATAGATAGATATATTAGTGTGCCACTCAATGCAATGGACATTTTTTTTTAAAGTTTCATTACCCCACCCCTATTTATGTTAAGTAATTTTACCAAGTTCCATGTAGATACAGTGATATTTAGAGGTAGCTCAAAGAATTCGAAATTTTATATTATATGCGAAAATGCCTGAATTTGACATACAATACAAACCGAAGGCAATTTCTATTACTTATTTTTGTAATTTCTTTTACTCATTTATATTTTCCTGTCAGTGCAATATATATATATATATATATATATATATATATATATATATATATAAATATATATATATAAATATATATATATATATATATTAGGGTGGGTAAAAAAAAATTTTTTGCAGTAGGTAATATGAAACATCAAAAAGTTGCCTATGGTCCTACTGATTGTAAAAATTTAAAATTTGTAAAAATCACATAATGTCTTCCACTCCCAACTTTTAGTTCAAAGGGGTACGGGGCGAAAAAAATGGACTATGTCTAAAAAAAAAATTTTTTTTTTATTATTAGATACTGAAACATGTCAATAATAACTACAAATTAATTATATTGCAGAAAAAAAATTTTTAGATCAATTAAAATGTATTTTCAGAATGTTACTCATTCAGAAACTTCAATAATCTAAAAACTTAAAAGTCATTTTTCTCTTAAAAAATATTTTTGACATTTTGCTTCACTATGACAAGAAAATCTCAAAAACCACCTGTCAGATTTTAATAAAACTTCTAATTTTTTATGTAGAAGAGGTGCATTTATAGAATATTAGAGGCTTTTCAAGAAATTTTAAGTCCTTTTTTTTTTTAATTTTTTAAAATTAGCATTTTTTGCTTATTTTCACCATACAAAATTAAAAAAATTCATAAAAAAATTATTTATTACATTATCAAAAAAGTACTTGTGACATTCCCTAAAGTAAGCTTTTTTGATTATAAAAATTAACATTGTGTATGAAACAGTCTAAAAAGAAATATATATATATATTAAGGTGTCCAAGAAATGCTCGGAATTTTTTTTTAAAATCTTTGGTGTCTCTCCCCCTGAAATGTGTCTTTTGGGTACAATGAGTGAATTGGTGAAGTTGTATCTCATTTGAACAACATTTAGAGGTGCCCCAGGCGCTTTTAAAATTCCAGTATTAGGCACCCATAAAAATCCAGACGAATCGTGGCTCAAATATTTGCAGTTTTTGCATGCCATATATGAATAAAATGAAGTTTAAATATACTTATATTTGCCTCATTGCTTCCATAATCTAGAGTTGAAATTGTATTATTATTAATTAGAAAAATCGAGTTGCTGAGCGTCAGAAACAATTTATCAAGGATGTTGGTGATTCAGCAAAAGATGTTACATCACAATGCCGTCACCATGGGTTACCATCAGGTTCATGTGTAGAGTCAGCAGTAGACATAGAACAGCAACTGGATGTAGGTGGTTCTGACAGTGACACAGACACACATTCAATGACATCATCCATTTGTCGGAATTCGATTGACGATGCTGAATCTGATGAAGAATTAGTCATCCAATCAGCATCCTCAAGCAAAACAAATTCTGCAACACGATATCGCAGACGAAGCATCATATCACCAAAAGTTGCTGCAGTGTTGGACAGAACGAACACCAACATTAGAAAATCAACAATGATACTTGCATCCGCAGTCAACGAAGCTGGTGTTCCGACATCTGGCACAGTATTTTCCAAGAGCACAATGCAACCTCTTCGCAAACTTCGTCTTCAACAAGCTGCAGCACGTATAAAAGAAGAACATATTCCCTCAAAATCAATTGTTCATTGGGATGGTAAGTTATTGCCCGATGTTACCGGAGAGGTTACCAACAACGTCGATCGATTACCTGTCCTGCTCTAATCACTTGTCGATGGCACTACAAAGCTTCCTGGTGTTCCCAAGTTAGCATCCGGGTCCGGGTCAAGACGGGCAGCTGCTGATGCAGTATATGAACATATCAAATCATAGAAGTGCGAATCTATGGTCATCAGCATGTGCTTCGACATTACGGCTTCCAATCCTGGAAGACTCAATGGAGCTTGCACTCTGTTAGAGATAGCCCTAGAACGTAATCTATTATGGATGGTATGCCGTCATCACATGTTGGAAGCACTCCTTTGCGATGCATTCAATGTTTGTCTTTGAACATCGACTGGACCAGAGATTTTCCTTTTAAGAGGTTTCGAGAAAAATGGCCAGAATTAAACCATACACTCGAAGCCAGATCCGCTCCTTTGATAATCGTGTCTGATTCGATTAAAAAATTTATCAAATGTCAACTTGAGCTCAGTCATTCACGTGATGAATATTTGGAATTTCTTCCGCTTGCTGCACAAATGGTTGGGTTGGAGGTTAATGTCAGTATTTGCAGACCTGGTGCCCTACATAGGGCAAAATGGATGGCGAAAGCAATCCATGCATTGAAAATCAAACTATTGTTTGCAGGCGACGAAACCATATTTCAGTTAACAGCTCGAGAATTACAAGGTATTCAGCGCTTTAATTGGTTTACCATAGGGGCCGTCCATAAAGTACGTCACGCTCCAGGGGGGGAGGGGGTATAAGAAAGTGTGACAATTTGTGACAGGGGGGAGGGGGGGTCAGGCCAAGTGTGACGTCACATTTTTAATATATTTTTAATTTTATTTCTAATTTAATTTTTTTTATTTTTTTCAGTAAAACTTAATAGTTTTAAAAATAATTTTCAAAAAAAATTGTGAAACACTTGGATTAGTTTTATGTCAAAATAGCATGAAATGCATATCTTTTCAATGCGTTGTTCACAATTCCTCATGCTAGTTAGGGCCGCTAATAAACTGTTGCAAAGCCTTGTTTTATCAGTAGCCTTACGGAAATGTTATTATTTCTTTGTTGTATGCTGCATAATTATATCACTGATAAAGAAATTTGGAAGTTGTATTATAATACAAAAAATTAACGTAATTGAAGTTGCAATCCATCACTTCGTTAAAATAATATTGATGCCTTATTCCTTGCAACCAGTGCACCAGGAAGAAGTGCTTATAATCGCGTAGAACGTCGAATGGCTCCATTTAGCAGCAAACTGTTTGGTGTCATATTGCCAAATGAACATTATGGCATTCACTTTGATTCGCAGGGCAGAACAATAAATGAGGATTTGGAAAGAACAAACTTCAAGTTTGCAGGTGAAACTTTAGCTGAAATCTGGTCGCATGTGATTGTTGACCAATTTTCAACAGTTGCAGAATATATCAACCCTGAGAAATCTGAATTGGATGCAGCAGGACTGATGTCGAAGGATAAGAATTGTTTGACCATCATGTTCTCACCAGCCAATACTTCACTCAAATTGTGAAATGTCAGGACATAAAATGTTGCGACAAAGTACGGAGCTCATTTTTCAACGTTTTATCTACGAGATTATTTCCTCCTCCAAATCCTATCCCAATCAACCAAACAACTGATGGACTCAGAGCTTCAGAAAGAGCAGATGCAGATGCACATACATTTCCTTCATTGTTTGTTTGTGGCACAAACTCTAAAATTTGATGACATTATGCCAAGACCAACAGGAGTTTTTAAAGTGCAACCATATGATCTTTATTGTCCATCTTTGCAGACCAGCATACATGATCGAATTTGCAAAGTGTGTCACTTATACTTTGCCTCATAAATAACGTTGAAGAAACATACATGATAACACAGAGCTCGGGCGCAGGAGAATGTAAAAAAGTAAAGTTTCCTTAGCCCTAAAGTGCCATCGGGGCAGATGAAGTGTAGAATTCATATGTTTCTATATTCTAGGCATATGAAGGGATTGTGTGGTTTGCACAATTCCCAGCCGCTTTTACTCCCTAAACATAAAGTCACGTACCCATTTAAAGCTGGGTGGACGTGGGAACTTTCACCAGGACCTGAAAAAGTCCTAAGGTTCTCACTGAGATTACAACCCGGGACCCTCCGCTCGACAGTCGAGCGCTCTATACCACTCGACCACCCGTCTCCTAGGAGAATGTGCCAACCCCAAATTTTCCAGAATCAACTCAGATAAAACGCATTCGTCCTTTGAGAATCGCTGCTAGAAGGCAAAGAGAACTCATGGCAATTATTGGTAGAATGGAAAATGCACATTCAGAGAATGTTGAGTGGCTAGATGAGGATGAAGTTGATATGTCTGCAACTATCCTTCCAGGAAACGATGATGAGTAAAGATTTATGTCAGTCTTAACTATGGATGAACACTTCACTTCACTATGGATGGATGATGTCTAGTGAATTTTTTTTTTAATTAAACATAATTCACAGGTCCACTATAAACATATTCAATATAGCACAAGGGATGATGACATAATTTGTCAATCTAGTCCTTTTTTTAGTCACATTGTTTTGTTTCCATTTTTATTATTTAATCACTGGTTGAGGTCAAGTTTCGTTAATCTACTTCTTATCCTGTGTCAATAGAATGCATAATCGGAAGATTATCTCAAAGTTCACCTCACCCATTGTAAATGAATAGGTAGCAGATAAATGATGTTTATTATATAATTGTCAATCTAATTTTTGCAATTTTTTTTCAAATTCAATTGATTGAGTTACTGTTTCAAAGAATAACTGATACAACTATTGACAATTAGTTATTCTACTATTAAACTCATTTAATAATCTGATAGTTCTTTTAATATTTATATTTTAAGGCAGTTTAATAGTGAAGTGCAATTTAAGTTTTCGATTAAATTTTAATTAGTTCTTAATAAAAAAAAAAATTTCGAAAGTGTGACGTACTTTAGGGGGGGGGGTCCCGAAATTTGTGACACTTTGTGACAGGGGGGGAGGGGGGGGGTCAAAAATCGTCAAAAATAGCTTGACGTACTATATGGACGGCCCCATGTGTGTTTATCTTCATTCATGGTTTTCATGCAGGCTCACCACAGATGCAACTGTGAGCGATATCTTGTTGATACAGCGTTTATATGAATATGATGATGCTGTTCTTTGATCGACTGGATTGAAAATGATGGTGCGTCACTCGTGGTACTTGAGTCCGGAACTGTCGACGCTTGCGTTATTTTCAACCCTTTTGTCGGACAAATAAAAAACTTGCCTTAATTGGACAATGCAATCAAATAGTGGACCGCATCTCATAAAAACACTACCAAAAAGTGTTGTTGATTTGCGTGCTTCTACCACATTTTTTGAAACATCCAACTTTGATGCTAGTTTTCTAGATGTTCCTGTTGAAGCATGGTCAGATACACAATCTTTTAAAGTTGCGGCAGATTTTGTAAAGAATCTGGCTTGTATCAATGACTCTGCAGAGAAAGGTGTAGCATTGTAACAAAATTTCAATGACTGTATCACCAAGGACGAAGAACAAAAACAATTTTTGCTCCAAGTGGTTGAAAAACATCGGAAAACTTGTGCAGAGTGTAATCGTGAACAGCTGGCTAAAATTTAAATTTAAAGAATTTGTTTTAAATTCTTTTCTACCCTACAGTGCAAAGTACAAAATAAATAATAGGATTGCTTATTAGCATTGCTTATGATTATTATTTTTCAAGCAGACTGACATTCTTTCAAGAATTAACTTGACAAAATGAATAAAACTTTGTTTTTTATAATTTTTTACTTAATTTTCAAATTTCAAAATATAAATCATTCAAGTTGTATATATTTTTTTCCTTTAATATTATAAACAATAATTTTGTCAATAAGCATCAATTTGTAACTTAATGTATCATTTTGCATATAATGCAATATTACCGCTGTATTAGATTTGACCGCTAATGATTTTACACCAAAATCTGGAACATTAAACCTGTCGGAGGACCTCTAAGCATTGTACAAATGAGCTAAAATTTTGCAGGTTAACTACTGTTACCATACATCCATATTCTGTGGGGTGAGACATAAACATTTCAAATTTCATTTTTTGGGACACCTTAATATATATATATATATATATATATATATATATATATATATATATATATATATATATATATTAGGCAAATGACTAAAAACTTTTCTTTCCTTATTTTATATTCCCCATACTGCCACAAGTGGAAATTTATCATATCTAAACAACAAATATCAATAACAAGTCTCAACTGTTAAAAAAGTTCACCCTCCACACGCCCAGTAAATCTTATGTCATACCCACATTTAGTATTTAAACTGTTATTTTGTTCTTTGTTGTTCCATGCACCGTAAGCATTTCAGTTGACAACTATTATATGCATGATTAGTATTTGTATAATTTCTGGTTTGTCTCAGAGCATAATAAAGTCCTGGAAATTATGATTTCACAGCGATATTTAATGTAAGAGATGAGAAAGGAGAGTGGTGCTGCCGAGAAGACAGAGAGTTCTATGCACGTCAGATTTCAAAAAAAGGAAAAGTAGGCTATTGAAGATGTTTCACTAAAAATTTACCCAAGAAAAATGAAATTATTTTAATGTGAATTGCCAGTCACAGAAAGCTTTACTGTAGAAAGCGTGGAATCAAGTGTTTTTACCAAATTCGGATACAAAAGATTCTGTGCGTAGAGAATATTTTGCCAAAAACAGTGTTCGAGTAGTAGTAAAAATAATGAGAAACCATTAAATTCTAAAAGACAAAAAACTTCTTCTTCAGTGCGTTTAATGCAGCAAAATTGAGAAAAAAGAAGCTCCAATAAATTGGGAACTGGAGTTTGCATATCTACTCCAACTCAACGCGACATTTAGAAAGGTCTAATGAAAGAAGGAGAAAAATTACAAAGTAATTTAAAGGACAAATTTGACAAAGAACACGGGTGCTTATAATTAGATGGGAAACCACACAAAATAAAGTATATGAGGTTGTTGTTATGAAAAATGAAAATTGGATGTCAGACTAGCTGTTCTTTAGCAGGCAAATGCAAAAGAAGAGACAATATTAAATAGAAAAAAAAAAACTCTCTTCTTTCTTTCTTCGGCTCTATATGTTATTTAGAGCCCTAGCCTGCCATATTACTCTTCTATTCACTTTTCCCGAATGCTCAATGAATAAAAATGATTGTCTCTTACACAACTGCATCATATACTTGACGAATAATTGGTGCAGTCACACTGTTACAGAAACACTTTCAAAATGTTGGATTAGAAATAGCTGTATACATTGTATGATATCACCACATTCTAGATACAATATTGAAACATGTCATAAACAACTTCACCAAACATCAGCTACTCATTTGTTTAAAAGAATAGCAGGAAAGTATGAACAACTCAAAACATCATTTGATAATGCTGGAGCACCACTAAAGAAATCAGAACAAGAATGCTGGTGAGATTACATGGCTTTAAAATAATGCTACAGGATTTTAAAAACTAGAGGTAGATTACCAAAAGTTTATTTTCAATCACTTCCAAATTTTAATAATGAGAGATGGAACTCAAGGGCAATTTATTGTTTGTCATCATTCGTTCTGATGAGTATCTGCAAACAGCTATGGCAGCATATGATTTCATCAAAATTATGTGAGCTAACGTCTTGTTCACTGCCCAGTGTTTCAATACTACTGACTTAGATAATTAATCATAAGCTTGTAAGCAGCATACAGAGACTTTGAAGTCATTAAAGACATGATGGTCCACAGATCCAACCTCTATACCGACAAAGCGTTCTAATATCTGTGCAGAGCGTGCAATTAAAGTGATACAAGATTTACTCCCACTTGCGAATCAATTGAAAAATTGAACATTAACTTTATTCTACTAATTCACAAAAGAAATGTACATTGTAACATTATTATATTTATGTCACTTTTATCTGTAATGGTCAAATCTTTATTGAAATATTTGATAATTTGTATGTTATAAAATATTCGTGTCGATTGGAGGGTGAACTTATTTATGCGAAACACAAAAAACTATATGTCTTTATTTGTGATACAAAGCTCCTCCAAATATGATATGGGGAACTAGGAATATATTTTAGTCAAACCCCTAATATATATATATATATATATATAGTATTTTATATTTTATTTATTGACCTCGACCTGTTGCTACTTAAAGTAAATGTAGAGTTGTTTTTTTTTGTGTATCAGTGCTAATTAAATATACCAGAGGTTTTCAACCTTTTTTACCCTGCGGACCCCACAGACTTACCACGCTCGGGTGGCGGACCCCCAGAGACCAAGGTGCCCTGGTCTTAACTTTTCGTACCTCAGTTTGGGCCCTAATATATATTATTAAGTTTACGGATGCAATCTACTTAAATTCTGATAAACGGTCGGCCTATCCTGAGTTACGCGCACATCATGTAAAAGTCGTTTTACATACGGGAATATCTACCTATCCAAATAATGAAATACTCACCGAGTATTTATTCCACTGGTATGTCCGTTACACAGTGTGCTGTTCAGTGGGAAGGCTGTGCCTTTTTGGCACTACAGAGTTTGTTCAAACATGGTGGCATGCGTGATAAACATATGTGCATTTCATGTTCAATGTCCACTCTGGACCTGTACTAGGTCTTCATCGCAATAACAGCAGAGAATGAAGTTTCGCACAAGTACGTCATAGAAAATGGTAGCAGGACATTGATGTTTTTGTCTGACAGCAGCGAGTACTTCTGGAAACATGCTAGCCAGAACGACAACAGTGGCAGTCTGCTGAACTGCAAGCGCAGTGTCCTGTCGGACTTCGCACATGTCGACTGCTGCTAGTAGAATTAGCTCTTATGCAATTGTGTGAGGTTTTTTTGGAACGCGCTATTCGTAATGCTATTAAATATGACGTTCAAAGAGCATTCTCGTTCACAGTAGTGCCGGCCACCAGTTTGCCTTTCTGTTTCAAATAGAGCTCTTTCCGCATCTCAAAGTATTCATTCGGTTTACTGGCAAGTTCCGAATGCATTGTGGTCAAATGGCGCCTCAATTTCGCAGGCTTCATTGCATCGTTCGATAATGTTTGCAAGTACACGACACAAAGAGGTTGGTCAGCATCGGTCCCCCCTGCGGTGAAGCCCAATGATATATATTCTGGATTATACGCCGTTTTCTTTTTCGTTCGTCTTTGGCTGCTTGATCATCAGAATCTTCCAGGTACTGGTCAATTTTCCTCTTCACAAATGTATCCATGCTACTAGGTGTCATAACTATTCGTATTATTAGTTATACGTTGTGCGTTATTGTGATGATAAGTGTCTGTCTTCACTTCTCTGGTAGCGATTTACACTTTATTTAAGCGTGTACTTATTTACAGACTACTAAAATAAATGCTTTAAACTGCCAAGTCCTATTCATGTACTTTATGTGACGATTACACAAAATATAATTTCAAAATATAAGTAGCATGAAACTATACACTCAAAGATACAAATTCACTGAAACATCACTACTCTATCCTGTGGGCTGCCTTTTTTTGTCGAACTGTATGTTTGTACCACTCTGTTCTCCTCCTTCCCTCTCTTTCTCTCTTCCAATCTCTATACATATCAAAAGATCTGGTAACTTCTTTTATAAGACCATAATTACTGCGTCTTCTCACCTATGTTGTTGTCTCTGATTGGTCCGTCCCTCATTGGGGATATTCTGTTATTTCAGTCAAAACAGCAGTAACCCTGAAAATGTGTAGCTTAGTGACAAACTAATTAATTAACTCTCATCCCTGACCCAATGATCCACATTCTTGAAAATACAATGTTTGACCTATATTCTTGTAAATACAATGCTCAACCTAGAAACTTTGGGACACTGATTCAAGCCCATGTGGAAGTTCGGCGCCATACATACGATACCAGACAGTAGATAATTAGCATTTCACAACATTTGTCTCTTGAAAACACAAGACCGCTAAGCCTTGCTTTAATTCCAGCCTAACCGGGTCATCTTTTTCCCAGGTATGTGTCACCTAAAAATACAAACTTTTTCTAAACATGACCGACATTGTAATCTTATAGCATCTATGGCGCATTCCGCCCTTCCAAAGTTTGTTATAAAAACATTACAGCATGATCAACCAGACCTTTTTATCAACAAAACACACGATGTCGCACTTGCGGATGTTTTAACAGTGTCTCGCCATAGCTCAGTAAATAAGAAACATTGCCAAGATGACATGACTCAAAAACTCACTACACAAGTACATAAGGATGCAGTCTATTTCATGTTTCAGACGTAGCATAAGCAAATACTAGCGTTGTATGTTCCGGAAACATTGGCATAGCTTGTTAGAGCATTTTCGAAAAAAAAAATGCTCTATTGTCCCCGTTTTGTCTGTCTGTCTGTCATCACCCTAGATCTCAACAACCATAAGTCCTAGACCCATGATGTATATATCATTTTGTAGGTCTTGGCCTTTTTTTACATTCTGCGATCTGACCTCTCAGGGCCGTAAAAGGAGCCTTATAAAGTACCGTTTTTACTAAATAAGCTATATTAATCATGGAGCGCCCTATATCTCAGCAACCATAAGTCCTAGACCCATGATGTATATATCATTTTGTAGGTCTTGGCCTGCCATGTGTACATCAAAAGTTTATTTCGCGATAGGACCTCTGAGGGCCGGGCTTCAGGGCTCCTAACGGGCTTATATATTATATATACACCTTGTACGTTCAATAACCCATTCATTTGGTGCGAAATACTGAAGCACGTAGTTTCACCAAGATTTATTAAGAAACTCATCAAATGAAATAGTAAGCTTGTGTTCTGAGTTTAATTGAAAGTATCAGAGCTATGCAACAATTGACGGAGTCTTCGGACGATTAAATGACTACAATTTCGAATGTTTTCAATTATGAGTCCTATTTCAGTAACCACAAACTACTTGTAGTGAGATTTAAGAGAAAATATTTTTTTTTTAAAATATAAAGAAACGTCTTTATAATATTTTTTTTTACAGATATATGCATTACACAATTGAATTTATAAACATTTCCAAAATTTACAAATATTTACTGAAAGCTAACAAACGTACTGATACATAACATGAAAATGCGCTAACACGTCCTGTGTCCAGAATGGAACAGGCTTAATTGCTTGTATTTTTTTTTGTTTTGCTAAAATACGACAAATCAACCAAACCAAGCAATACTTTATACGAGAAATTCGTTAATTTCATTGACTTGCCCACGGACCCCTTTCAAGCCTTCCGCGGACCCCCGGGGGTCCGAGGACCACAGGTTAAAAACCTCTGAAATATACCATCTAACAGTCTTTTGTGTCGTTTACTTAATAAATTACCTTATTTCGATTTGATATGTATTCCAATACCAGAAATGGTAAAGGAAGATGTCTTGTCATAAAACTGCTTATATTTTTTTTACTTGGTGCTGTATGTCTATTTTTTTATATAATTTAGTAAACGTTCCTCCTATCTTAACCCCAACCCATGCCACACACAGATGTTCTCAATACAAATTCCTTAATGTTGGCTCTGTGCGGTCTATTAACTTTTCAACGCACTTTTGTAATAGTGTAACAGTTTGAAATTACTCTCCTACAAAATTTTAACCAAACGTGTTTAATGTGTTAATAGGGGCTGATGAAGTAAACATATTTTTTCTTTTCAATCTATAGCCACGTCACACAAATGAGTCAAGCCACTTTCACTCTTAAAATATCTAATTACACCTATTTACAATGTTTTAACACCTATGTTAAAAAAAACAAAACTACTCAAATTTTCCTTTTTTTTACATTTTTTCACGTGTTGAAAAATAGCGAATGCAGATTAAATAAAAATGTAGAACTATATGCAGTTTGAAAAACATCCTTGCTGAGATTAATCCACTACATCTATCTTTTTAGTAAAAACGCTTTTCATGAATTAAAAATCGTCTGATCGTCTGTTTAATACTTATAATAATTTTTAACGTACATTAATAAAGACCACTAGATTTATACATTTCAGTTGAAAAAATAATCCATTTTAACACCCAAACCACTTTACTAAATTTAATTACTTTAAAACATATCTGTACATTTTTTTGAAATTAATGTGGGATTTAAACTTCTTTAGATTCGAATTTCTAAATGCTGACATTTCATAAAGCCAGTGGAATTTCGATTAAAGATTCTTTTGAAATAATAGATATAATATGAAGTGTTTAGTTTTTTTTTTTTTTTTTTTGTTATAGACTTGCGATAAAAGAACGAATATATTTTGAAAGCATTTATTGTTGAATTATTATGTATGTGATTATTTACATTCGGTTTTATACTTAATTGATAACACTGACGCCATAAATACACTCTAACGAAATAATTTGATGGTTTAATGTTTAATTTTAAAAATGTACATTCTTAACCGAACTACATTATAAACGTGTTATTTAAAAAAAATATTTAAAAGTAAACTTTATTGATTTTTTAAGCTTGTTTTTTTCCCCTTTTTTTTAATAAAAATAAATCAAATAAAAATTTCAGATATTTTAGTACTTTATTATGACAATATGTACTCCGGTTATAAGTTTATATTAAAAGTATTAAACCAAAGATGTATACTTGTATGTAACAACATCAAATATAAACTTAAAAATATGTTTTGTAGTATTAAGTTGCTAGAAAACAAGAAAGGAAAAATTTCATAACTATGGGTATCAGGTGTCTTCATTTTTTGCATGAATGGATTTTTTCTTGACGGCTGTCATTACATTTGTATTAAGAACAATTAAAAAACTGAAATGAATTACGCCCTCACATTCTTTACGACTATAAAAGAAATGCCAATGTATATTGGTCTATCACTTGTTTCTTAATTAGTAAGAAAACTTTACTGCCATGGCTGTTTTAGTGTTGCTGTCTTTAGTTGGTCTGCTATTTACACCAAGTGCTACTAACGCAGGTAACAAAATTAATGTATTTCTTTTGTAATTTTGTTCACTAGTAATTATTATTTTAATTCACATACTACAATCTAGACATTTAACATTTAAATCAAAAAGATATATATATATATATATATATATATATATATATATATATATATATATATATATATATATATATATTATTATATTCTGATTTTTAATTACAAGTTTCAAAACGCCTCCACATTTAGGAAGGTAGAATCTAAGATTATATGTTATACAGACAGCTAATCGCTATATAAATTGTCCTCGATTTGCTGGTAAAACTCTCTCACTATTGTTGTTATTCGCTTTTGCATCCAATGACGCTTTCTATTCATAAAAACCCATTATTACACATCTTAGTTAATTTTCTTTCAAGACAAGAAATATGTTAGACCATAAAATAAGAGCTAAAAAATAATTATCGGCCATGTTTGTTGATTGTTGATAGCAGCTAGTCCACTCATATTGCATCTAAGTAGGCATAGCGGACTTTTTGGTAACAAACGTAGAGTTGAAATGGAGGTTTTTTTTATATAATTGTTAATTTCAGCCTTAAATATATGCGGAGATTTGGAGAATTAATAATGCAGCAAATATTTTTTTTTTCATTTTCTAGTTGCCGTTGGATTTTGTGCTACTCATATCGATGCCAAACTAGAAGCTAATAGTCAGGTGATTTATCGAAAAGTAATTACAAATGCTGGTGGTGCTTATGATGCAAACACTGGAGTATTTACCTGTCCAATTGTAAGTCTATATAACAAACAGTAGATGTCTGATTAAAAATGTTAACTATAAGCCTTAAAGTTTATGGTATACATTATCAGATTAAAATTGGTTCATTTTTTGTTAACATGTGATGGAATATTATTAGGAAATATAAATTTTGTCATAAAACATGATTCTTTTAAGCTCCGTAAATCTCATCTGAAAGAATTAATTGAACAACTAATATGTTTAATTAGCGAGGTCAAATTTATAATTAGTTTGGCTGGCATGGGTATCACCTTCTAGATTTATGTGCACATTAAATTTTAGTTGACTCTGGAAACACCAGGCAACCGGTTTTATGATTAAGAGAGAGAACGAGTTAGAGAGAAAGAGGGAAAGAGAAAGAAAATGGTTTTAATTCTATACTTATTTTAAAACTATATTACTGTGTCTTCTCTTTTTAAATAATGTGATGATGTTTTCACACTCTGAATAAAATATGTTTCTAAATTTCTAGAAAGGACAGAGGGAGAGAGAAAGAGGGAGAGAGAAAGAGAATTTTTTTTTTAATTTTATACTTAAAGGCTACGTATTTTAAAATTATATTTTTATAAGCTTTTAGGAGCTATAATATTTGAATTGGTTACTTTAGTCGCTTGTTAAAGGTTGTCCATATAAAAATAAAACAATATAAAAAAAACGATGCGTCTTCTCTTTATAAATAATATGATGATTTGTTCTCACTCTGAATAAAATATGTTTCTACATTTCTAGAAAGGACTATATTCATTCACTGTTGGTGCCTTGTCAACGCCAGATAACACTTTGGTACTAGACCTGTATGTCAATGGCAGAAATTTGATATCTATTCATGCAAACGATAAAACAAGTCATCCATCTGGGAGTAAGTAAAAATTAGAAAAAAACGTTCTTTTACATTTTTTTTTAAACTACAGTTAAGATGCCATTTTTCTTCTTTAGAACAAATATTTTCTAATAATTCAATACATCGTTATTATGAAACATTAAAAATCTTTTTCATTCCAGCAACTTCCTGTGTATAATTATATAGTAAAATAACCGCTGCTAAATATTGAATCGTGTATTGGTATGGGCCAGGGTTATGCTATAACAAATGTATGTTATATAGTTCTCTTTAATTCTGAATATTTCTCTTTTTTTCCGATATCTTCGTCGCTAATTTACCCAAACATTTAAAAATCAACATCAGCTATTTCTATCACATGATTCATCAAAACCAAGATGATTTTTTTCTTTTATTTAAAGATAAATTCTCTTAGATTCTACATACAAACATGGGAAGGCCATACGGTGTTCCTTTTTCATCTCCCTCCATAGCCAACAGAAGATAAATCTGGTTTTTAACCAATTACTTAAACATCCAATTTTCCTCACCATATATGTTTTTATTTGTTAATAATATGATATATATTAATATGATTCTGAAGTTCTAATTTTATTTGTTTAGGTCGAACTATTGTGACAGAATGTAAACAAGGTGAGAAAGTTAATGTGGTGAATAGAGCAGCCGTCACAGCGTATTCAACCAGCGATGCAAATTACGAACACAACATTTTCAGTGGATTTCTTATTGAGCCAACTATTTAATTGAAAATATGGTTAATTTTCACTGCGCAATGCAGAAATAAAAAAAAATGTAAAAAAAAAAGATGCTTATTGTGTTTGTCAATAGTTTTCTTTGTATTTTAAAACAAAGAACTATCTGAGGCAGGGAATTCCAAAAAAGACATAATACATTACTTTAACAGATTCCATTAGTACACTCAGATTCATGTACAGTCACATCTTGTGCATATCATTAGTCACACTATTCCCCGATCTTATCATTTCCAGTCTTATTATTTCAACATAAAATACTTTTTACAGAGGGACCTGTTTACAATTGGTCATAGTATCCGCTGTAATGATTTTATAAAATGGGATATAACTATTAGAAATCAGACGTAATCGTCATTTTCCCTTCCTAATAAGTCCATCTATGAGTAATGGTATATATTAGATCACCGGGATTTAAAGTGCGTTTAAAATAATAATAATACTTTTAATAGTATTAGTCTTGTTTATTTGCATATATCAAAAAAGACGAGTGCACAGTATGTGTTAGTTACTGTTAAAAATATAATCTAGATATTAACGTTAATAATAAGGATCTCATACAAGTAAAATTGTTTTATATAATGTAAATATGATTAAACATTTACCTGAGCATCTTCGCTTATTTTCCTCACTAGAGATCAAACCAGGAACAATCAGGTCGACCATTTTTTCAAAACAAAATTCTCCCTAATTGAAACATATTTTATGTTCTTTGATGCATTTTATTTATCTCAACGCATCCGGAGGTGTTATAGCTTTGGACGGACCACTAAAGACATGGAATGAACTTTCACCATGACACAAACTGTTGTGGCGCGATGAAAAAAGGTGAGATGTGGTGAATAGAGCAGCCGTCACAGTGTATTCAACCAGCTATCAAAATTACGAAAGCAACATTTTCAGTGAATTTCTAATAGAGCCAACAATTTAATTGAAAATATTGTTAAATGCTCTCACTGTTCAATAACTTAACGCTGTCAAGGTCCCCTTGCGGGGTCCCTGCGGTCGATGTCTATCGGTATGATCACCTACTGAGTTCTGGCCAACATTTATATTTCTCCCAGCCACGTGGTTACACAGGACGCACAACACAACAAGAAATGAGTACACAACTCAATTGTAAATACAACACCTTTATTTACCTCAAGAACATCCGCGGGCCTTGAGAAAGGCCGTAGCTTTACCAGCTACTACAAAAACAATCTATAATCAAGTAGATTAAAAGGCATTACCTGAGGTGAGTAGTTCTCAAAAGAACTTAGCTCTGAGCCGGTCGAAACCGGCTCATGCTAGTTAACTGCACCTAGGACTTCGACCTTCTCTCTCGACTGCTCAACGCTCACTAACTAACAAATTCTAACTGACCCCCAGTCTTCCCTCGCCATCAACTCTCGCGTTGCGAAACGAGAGTTCACTGACCAATCGCAGTGACCGCGTACGTCACAACCATCACGCGTGATCAGCGGCGCGTCACTCGTGGACAGTTCCAACCTTCAAGATAAAGGGGAGATAAAGGGGCACTCCTCTCTCGCCCCTCCCCGCTCGATACAACAAGGGCACAGATTATCTCCCCATATAGACATTCTCTTCCCAGGTGACAACGTGATAAGTGGGTACTAGACAGACTGACCACAGTGGGGGAACACCTGGGAAGACAAAGCCTTTGTCTATCCTATTTATTTATACCATCTCACCCTCGGGTGAGGAAAGCAGGGTAGGGCTGGGACTTGATTTCATTCATTAAATCACAGAATGTGACAAACGCACATGCGTTTATTCCATACAAGAGCATTTGATGATTATAAACAATAAACAACAATAATGGCCACTGTTCTTGCCGGCTTTATTTCTCTCTTTCTATTTTCTGTTACTACGTCATTACGCTAATACCGTCACCGCTTTATATTGCAAATTCTATGGTAGGAAATTCCCAGTTTCAATTTGCAATGCACAAGTAAAAATGTAAAAAAAAATGTATTGTGTTTGTCAATTTTCACTGTATTGTAAGACAAAGAGCTCATTTAGTCAGGGAATACTAAAAGAAATATACCTTATTAACGGTATAAAAATATTTACATCACTGACAATACAAAATATTCAATAAAATATAGACTGATAACCATAAATCAATTTGATAGGAAATACCATTGTAAAATGCTGAATTTATTTTTTAATCCTCAATACAAAAATGAACCAACTAGCCTCTATCTGCACAATCAGCTAAATGTACTGTCACATCTTGTGCCAATCTCCCACTTTATCATTCCTGTTTTATTATTTTGATAGATGAAATCACATCTTCCCAAGGGAAATGTTCAAGATTGTTCAAAGTTTCCTGTGTGATAGGGTGATGTGGTTATGTGGGAGTATTCTTTTTTTATAAAACTGTGAATAATTGCATATGTGTGTAGATGCTAATATGTCATAGTGTAGTTGTGTGTGTACTACGCGCACAGGTGTGTGTGTTTTTGGAGCAAGGCCAGCGAGGTCAGCGAGAGGTCATAGTCAGGATGTTTCTCGTCTCTGTGTATGACATGATTAGAAATTATGATAGTCTAGTTATTTCGATTGTAGCTTAAAGTAGAAAGTTCGAGTTATGACGTGTGCAAAATATATAAGAGGAAGTTTGTGAGATAAGGGTAGTCAGTCGAGGTAAATCGATGTCAGTCGAAGTTAATCTTTGTTAGTCAGAGTCAGTCAGTCAGTACAGTTCATTGGAGATTTTGAGTATTCATTTGAGAGTCAGTACAGTTCATTGGAGATTTTGAGTATTCATTTGAGAGTCAGTACAATTCATTGGAGAGTTGAGTATTTTTTGTAGAGAGATGAGTTCATATAAAGATCGTAAAATGAATTTATGTATTGTTCACATGAGGAGTAATTAAAACGAGTGTTGAAGAATCTATTTCAGTGATATTGCATTTTGTAATAATTCATTTTACGTTTTGGATTATTTTATTAATTCATTTTATTGTTGTGTGATTAAACTAATCGTGAACAATGGAGCACGAATTCAGTTTCCTTTGTCATAGCGTATTCGTTACGTGCTAGCAACACACCTGATAGTACACATCTGTACAGTACATGATAACAGAGATATAGAGCAATATGCCTTAACACGTTACAAGGTGTTAAATACATTTTAACACGTTACAATATATAAAATGAGTTTCAGCAAAAAATATTATGTCATGACCTGTGATGTTTTGAGGGGCCCGAAAGCATTTAAAATTTATAACACTTTAACAAATGTAACATTACCATTGTTTTGGTTTAGCTTGGTAAACCTTTTTATCCACAATCACTTAAAAAATGCTTTTGTCAGCAACAATGAAACACATTTATTTATAACAAATGATCAATTAACTAGAAATTAATTAATTCAAGAGTTAACATTAGTTCAATGAAAACATTTAGTATTTCTTGTCTTAAAAAGTTTGCAAGTTGAAAGACAGTCTTTCTTATTTATGCTGACATTTGTTTTCTCGATGCTATTTTGTTCATGATGACGCCGTTGCGAGCATTTTTATCGCACACTGACATTGTGGCTTCTTTGAAGAGTTTAATAAATCTCTCTAATTATTGTGTGTGACTTAGCTCATTAATAAATGGCAGCTATTTCCTTACGTGATGTCGATCATCAACTATCATCGCCAGCAACATATGTTGTGGGTGGCCATTAAATGCATTTCATTGAATGTCTGGATTAATGACAGCCTTAACTTTTTCTGACAGCGAACGAGATAGTTGAATGGTTAGCTAAAGGTGTCGTGCTCCAACATTGCAGCTAGGATAGGTTTTGATGGCGAACCACTCATGTGCATAAACACGCAATACATAAACCGTCAAGGTTATTAAATTGGATGTTGTATTACTTGTTGGCTTAATTGTTGGAACATCAAGATGTATCATGATATGACGCGGTGGTAATTAATTTTTATGAAGCAAACATGGCAGTCATTGCAACGGTTTTCCAAGCTCCTTTTCAACTAGCGTGATTATTCCACCGGTAGAACCGGTATTTTTGGCAGTACCATCACATCCTATTCCATGTAACTAATTCCTGTCTAATTCGACGTTGCTTTAATAGCTACAAATAGATTATGCTTGTGGTGTTGAGGAATCCGGCGCTAAATGTGTGAGGAATTAACCTTCAGGTTCGCATACAACAGTTATATTTTCTTCCTTCAAAGTTTCAAACTCTTGACCTTCCGCCCATTCAAGTGCAGCGTCTGAATTGGACCAGTTGTGTTCGAATTTTTTTTTGTCTGGTTAGCTTGAACTCACGACGCACTTTACAGCGATCAATCATGTTTTTTTATTCAACTTGCGAAACCAAACCAAAATCTTCCAGTACAGCAGTTGCGATTTCTGTCCTAGCTCTGTCTGACACACAAAGATTTGCTAATTATGACAATATTGTTCTCATTTGTTTGATGTAATTGATTTGAATCTTTCAATGTTACATCTTACATAATTTTTTTCAACTTCACTTTATTCAACACTATATATCTGAAGGTCCGTGTTTGAACTTTCTCAATGCCTGCGTTTACACTTAGGTCAGACTTACATAAATAATCATATCAACGCTGCCTATAATCATCTCTTTTGTGGTTCTCTGTTTTGGTCAAAAATTTGCTCAACACTTGGAACTCTTTTCTTATGTTCACATTTGTAATGTTCTCGGACACATTTGCGATCCACAATGTTAAATAGTTTGTGTTTACAATTATCTGCGTATGTTTGTATTTATTTTTGTAAAATGTTTCTTTTATACGTGCTGATATATTTTATCTCTGCTAACAAAAGAATCTACTACGGTATTCGCTTTAAATTTATATGTGTGTATATTTAAAATAATGCACTATATAACGTTAAAAGGACATTCAAACTTCATTATGAGTGTCTAAACCAACTGAACATAGTTTTCAGCCATAAACAACTGCTACGAAAACTGTTCCAAGCCTTTTTCATCAGCTTGGTGAACTTGTCCGATGAAGATTCCAGCCTTGATATTTGCCTGGACATTTTGGTACTTCAAACCTGCTGACTCCTTGTCAAGAGCAGTGAAAATTATTTGCAGTCGTTTTGTACTCAACAACATCTTTACACTGGTGTAGTCCTCTTTGAGATGCACAGAGTGAGCCTTGTGGAGAGACGAATATTTGTTTCCGTTGTGAAGCAGCACAGCTTAAGACTCCACTAAAAGCTGTCGGGTTACATGTGATAAATATAGTCTCGAATAGACCGGCCACTTTGTAGCAAAAGCACAACCCATCTTGCCGACTGGAGTAGTTGTAAAATGGTTGGTGACGCTTTATCTTATTAGTGACGCACATATTCATCAAACATGTTCCACTGCTTGAGCCTGGATGCTAGAAGCTCAGCATTGGACTTTGTGAGACCAATTCATATGATCAGACCAAGGTCTCTGATCAGATCGTAGACGTCTTTCTGGCTAAAGAGGTGTGGCCTCCTCACCCATCCAGATCTGTGCAATTGGAATTTCATCCCAATATCTTCCTCACTGTCTAATGTACATCTGTGTCATGATGATGGCTGATTATTCTTTGAAGGGGAGGAAACAGGCAGCTCGGGGTTGTGTGGTACATGTGCAGAAAGAAGGAATGTCTGGATAAACGATTTGAGGTACATTCTTACCAGTGCAACGTTTGGTAGGATCCACTAGAAGTAGAGTTGCTTGTTTGCGGAATAGTACACTTCATGGTTGTCTTTTCTCACACGTACAAGCTGTAACATAGCAGATATAATTTATTATATAAAATTATAAACATGTAATTGTACACAGTATGTAATATATTATACGATATTAGCATCTAATATATTTAGATATAATTCATCAATATAGGTTAACATTTTGTCAATAGCAAACTCTTTAAACAGTAAAGTTCTAAATCATTAAAATTCTACAAAATAAAACACTACCATATAAGCAAGCAGCAAATGTTTACGTAACCTACAGTAGTTTTCTTGTCATATTCGCATGTGAAATGTAGTGCCTTTACTTGTTTTTTGATCTCCAACTTGCATGCGAATCAGTAGTTTACCGATTATTTCAGGCAGTATTTAATCGTATATTATCTATAACAATTGATAGCATTCCTGCGCCCTACCAAGAATCAAATGGGTACAAAAATATTACCTTTGAAGACAGATTTTGATTTATGAAAAGAAAAAAAAAACAAAAACTAAGTAAAAGGTTGGGGTAAATTACTGGACGCAACCGGGCGGAAGATAACAAGCTACTAAAATCAACAATGTTGTAGTAAAATTAACATTTTAATTCAGATGTCCATAAATCCAACGACTAAAATGCAACGAATATTCATAAATTGATAATATCTAAGAAACATCTCTCAAACTTCCACTATATACATCTACATTAAGTTAAACAATTCTTTAAAAAGTGAAATTTCATAGTACCAACATTTCTTAGAATAAAATCGACACATTAAATAAAATGTTAGAATGCTACATAACATACTATGATACTATTTTACTAAATAAAATGTTAGAATGCTACATAACATATTATGATACTATTTTACTACTAGTTTAATTGATAAATACCCTTTATTAGGCATTTAGTTTAAAAAAAATGATTGACTTGATTGATCGAGTGATTTATATTGAGATTTATTTAATGTATTCTGTATTATATTTAGAAAAATACTATGCATTAAAGTGGCTCAGTTTTACTGACGACTTGTTTAATTGTCTATTTTAGTGGTTTACGTAATTAATATGGAATGCCATTTAACGCCACTGAGTAAATTTAACAGTAAGGATATTGATGATCTTAGTGATACAATCTTATTCGCCTTCGTCATCTCTAGCACCTCCTCTTCACATCCCACGTGACCTTCTTAAATTGCTTACTGATAAAAAGGCTTAGGAATTTTTTTCTAATTATTCAATATTTCTTATTTGACACTCCCCAATGAAAAATCAAAACATTCAAGCTCAACGACTAGCTAATATATAGCAATAAAATTTACCTTATTGGTTTATAAATCTCAGATCTTATTTTTACTTCCCAACAAAATAGTTAATTGAATAGTTTAAAAAAAATAAATTATTGCTGTTACATCACTGTTTAAGAATATCATTTTTGAGAAAAGATCGGCATTAAACCAATTCAGTGTATCTTAATATTTCATCGTAGAAAGCTAGGTGAATAAGAAAACTGTTCCTTTCAAACAATACCTTTTAACTCTCAAAGTTTATTATTTTTAAAAACTAGTTATGATATATCGTTAAAAATGTACAGAAACACACTGAATACATTTGAGAAAAATCATTGTACTTTTCTGAATCAGAATTTCTATGCTATGACCTATTGCTATTTATATCTATGTGCTTTTCATTATAACTAGTAACATAAAGAAAAAAATATGCCCATTAGCTACTTCCAAGCGGAAGAACTACAAACGAAATTAACTATTGGTCGGCTATTCTTAGCATTTACTATAACTTTTTGTTTCCGTTCCGGAAGTGACGCTTTTACAATCTAAATAACGATCGGCTGCTTTTGTTTCACCACGTTGGTACTGTGTTATTTTATTGTTTAGAATAATGGCTCGACGTAAAAATATTTACAAATATAAAAATATTGCCAAAGCAACTGCTGTACGTAAAGAAAAGTATCTTCAGCAAATGAAACTGTCAACAACAACGCATTGTCTATCTCAATACTAGTACTAGTAGTGCTGCTGTTGTAAATAACAATATTGGACTACCCTGTTCATTAGGGTGTCCCAAAAAATTGAAGTTTTGAAATGTTGATGTCTCACCCCACAGAATATGTCTCTATGGTAACAGTAGTTAACCTTCGAAATTTCAGCTCATTTGGACAATGTTTAGAGGTCCCCCAAGAATTTTAAAGTTCCAGATTTTGGTGTAAAATCATTCGCGGTCAAATCTAATACAGCGTTAATGTTGCATTATATGCGAAACTGATATATTAAGTAACAAATTGATGCTTAGTATTGTTTATAATATTAAATGAAATAAAATATATAAATCTTGAATGGTTTATATTTTTAAATTTGAAATTTACGTAAAAAATTATGAAAAACAAAGTTTTATTCATTTTGTCAAGCTAATTCTTGAATCAATGTCAATCTGCTTGAAAGATAATAATAATAAGCAATGCAAATAAGCATTTCTGCTATTTATTTTATACTTTGTACTGTAGAGTAGACAAAAATTTGAAAAAGTTTTTCAAATTTAAATTTTAGCCAACTGTTCACGATTACACTCTGCAAAATTTTTACGATGTCTTTCAACCACTTAGAGCAAAAATTGTCTTTGTTTTTCATTCTTGGTGATACTGTCATTGAAATTTTGTATCAATGCTACACTTCGCTCTGCAGAGTCATTGATACAAGCAGATTTTGTAAATAATCTGCTGCAACTTTAAAAGATGGTGTATCTGACCAGGCTTCAACAGGAACATCTAGAAAACTGGCATCAATGTTGGATGTTTAAAAAAATGTGGTAGAAGCACGCAAATAAACAACACTCTTTGGTAGTGTTTTTATGAGATGCGGTCCACGTTCTGATTGCATTGTCCGAACAAGGCCAGTTTTTTCTTTGTCTGACAAAAGGGTTGAAAATAACGCAAGCGCCGACAGTTCCGGACTCAAGTACCACGAGTGACACACCATCATTTTCAATCCAGTCGATCGATGAAAAGCATCATCATATTCGTATAAACGCTGTATCATTCACATGTGCATCTGCGGCGAGCCTGCATGAAAACCATGATTGAAGATAAACACATAGGTAAACCGATTAAAGCGCTGAATACCTTGTGATTCTCGAGCTGTTAACTGAAAGATGGTTTCGTTGCCTGCAAACAATAGTTCGATTTTCAATGCATAGATTGCTTTCGCCATCCACTTTGCCCTACGTAGGGCACCAGGTCTGCGAATGCTGACATCAACCTCCAACCCAACCATTTGTGCAGCAAGCAGAAGAAATTCCAAATAATCATCACGTGAATGACTGACCTCAACTTGACATTTGATACATTCTTTAATCGAATAAGACACGATTATCAAAGGGGCGGATCTGGCTTCGGGTGTGTGGTTTAATTCTGGCCATTTTTCTCGTAACCTCTTAAAAACAAAATCTCTGGTCCAGTGGATGGTCCAAGACAAACATTGAATGCATCGGAAAGGAGTACTTTCAACATGTGATGACGGCATGCCATCCATAATAGATTACGTCCCAGGGCTACTTCTAACAGAGTGCAAGCTCCATCGAGTCTTCCAGTATTGGAAGCCGTAGTGTCGAAGCACATGCTGATGACCATAGATTCGCACTTCCATGATTTGATATGTTCATATACTGCATCAGCAGCTACCCATCTTGACCCGGATGCTAACTTGGGAACACCAAGAAGCTTTGTAGTGCCATCGACAAGTGACGAGAGCAGGAGAGGTAATCGATTGCCGTTGTTGGTAACATGTCCGGTAACATCGGGCAATAACTTACCATCCCAATGTACAATTGATTTTGAGGGAATATAGTTTTCTTTTATACATGCTGCAGCTTGTTGACGACAAAGCTTGCGATTACGATGCATTGTGCTCTTGGAAAATACTGTGCCAGATGTCGGAACACCAGCTTCGTTGAATGGGGATGCAAGTATCATTGTTGATTTTTTAATGCTGGTGTTCGTTCTGTCCAGCACTGCAGCAACTTTTGGTGATATGATGCCTGACAATTTAGCATGCTTAGTTTAAAAAAATTAAATCTTTAAAAAATATGCACATTGCTTAAATTTTGCACATTAGGTATTTTATATGTTTTCTAGCATTTATTAGATTTTCTAATTAAGAATAACACAATTTCAACTCTAGTTAATGGTAGCAATGAGATAAATATAAGAATATTTAAACTTCATTTTATTCAACTATGGCATGCAAAAACTGCAAATTATTTGAGCCATGATTTGTCTGGATTTTTATGTTGGCCTAATGCTGGAATTTTAAAAGCTCTTGGGGGACCTCTAAATGTTGTTCAATGAGCTACAACTTCACCAATTCACTCATTGTACCCAAGAGACACATTTCAGGGGTTGAGACACCAAAGATTTAAAAAAAATAATTTTTCGAGCATTTTTGGGACACCCTACTGTTCATCTGCTATTACAGACCCTGGTGAGTGCAGTTTTGCTAAGAAATGACGACTAAGTATTTTGCTTTGAAATAAATTTAATATTAAATACAATATTTATAAATGTGACAGCAGAATTTTAAAAAAAATGTACGTCTGGAATGATGGACTCTGATGCAGTTGTAATATTGTGGAGTCGTTCTGTTCAACTGCACAACTTTAGGTACACCACATTATTGGGGGATGGAGTCTCCAAACCCTTTGATAAAGCTAAGGCTCTCCAGCCTTATGGGTCTAGTGTTGTTGTTGAAAAAGAAGAGTGCCTTAATTACGTAACCAAACGATTAGGAACAGCTCTTCGGAAATTAATTAGCGATTGCTCCAAAAAGGTTTATAATTGAAATTAATTTTGCATTAAAAATTTTAAATATGAAGTTGGAACATACGTGTAATACTTATTGCAATCATTTTCTTGAACCTTTGCTTTCTAGCTATTAATGTATTTTTTTTTACTCTTAAGATTAACACTGGGAGGCAAAAAGCAAGTAGCTTAACCCAAGATAAGATAAAAGACGTTGTGTTTACTATGCTAGGGACATACGTAACAATGAAACAGCAGAAGAGAAAAAGAAAGCTATATTGGAATCATTACACCACTGTTACCCCACTGATGACCATATGCAACACCAGTATTGTCCACCTGGGCCGACTTCTTGGTGTTTCTACAAACGAGATATAAGCATCCTAGTGGACATCGGAAATGGATTTATGATGCTAGTAAGTGGTTAAATTGCAATATAGATAGATGAGTTTTGTTTGCATCATTTCATATTCCTTGTGGGGCAGATGATTAAGATTTTATTTAGATAGGTCTAAGTAGAGTTGGTGAGTAGACATCTGTATTGTAACGTTTTTTACAACAAGATTAAATTGTATAGTTTTATTTTTAAATTAAATGCACTTTTCTTTCTTTAACAAAATGGTATATGTCTATAAATAAATGAACAACAATATATAAAAGTGTATTGCTAAAAAGGTAATATTTGACACACGATACAATGGAAATGTATTCAAACACAATAAAAACACACACACGGTCTAATATAGGTATTTCACAAACTACTACTTTGTTTTTTTTACAAAGAGGAAAAAAAAAGCTTATATCAGTTTATACCGATGTATCTCTGGGCTCTGATAAGTAAACTTTAAATTATATCTAAAAATTAGACAGTGTAAAATGGCAAAATTTTCTTTATCTACGGTGTTAAATATACGTATTAGAAATGTTTCAAGTGTCACGTAACAAATGCACCAACCGCACAACGCCGGGTAAAACTCTAGCATGTGTGCGTAAATAATAAATGTATTATGTCTTTTGGTTAGCCATTCAATACCTGAACAAAAGTTAGAACTTTGTGCACACCGGCCACTCTCCCCATATTATCAAAAGTCAAAATTTCGGTGATTCCCTGGTAAAAAAACAAAGTCATTTTTAACCCCCCCCCCCACCCCACCCTTAGCAATACAAAAAAATATAAAAGAGTGAAAAATCTAGTTAAAAAATCTCCTTACTAAATTAATTAAAGCTCCTTTAGCCTAACAGGCTATAGGAGTAGATAAAAGTGTGGGATGCATGACTGTAGGTTGCATCGTTCTATATCATCGGTATATGAACAGTTTTTGTGCTTAGCCCAACGCCCAGCCGCCTTTACTTCCTCAACATATGTCAGGTAACCACTTATAGGCGCTAAAAGAGGGGTAATTTTATATACTATTACCTAGAAAATAATCTCCATGGTTCTCACCGAGGATCGAACCCATGAATCTCAAGTCGACAGTCGAGTATGTACATCACTGGCTATCTGTACCTAAATGAACCACACCATTTTTATTTATTTTTAAAAAATTATAAAATTACGGTTTATTATTTCATGCATTTTTTATATAAAAAAGCGATAAAAAGACTGTTGCACATCATTTACCAAATAAAACATATCATTGCACATCATTTACTATATAACACATATCATT
Organism: Bulinus truncatus; assembly: GCA_021962125.1. Classification (NCBI taxonomy): domain Eukaryota; kingdom Metazoa; phylum Mollusca; class Gastropoda; family Planorbidae; genus Bulinus; species Bulinus truncatus. The sequence goes on from JAGDYQ010000274.1 coordinate 442,984, forward strand.
GCACATCATTTACTATATAACACATATCATTGCACATCATTTACTATATAACACATATCATTGCACATCATTTACTATATAACACATATCATTGCACATCATTTACTATACAACATATATCATTGCACATCATTTACTATATAACATATCATTGCACATCATTTACTATATAACACATATCATTGCACATCATTTACTATATAACACAAATCATTGCACATCATTTACCAAATAAAACATATCATTGCACATCATTAACTATATAACACATAAAAATGCACATCATTTACCAAATAAAACATATCATTGCACATCATTTACTATATAACACATATTCATGTGACTATCGTCGAGCTGATATTGTTTTTTAATATTTGATGCTGCTCGCATTATTGTAAGAAAAAAAAACCCAGATTTTACCCAATATCTGGACAGGACGTACATATGGAAGGAGTTGAAAACTGTGACCTTTATTCTAAAAGTGATGGCGAATGTATCCGAGTGCAGAGTGCAAAGTTATATATATAATATGTGTGTGTGTGTGTGTGTCCTTAATATATATATATATATATATATATATATATACATATATATATTATACATATATATATACTTGGACAGCAGACTATGTTATTCGCGATAATGTCGCCACCAGACTATCTAGAATAGTAAAACAATTAGTATTTATGTTTCAAATATTTGTGTTGAACACACAGTCAAAATTATAAAATGTGTTAAGAAAGTATTGAAAATTTCAAAACATATTTCGTCACACTTATCTGTTGTTGAAATATGTGAAATGTTTTTATGAATAATTGTTTTTTTTTATGTTTTGGTAGTGTGTGTAATGTTAATGGTTTTTTCTAGTGTGTATGAGCTATATAATTCAGTATTCCCTTCAGTGAGTTCTTTGTCTTAAAATACAATGACAACATTTGATAAACACAAGCATGTTTGTATAATTATTTTTATTTGCTCATTGAAGATTTAAAATAAATAATGTATTCTCATTTAATAGGTTTGTTCTATTAAAAATCCACTGAAAATGTTATGCTGGTAAGTTTTATCGTTGTTCTCAAACACTGTAACGGCTACTTTATTCATCACATACACTCTTTCACTTTTTTTACATTCTATCAGAACAGTTCTACCTAAGAAAATAATAATTGTTTCATAATTGCATATCAAATATATATCAAAGTTTTACGGCAATATTCATTTTACAGTATTTGTAAATATGTTTACAATAGAACATCTAGAAACCTATTGGGTGATTATGTTTGAAATAGGCGATACTGAAGATATAAGATAAGACCTTTTGGTGGTTAAGAGAACATATATAGGGAACAGAGGACACATATTCAGATCTAACGTGAATTATATAAAATATAATTGGTGTACAACTAACATATTGCAACGTATCATACCATAAGTGAACTAAATAATTATATCTACTTTATATATTCAAATGAAGAGGCTCGAAAAGAAAGTTCATTTTTTTATGTTTTATGTAAAAATTGTATAAATGTATAAAGTAATATTTATTTTTAGCGAGTTCCTATTTAAAAATGTTAATCAAATATCATTTCAACTTACTCCCTGATGTGTGATCCGCTCTATCGTATGCATGAACTGTTATCAAATATCTGCCGTTTACATACAAGTCCCATGCCATCCAGTTACCTGGAGTTGACAAGCCACCAACAGTGAAGGAGTAAAGTCCTTGCTAGAAATTTAGAACATAAATGTGTTTCAGAGTGTAAATTAGGCATCAATTTGTTTCAACGGAGCGAACAAAGATTGTATATTTTTAAAAGCTCTTATTCGCCCTCTCTCTTATTTTGGACTATATAAAATTCCTAGATAATTTTCATGTCTTAATTGTGTAACTATTTTATCACACAATTACGGGACAATGTCCTGTTGTATGGTTCCCCCTCCCAATATTTAAATGAATACTTGGTTATGTGGAGAAAGTAAGGTAGTGATGCATGTGCTTGCCACATAATCCCCAGAACTGCCGTGGCTATTGAAACAGATTATTCGTACACTTGATCCTCCAAGATGAGATTTTATGAACTTAACGGAACAATTTATCATCAAATTAAATAGAAATTTGAAAAAGAAAATACATTTTTAAAAGAACCTATTGAGATTGTTAGGGAGCGACCGATAATCGGATCGGTATCGGTATCGTACCGATAATGGCACTATCGGTTAATATCGGATCGGCCGATTGTTGTAGGAAGCGACCGATAGTCGAACCGATATTGGCACTATGGGTTAATTGTCGGGCCAGCCGTTTTTTTGGCTGCCGATACATTGTTTTTTTTTTCACAACAGAGTTGCATAAAAAAAATCAGTAAATAACCCAATTCTATAACCAGATCAGACAAGATTTAAAAAAAAAGGAAAAAAAAAACCCGTACACAGAAATTGTCACGTCTACATCAGAGATATGACCTTGAAACAATAGGATTGGCATTTCTTAATTCTAATGTATGACCTTGAATGATACAATTAGTGAACATCTGTGTGTATTTTTTTTTGGGATGGGAAGTTGGGGGGGGGGGAGAAACAAGACTTACGTGTGGGCGAAGTGTCACGAAATATGACAGGGAAGGGGTAACCATGGGTTGACATACGTCATTAGCTGTAGCACGAGAAAGACACGTGTTTGGCATTGTTGTTGATTAAAAAAATATCGGTATCTGAAGGGGGGGGGGTTAACAAGACACGCGTGGGCGAAGTGTTACAAAATATGTGAACATGGGTTGAAATACGTCATATACCACGAGAATAACACGTGTTTGGCATTGTTGTTGCTTAAGGGGTTGTCCATTAATTACGTCAACAAAATAGGGGGGTCAGAAAATTTTTGACAATTGTTGACGGGGGGGGGGGAGAGGTCAAGAAAAGTTGACGTCAACAATGTTACTTTTTTAAATTTAATATAATTATTTAATAAATAGGAAAAAATAAGCAGCGTTTGTAGTTCTGTGTTAACATTCAGTATTCTAATTAAACTAACTATATTCCTACTAATTTTGCTACATAAACATTTTAGAAGCCACCTTTTTTAGGGGGGGGTAATCAAATGTTGACGTAATTTTATAGGGGGGGGGGTCTCTGGAAGTTTGACAACTTGTTGACAAGGGGGAGGGGAGGAGGTAAAAATCTTCAAAAATTTGTTGACATAAATAATGGACAGCCCCTAAAAAGAAAATATCAGTATCGGTATCGGTAAAATGCTGGGGGAAAATATCGGTGTCGGACTATCGGTAAAAAGGCATATCGGTCGCTCCCTAGAGATTATGTGTGCGCTCAATTTAGTGATTACGTTTAGGGTTTTATACCAAAAAGGTTTTGTGTTTACATGTTTATCTGTCAAGTTATGTTTATTATTTTGACTTACTTTTGGACAGGTAAATGCTCCAGTGTTTACATCATAAGCACCCCCAACATTTGCTAATACATTTTTAAATATCACCTGACTATTTGCATCTAGTTTGCCATTGGTTTGAGAGGCAGAAAATCCAATTGGAACTAGAACAAAGAAATAAAAAAATAAATAACTTAAAAAATGTGAAAAGTGATATCAGATTTTCATCAAGTGATACATTTCTTTTAGCATTTATTATATGATTACATCACATTGCAATACTCTTACTTAGCGGACTGATAATGGGGCCCGTGGACCTTGAAGGTTACTTGAGAATATTTTGGAAGTCTGCAAAAGGTCTTTGACAACTTCCCAATATCTTTTTTATTTGACATTTTAAATAAACACAAACATTTATTTATAGTAACGATATATCAATAATTAAAGAAAATACTAAAGTGGCTAGTAAAGGTGAACCTTGTAGTCAAATAAATTAATGATATTCACCAAGTTGTAAAAATACAGTTGCTTTGAATTGTAAGACTGATGACATCAATTGAATTGATTTGTTTTTTGTGTAATGATATCACGAATTAACATTCTAGTATTATAGTATACACTTTTTTAAAATGTTTCTTTAATATAGGTCATTTAGTAATTTTCTGAACTAATGTAAATAAATTTATTAATCGTTAAAATGTTTGGCATGCATATTACTAAAAGAAGAATATCGAAAGATCATTTTGTCAATAGCAGAAATTATAGCAAAAATACAATTAAAAAAAAAAAAAATATTTGAAATATTTTGGATGTAGATCTATTATGTTAAATTAAAACATCATTTTGTTTTATTTCCGATCAATCGAAATAGCGCTAGCATGACTTACATCAACAAACCGTACAGAAAGTTCTGAAAGAGAGACCACTTCCGTGAATAAGAGTATAGTGTACTACGATCTCATTAAACGACTCTTATTTAAAACTAGCAATTAAGCCTGTGCCATTCACAGGACGTGTTAGCGCATTTTCATTTTATGTATCAGTACGTTTGTTAGCTTTCAATAAAAATTTGTAAATTTTGGAAATGATTATAATTTCAATTGTGTAATGCATATATCTGTAAAAAAAAATATTATAAAGACGTTTCTTTATATTTGGAAAAAAAAATATTTCCTCTTTAATCTAACTACAAGTGATTTGTGGTTACTGAAATAGGACTCATAATTGAAAACATTCGAAATTGTAGTCATTTAATCGTCCGAAAACTCCGTCAATTGTTGCATAGCTCTGATACTTTCAATTAAACTAAGAACACAAGCTTACTATTTCATTTGATGAGTTTCTTAATAAATCTTGGTGAAACTACGTGCTGCAGTATTTCGCAACAAATAAATGGGTTATTGAACGTACAAGGTGTAGAATGGGGCTATATATAATATATATAAGTCCCTTCGGAGCCCTGAAGCCCGGCCCTCAGAGGTCCTATCGCAAAATGCACTTTTGATGTACACATGGCAGGCCAAGACCTACAAAATGATATATACATCAAGGGTCTAGGATTTATGGTTGCTGAGATATAGGGCGCTCCTTTATTAATATAACTTATATAGTAAAAAACGTTACTTTATAAGCCCCCTTTTACGGCTCTCAGAGGCCAGATCGCGAAATGAACTTTTTGCTGCACACATGGCAGGCCAAGACCTACAAAATGATATATACATCATGGGTCTAGGACTTATGGTTGTTGAGATCTAGGGTGATGACGGACAGACAGACAGACAGAGACAAAACGGGGACAATAAAGCATTTTTTTTCGAAAATGCTCTAAAAACATAATATTTAATAGCTTGTATAGGCTAATAAAAAAACAATACGTTATCTTATATTGAACTGAACAATTGTTTAAGTAAATGTTGGATCAAGGGACAAGCAATTATTTAAAAGAACCAATTTTGTTTGTTTTTTGTTATTTTTTATTAAGGCCTGTTTTAAACGGAAAATGCGAATAAATAAAAGTTCTAAAAATCGCTTAAATAAGACAATAGTAGATAATAATTTTACACCTGGACTCAATTATTAATCAAATGACGTACTGAAATACTGAAATGCTTCGTAAAAATATGTTCTTCATTTAACTAAAATAATGTATAAATCCAAGATAGTTTGTAGTGATTATATGTTTTTTTCTCCCTAGAATTAGTTAAAATACGCAAAGAGTTAAAATGTGTTACATTGTTTAGATAGTGTGCAGAGCTATAATTTCAATTACTGATAACATGACTTTCGACTTTATTATACCATACAAAATAATATGTTCTGTTTTTTTTTGTCAATCTATACATTTTCTAAGCGAATTGTGTAGAGTTAATGACAGATTTATATTTTTAAAGCTATATGGTTCAGGTCCTTACAGTAATAGTTAGGTAGGTGAATAGGTAGAGAGTTGGCATAAGTCTAATTCCACAAAAAAGTAGTGATAAGTAGGATACGATGGGCTATAGATTTATGGCAGTGATTGCAAAAACACAAAGTCTGACACAATGCCAAATGCACACATAGTCTAATAGTTGTATATTTATAAATAAATGTATTTTCTTCGAACAATGAAAATATATTATTGCAGCATTACGAAGCTGGTTAAAGTGGTAAATAATAACAAAATAGCAACAGGCTATCAAGATTTGGTTATAAAAAAGAAGTTTGTCAAGTATTATAGCCATTTATAGTCTTATACACATATGAAAAATGTGCAACAAATTAAGTATATATATATATATATATATATATATATATATATATATATATATATATATATGTGTATATATATGTGTGTGTGTGTGTGTGTGGTAATACTATTAAACGGCATAGCCCCAATTTACCAAATAATAATTCTTCAAATCTTCGAAAGCGTTATTAGCACGCACCATTCATGAAATAACATTTTTTTTATTATGCCACCACTGCTAGAATGACAGAGTTGTGTTTGCTTGACTGCAACACTAGCTTAATATTATATATAACAGCTATAGACGCTACTATATTAAATATGAGTGAAACTGTATATAATGAATATATCAAGTTAGTTACCTCCTGCGTTAGCATGTTGTGTAAATAGCAAACAGACTATAGGTAGTAAGATGAGAACAGCCATTGCAGTACGGTATCTTTACAAGTTTAAAAACAAGTAATAAACATCTATGAACATTTCTTGTCTTTTATAATCGTGATGAGTGAAATGCACTTTAGTTTGTTTTGTCCCTTTGTTGAGCTTAATACTAAATTAATTAATGACAGCCGTAAATAAAAAATGCATTCATGCTGCATATCTGAACACCTGATAGCCATGGTTATGAATCGTCCATTAATTACAACAACTTCTGGGAGGGGTGGGATCTGAAAAAAATTTGACAGCAATTGACTTTGGGGAGAGGGGTTGAAGTTGTACATTGTTTGGTCCGTGGTCCAAAGGCCACCTGCTCGTATGACGGGGGTAATCTTTCTTACGTTTGACATTATAATAAAGTTGTTACTTTTTATATGTCTTTTTTATGTCTATTCAATTTCAACTCGTTTAGAAATGGAAATGGTTTTATTACATTGTAAATTATTTTTTTTTTACCGTCCTCCCTCTTTAACCCCACCCAGCCTCAATGTCCTCAGTAAAAATAGTTCATTTTTGTTGTCTCTGAACCTCTATTCACCATACAACATATTAACATTTTTGTATAAGTGTAACAGATGGACATTGCTCTATGCCAAAATAAAAGTTCTTCAAACTTGAAACATGTCATCATTGTTGATTATTGTATAATGATAATGTATGCACATCTTTCTTTTTCATTTATAGACATTGCTACAAATGGCTTTGAAAGGAATGCTAATGGCCAAGCCACATTTACTGTGTAACAATTATTTAAACCCATAGATATTAAATATCTATTATATTTGAACGCCTATGTAAAGAAAAATAAATACGTATTTATCTGTTTTTATTCTGTTCACACTTTAGCAACTTTCAAAAACCTTTTGATGGATGAAAATATACCAATTGACAGCTAAATTAAAGTTAAATTTATTTGTTCATATCTTGCAGTTCAATCCAAAAGTGCAATATTGTTGAAGTCAAACAAAAATACATCTTCACCCCCCCCCCCAACAACCCTTGTCAATAGCTGTCACACTTTACCAGACCCCTTCCTTCCCACAAGTTGTTGTTGTAATTAATTGATGATTCCTAACCATGGGTGCCAGATGTTTAGATATACATCATAAATGCATTTTTTATTGACGGCTGTCATTAATTGATTTGTAGGTACATCAAAGTGACATAAATAACTAAAATGGTACATCTTTCACAAGGTATTCCCTGTGACAGCACACCACTTGGATTAATGTTACACGGAAGTTAGAAAAGTAGTGACGCACAAATGGTTGTTGTTTTAGAGAAGGAAATACATTGTTTTACATACCCATTATTGTCATTGTTTGGGTTATTTATAATTATATTGTGCTAATATCAAAGAGACAAAACAAACTAAAATGAAGACAATTAATGTTCATAATGTTTTATATTTGTTACTAAACTAGTAAAGATACCGTCCTGCTATGTTGCAGTCTTACTACATATAGAATGTTTACTTTTTTACTCCAAAGGCTAACGCAGGTAACACACTTGATAATCTCATTCTATACTATTTCACTTATATATTCAATATAACACCATCTAACACTGTTTAGTTCTTGACTCGTGACTATTGAAATATTTTAGATGCTTATATCCAAACTGATTGGATGAATGTCACTTAAAATTATAGAGCAAATGTTGCTAATGTACGCCACTTAATATTTACAAATACATTATCATATATTTCGTAAATTGTAACTTTCTATTACCGTTAACACTAGAAAGAAGAATTATCTGAACTACTTTTAACGACTGAAGCGGTCATTATGACCGCGATAAGCATTAACAAATTATGTCATATAATAATTATTTTTATTATGTCTAACAACCAAAGAAACAGTATCAATAGATTTATAAACAGTATTATTCAAAAAAAAATTACGTAAATAATCACATTCTGTTCATTAGTCTTCTTTTGTTTTGTTATGACAAAACGAGCATTGACGGTGTGTGTTACTCATTGTTCTACTTTTCACAGGAATTCCTGATGGAATATTTTTGTTGCACAGTAAGGCGATCTCAATTCGTGAACAAGGTTCAAAATATAACACCTCCTAGAAATGCTGGAAGAGTTGCGTAATCGAAATAATATAAATGCGTTTATAGCCACAAAGTCCCGAACATTGTAGAAGATATAGACAGGCTATCGTAATGATGCTGATCTCGTTGTGTACAGGCGGCTCATTAGGTCTCTCTAAACTATCTCAGTGATAACTGCGGGCTGAAACTTAGTCTCTCAAAACCGGCGAGATCAAACTCGCTGTGTCTCTCAACATCTGGAGACATCCATAAAGAAATATGGCAAGCGAGCTACCCGACTGGTCCACCCTGTGGTCCGCCAGCCCGGGGCACTCAAAAAGCACATAATCTACGGTTTTCTTCACTTTCATGCAGCGTCGGCATTGGGTACCTACATTGGGCCTCAACCTTCCAAAGTACGCACCTAAAGGACAATTAGTGGGCAATTAGTGCCTGCTTGATTCTCCTAAGCTTTTACCACGGGTCAGTTTTGGACGGCCGCTCCATCTGAATGTGAACATTTCTGCCCGTCACCCCATTGTCCCAACTCGAGAACCACTGAGTTTGCTCAAAGAGTCTGATCTTGGTACACGCTGCCTCAAGTGAGCTCTTTTTTGCACTCACGGGCTGCACTTGGGCTTGTATCAACTTTGCATCGAAGGCTCATTTATTCCATAACGTCGACTCCACAGTTATTATAATATTGCACAGTTTCTGGAAGTTTTCTAGGCATAACTTGTTTTTTTTTTTTTTTTTCGATTAATATAAAACCAACAATAGCAATCTTCTATAACTTTAACAATGTTATAAAGATATGAAAAGTCATACAATTTCAATAGTCTGGGAATAGCCGTTTAAAAGTAATTTAACCGCAAAGTAGCGTGGCGGTCAAAATGACCAATGCCGTCGTTCTAGTGTTAAAGGTAAATTCTTGTTGACACGGAAATATATCTTTTTCATAGAGTATAAACAAATTATGCTCATCTCTCTCTCTCTCTCTCTCTATATATATATATATATATATATATATATATTATATATATATATATATATATATGTTATTTATCCATGCTCACCTATTTATCAAATAATTTAAAGTATGTGTAATTCAAAATATTCTATTCACCAAGGCTTTTTAAGAGAAAATTACTTTTTTTTTATTGCTTAATCTAATGTCTTCTAGCCAATTGAACTAACTATCTAATTACATATTTGTTATTTTTAATGTATTCTAGCCAAATGTCGTGAAACTATCTAATTACATTTATGTTACTACTAATGTCTTTTCGGCTTATCTGGCCAAAGTTCATATTGACTGGCCATTGTCAGACATTGTCATATGTACATTTCTTAGCAAGGCCCTAGTCAAATAAATTTCAGGGCAAATTCAAATGTACATTGAAGGGCCCTAGTTCAATATACTTTTCAGGGCCCTAAAAATTACATTGCCCTAGTCAAAGTATATTTCTGGGCACTAGTCAACGAGAGCTGAACGAAGGTGCGACTTCGCACCTTTGGCCACTGACCAGGATCAGAGCCCTACCGGACTGAGAGAAAACCCCTGAACCAGGCTTTGAAGTTGGAAACGTCCCTCACCCCTTTTTTCCCAGTTAAGCACTTCGGCCTTCTTGCTATCGCTAGCCGTCAGGCCTGAGTCCGTTTGCAACGGGGCACCAGTTCTAATCGCCCCAGTCTGGGTCAAGTTTTTCAGAAGTTTCCACGTCTTTTGGCATCCAACTTCTCACATGTATCAGTCAATTTCTGCCTTTTTGCCTCAGCAGACGCCCTTTTAACTTGCTCAGTTAGTTTATTGTACTCACGGCGCGCCTCAGCCGTTTTCAATTGGCAAGCTTTCTTTCGAGCGGCTTGCCTTTGCCGAACTAATCTTGCATGGCTGTAGTCCAAAATGGACTGAACTTACGTTTCGGAAGGCTCCTTGGTACCGTTCTACGTGCGGCACCTAAGATCGCTTCAGTGATCTCCTCGTACACAACGTCGACTGTTCCACGCTCGGTATCTACCCTCTCCAGGGCAGCATCAGCTGCTGCCCTTAAGGCGTCCCAATTCGCTTTTGAATAGACCCAGCGCCTGTGCTTAGCTCCTGGGTTTCTCTCTGGTGGAGGAATATCCACTGAGACGAGAACGGTTTGTGATCGCTGCCAATACAGTCAAGCACACGGAAAGAGGTTGTACAGGCCAGATCTGCCGAGACGAGTGTTAAGTCGGGTCTCGTTTCGCTTCCACTGCTACCGTGCAGCAAGGTGGGTTCAGAATCTTGGTCCTGCAACCAAACTAAATGTGTATTGCTACAAATCTCCTCAATCCGCATCGGTACGTTCATACCCCCATGCCGGTGACATGGCGTTGAAATCACCACATACAAAGGTGTCAAGCAGATTATCATCATATGTTATTATGCTAAGCTCCGACTTGGGGGGATTGTACACATTAACACAGTGGTACTTCCTCCCATCCTTATAAACATCCACCGCAAGCGTATCCGTTTTTTCCGCGTGAGCCGTGGGCGCTGCTCGGCTGAGCATTTAGCGTATTTCTGACCAGGGTCACCAATCCCCTGCAGTTTTTACACCACAACGGAAGCACGAATAGCCAGTGATGTGGACTGTCCTAAGTCCAAGGATGCACTATTGTAACATTGCACATCCACGTCATTCTCGTTCAAAAGCTTTGCGACTTCTAGGCTCTTGGGGATGAGTCCCCCCGGACATTCAGGTGGACAATCCTGAATTGAGCCTTACCAAGGTGTTTCCAGAGTCTTCGCTTGTCAGTCGTGGTGCCGACCACCTTAGGCGGGGAGCTTTCGGCTACACCCGGAAACAGTGACCTGCTCTTGTCTGATCTGGTTATAGAATTTGGTTATTTACTGTTTTTTTTCTGCAACTCTGAAATGCTTGCATTTGGGTAAAATGTAACGCATTTAGGTGTTTGTGTTAAAATGTAATCGGATATTTTTTATCGCATTAATTAGGATTTAATTGCAGTAAATCAACAGCCCTAATATAAAATTTAACTCAGTGTCACAATTATTCTGAAAAAATGCAACCACTGCCTTCTGTACAGATGTGTGCATAGCAGCAGCGTAGCGTGAAAATTATACAGCATGGGCCAGGCAATAGCAGGGGGCAGGTAATACATTTCACTAAGCAAGAGGGGCAAGACAAAACGCAGGGGGAACCGGCCCCCTGCCCCCCGCACGCTACGGGCCTGGTGCATAGCCTAGTCTAGACCATGTCTATGCGCCGTCTAGACACTAATCATAGGTGTCATGTATATAGAAATATTAGTGCAGCTGCTGCAGACGCGACAATCAAGATGCTGTATTATCTCAATGCAATACAAAATTATGTTCAAAAAAAAGGATGATACAATATTTATAGCATCTCATTTTTTCATCTAATTATAAACAGGTTCATTATACACTTGTTTTTTTTTACCTTCAACAATACACTATAGTACCTCCACCAATAGTATATAATGTAAACTAGTGAATGAAACTTTTCTCTTTTTACATCGACCGGGTAGGGAGCAGGAGGTTTACTTGTCTTTATTTTATATTACAAGTGGGGCTTTTGTCGATATACCGGGGGTTATGGTGTGAGCGAATTGCGACAGGGTGGGTTGGTAGATCAACTTAAAACATCAATGGACCTTAACTTTAAATTGTTGAGAGAATTTCTGTTATTTATCGTTTTGGTGAACTTTCATCATTTTGGTAAAATTAACGAATTTAGGTGTTGCGTTAAAAATTTAAATCGTAAAATTTTTTGACGCGTTAATCGCAAATTAACGCAGTTTAATCAGCAGCCCTAGTATATTTATGTTGGTTTCGCCCAAAAAAATGCCGACAATTTTGCTTTTAAAGAACAGCATACACAGGCGATTTTAGTTCGTTCAAGCACAACAAAAGCAATCGGTGTCATAGAACTGTTGTGTATAGTAGAGGATGTGTAGGCAGCCGGCAAGTTTGTTTATTCTGTAAAGAGGCAACTTCCAGATGATGAATAGGAAATATAAGAAACCGCTGCAGCTGTACTGGTATATCAAACTTGAATCAAATTTAACAGTTTCATAATATGTGAACGAATATTACCAGTCGATTTAATTATACTCTTTAGGATGTCAGTATACTGTCAATATTTATTTTACGTTGTAAACAACTGATTTTTTTTAACTGGCAATAGTATCAGTACGGTGCTAAAAATAAAAGCTCAATCACAAAACTATATCAGTTGTACTTTATTAGCCTTAAAGAGTTAAATGATCGAGGTAAATATACTCATTTGATCTAAAAATACAGCTTAAATCACTTTCTGCGATAGGCAAGTAAATAATACATTAATAATTTTAAACAAACATACTTCACTATAGCGCAATATAATTAAACGTGCATAAGTATATATATTGTTTGTTGAAAGTATACAAATTGGTAGCAAAAAAATACTATAAATATATAATTAAACTTGATTCATTTTATATAGTATGAGATATAAGCAAGTAAATTAAATACACACATGTACGGCGTCGGTGTCGGCGGCTGTTTATTAATATGACATTTTTTGTTAATTCTAGCATTCAGAAATATTAAAAATATTTGCTAATAAAATTACTTTTTTCAAATTGCCTAATGTTTGTATCTGCCAGATTCGTATGTCGACAAAGTACTCATCGGTCAATTTAAAACTGATACTGTTTGTTTTAGGATGTGAAATATCACAACCATCTTTAGTGCAACAAGCAATTCATGTTTATAATCCTGATTAAATCATTTCTTAAATTAACTTTATAATTGCCTTTTTGTATATGTAGTCTAGATAACAATCAGAACTTTCTTCAATAGTAGTCAGATAGAAACATCCTAATTATAAATTTTTTTCTTAGCCTAATGCTCAGCGGATATATCAAATGGATTTTAAATTTCAGACTTGACTAAAATGAAACGATTAACAAGTATTGATTATATCTTATAATTTGTGTTAATACAAATGTGTTGATTAAAGTGTGAAAATATAATGATGGAAAACTAACAATGCTAACCTATTAGATTAGCGAAGCCTATATAATTTTATGAATATGTAACAAATAAAATATTTTTTGTATTATCATTTCAGGTAGATCAAAGGCATATCATGTACAATTCTTTGGACATGGCTATTATAGAAGCTGGGTAAAAAAAAAGATCAATGTTAAAATATAACGGTCGCTAGCAACACTTTGAGATTGCCAAGTATTGTCCTGATAATATTACAAAATATTGTAGACCATTAAAAGATTACATTGTCACTCCACCCTTGTTTCCATCCTGGAACATGGCAGTATTTGAATCAGAAAGATGTTTTGAACTATCACAGGCAGACCTGGTAAGATTAAAATCAATGTGTTCTTGAGCATAAGAGTACTGTGTTAAAGGCCATTGGCAAGAAAGCTACACGACAGTTCCACCCTGTGGTCAATCGGTCTGGCGATTTCAAATAGAATACGTTCCACTGTATTATCAACTTCCGTTCTGCAATGGCACAGAGAATCAACAATGGGCATCAACTTCCTTAAGTACGCACCGACAGGACAATGCCCAGTGCGAGACTGCGCCAATCGTAACTGCTCGATCCCCCGCAACTAACACCACATTGGACGGCCGCTCCTTTTGACTCCAAAAATGTCTGCCAGTAACAAAATTGTTTCAACTAGAGAACCACCGATTGCGTTCAAACTAACTTATCTTGGCACATGCTCACTACAGTGAGATACTTTCATGTCGCACTATATACATCTTTTTTAGTAGAATTATTTTATTTGTTCTTTTTTAGCCTGTTTTAGCACGACGCAATATAGATCGTAATAGTTTAACTATTAAACTTGTGACACAAACTTCTTATTTTGGTGAATCTCAGAAACCGCAATGCTTAATAAATCTCTGATGAATACAATTCAAATAGTTCGCATGAATAGTATCAACAAAATCTAGTAATTGATTAAATTTTTTCTTTTATTTTGGATATGAAACAAGTAACTATATTTAATTGTACACAGTAATTCAAATAAGATCTTGTTTATACCTGTTTTTAAAAGACACACTCGACAACGTGAATGGGCTCAGTTACGTTGTAAAAATAAACAACGACTGTCAAAAAAAGGAAATGTCTCTGTTCTCTGTTCTTTTGTGAGCGGGTGGGACTGGTTTTGAAAACGCGGGAGTGGGTGGGACTGGGTGTGATTTTGACTCCCGTGCAGCTCTCTACTCTGTAGACTGTACGGTGCGCACCAAGAGGGTCGTAACAATGCCCCCTCTTAAAACTGTCCGTCCCGGACAGGTCAGTTCTCACAACAGTATCTGTACAATCTGTCCACATAGATCACTTTCATCTTTGCACGAGCACTTCTCTGTATACGACGTCGTTAAGTCTCTTTATGAATCGGTAGGGGCCTTCCCAGTCTCTCTGCAGTTGTGGGGATCATCCTTTACGTCTCTGTGGATTGTAAAGCCAGACTAGGTCTCCCTCTTGAAAACTAGATGAGTTTGCCCGTCTGTCGTATCTGGTTTTCATAGTGTCTGGTAAGGTATGGGCGACGGTGGTTTCCTTGATTTATCTAATTAATACACAAGACACTGTTTCACAAATAATTCCAACAAAACGTGAAAGTCATTTTGGGTTAAAACAATCAGTACCACTTTAATAACATACATAATCAACAATAGTTACATCATGTTATAGCTTCAACACGAAATACCTCCTCCTAGCTCCTTCGCTCCTTCCTGATCTCACACCTTTCCCAAACTCAAACAAAACACGTGTGTCCAAAAACAATGCTCTCTTTCTTTTCTCGTCAACCGTCTCTGTCCCTCTTTTTTACTTCCGTTTAATAACCCATTTATTTCATTTGTTCATTTATTGCGTCGCCACAGGGAATTCCCTCTAACATCTACATTGATGCTATTCTTAATTGTCTTTCTATATAACTATCTATCAATCTATATGTCTGTCTATCTATCTATGTCTGTCTATGTCCTTACATCACCTTTCCCTCTTGGTAAAAAAATTCGTACAAAGTACGCAATTTATTTTAAAATACAGAATTAACAATCTTGTATTACAATTATATTACAAAAAGAAAAGGTACCAAGTCCATATCAAATATGAATATAAAATGTCACAAAATTACAAATCTAAAAAAAAAATCATGAATACATTTCTTCAATACTCATCGTCATAAGTGTAAAGGATGTTGATGTATGAACTGGTTCATAATGAGAAACTCAATTCATGTCCAAGGTTCATATCATTTATTGATGACACAATAAAATATAAACAGAATAAATCCCATATAATTCACAATGACTGATCTTCTCCTCAACTCAATGAATAAATACTTATTGACAATAAACTCAACTGATTAACTATAACTTCTAAACTGTACTCGAATACTATCTCTCTCTCCGTACTCAACTGAACTGAACTTCTGAACTCAACTGACTTGACTGACTTGATTGACTGGATTGACTAACCTCTCAACTAAACATCGTCTTTATATAATTTACTTGCATCCAACTAGAACATTCTACATCGCTATTTCTTTCACATTCTTACCCAATCCTATTTACAACAAACATCTTATTTATATTCTCTGAATATCTAGAATCTTGACCCCGTGACCTCATGTTGACCTGGTTGGCCAAGCTCCAAACATACACACACACCTGTGTGCATAGTATACACAACTATACCATGACAATAAGTATCATTAAAATTATCTCATATCTCTGTGTCTCAAAATATATCAACATATGTCTCTACCATAAATCTCATATATCAAATCTCAAAAAAAAAATACATTGATTGTATGGTTTGGTCTTCTCATGAACATTTGTTGTTTTGTTTTTTTTCCAAAACCAATGAAGGCAAATATTTTACCACCTACAAAAGTATGATCCTTCAGAGAGAGGAAAAGAAAATTAATCTAATGTCACAAAAAATACATTTAATTTTCCTTAATTGTGTGTATTAAAAAATGAAGTTAAATGTTTTTACAAAAACAGTGAAGGCAGACGTTTTCCAAACTACAGATATGTGTAGGCTCCTTCAGAGTTAATGAAAAAACAATAACAACACCTTTCTCCCTCTACATGGGTATGAGAGAAAAAAAATGGGAACTTTCGGTGAATGTGGAAAACGTAGAAAATATTAAGGTACATAAAGATTAAAGGGGAAAACAAGAGAGACATCGTGATATGAAGAAAACAACTATGCAAATATAAAAATGTGATTACGTCAGTGATTACATTTGATATGCAAAATAATTATGTAATGAAAAAAGAAGTAAACATTACAACATAAAAAAAAATAAGCAATTTAAGTCCTTTCCGTTTCGGACAAAAGACATTTTAGAGCATTTTCGTGTACACAGTGGCTACGGTTACGCCGGACGAAATCCGTTTTTTTGCGGGTTACAGCCATAGATATTGAGAGGGAAGTAATCATGTTGCATAACTGTTACAAAAATAAATAATGATTACGCCCCTTTGATTAGCTTTTATTATTTATATTTAAAATATAAGCAAAAACGGTATATAAGAAACTCCTATATTCAGCCCTGAGAGGTCAGATCGCAAAATGTACACTTGGCAGGCCAAGACCTACAAAATGATATATACATTATGGGTCTAGGACTTGTGGTTGCTGAGATATAAGGCGCTCATTTGTTAATATAGCTTATATAGTAAAAATGGTACTTAATACGCTCCCGTTTTCGGCCCTCAGAGATCAGATCGCAAAATGGACTTTTGGTGCTCACATGGCAGGCCAAGACCTACAAAATGATATATACATCATGGGTCTAGAACTTATGGTTTTTGAGATCTAGAGTGATGACGGACAGACAAACAGACAAAACGGGGACAATAGGGCATTTTTTTTCGAAAATGCTCAAAAAATCAATAGTTCAATGTGGTCACCATGGTAGTTTAGTAAATTAGTCTCGTCTCGTCAACCCAATCAAAATATTCGTTGCTAACAGCTGGCCTCATATTCCTAATTTTACCACAATTACGTCCATATTGTGTTTGATGTCCAAACCTAACTTTACCACGCTCTGCTCCGTGGCTCTGTCTGTCATGGGGATTCTGATAACACTTGGCCATATGGTAGTCATGTTTATCTGGAAAGGTTTTCCGTGGACCTTGAAAAGTCTTACTTTTTGTTTGCGCGAATACTACTTCTGTCTAGGTATATCTGTTTTCCATCTTGGTATATGCTATTTCTGTCTGGGTATACCTGTTTTCTGGAATTTGATGGACAGTGCCTCGCGACGTGACCCCTTAACTGAAAATTAAAACATAGGAAGTTGGATAGTCTTTTAGGTTGTGTGGAAGGTATTTGTTGTCTTTCTCTGTTAAAATTTGGACGTGGTTTTCTGTATTTGCCCTTCTGATATATCCAGTGAAGAGTTTGCTCTTTAGTGCAGTCTCGGATGTCTGGTAGGTTGCCAATTATGATGTCAGCAACGGGATTGTCCATAACGGTCGCCATAACAGAACATGATATGAAAGGTGTGTCGATATTAATATGTGCTGTCGGCAATAGTTTCTGTGACCCATCTGCGAGCGTTATATCTCCCTCGAATGGTAGAAACTGTGTTGGCAAAACTAAATTTTTCTCACCACTACATTGACTGCATCCGTGTCCCTGAGTAGTTCCGCTACGCAGTTGTTGTCCAGTGCATGAAAGAATATGAGTTTACCTCGTGGGCTCAATACAGCGGCGAATGACGTGTTGTGTCGAGTGGTTTGTCTGGATCTGCTTTCGGTTCTTCTTGCCGGCATTAGAGATGGTGGTGAGCGTTGTCGTCTAGTGTCATTATTTGTCCACCCCGTGAGACGGTATTAGTGCGCTGTGCTTGGGAAGTAGATTAACAATGCCGAGCGATGTGACCAGGTTTCCCGCATGTGTAACACGTCCTGGACTCTGGTCTTTGCTGTCTGGGTGGCACACTGAGACTTCTTTATCGTTGACTCGCTATTGCAGCAGTATATTGTGGTGAATCTGTCCTGCTGACTGGGAGATCGGGAAACGCATCACGAGTTCCCTAATGAGTGCTGCCTCTGTTCTCACCTTTCTTTCTTGCAGGAACTGGAACAATTCTGGGCTGGATGTTCTCAAAAACTTGTCCACCACCAGCAACTCCATTATTTCTTGTGGGTCATCTTTATTAATGCCAGATGACTGTAGCCAGTTTAATAAATGC
The DNA here is from genome assembly GCA_021962125.1 of Bulinus truncatus. Classification (NCBI taxonomy): domain Eukaryota; kingdom Metazoa; phylum Mollusca; class Gastropoda; family Planorbidae; genus Bulinus; species Bulinus truncatus. The sequence goes on from JAGDYQ010000274.1 coordinate 461,826, forward strand.
GATTTGACCGTACTACAAACTGTCGGGGGTCATTATCATAATACGGTTTAATGGTATGAGAAAGCCTCCTATAAGTATCCTTAGATTTGTCCAGAATCTTCGTTAGCGCTTTCTTTAATAGCTCGTAGTTCGATGTTTCTGCTGGTTGTAGGGTCTGGGTCAAAGAGAGAGGTTTGCCTATGATTAAAGAGATAAGGTGAGATGGCCATTTTGGTGTGTCCGTTTCCTGAACAGACATTACTAACTCGAATTGTAGTAAAAAAAAAAACTATCCATGTCTGTTGTACCATCAAATGGTGGTGGTTTGTTGAAAGGGCCCGGTGTTGAAAGATGTTTGTACAACAGTTTTATTTGTGGCTCTTATCTTTTCCATTTCAAGCTCATGGGCTCTGGCTTTTTCCTGTTGTTCGGCTTGGTGTTGTCTCTCTATTCCTCGTTCTTGTCACTCTTTTTCTCGTTCTTGTCTCTCTTTTTCTTTTTGTTCTGCTTCGAATAATCTCTCCCTCTCTCGTTCTTGTCTTTCACACTGTTTCTCGATATACTTTGTTAAGTCATTATCAGTAAGGCCCAATTGTTTGCCAGTGGCAATTATTTCTTCCATTTCGTTCTTAGTAGATGAACTATTTTTTCTCTAATGATTATATCAGTTGGGGGTCTGTGATGGTTGGTGTGGTCTTAAAAAACTTTGGACTGTCGCTGAAAGTGACGGCTGTACTGAAACTGACAATAACGGCTGTACTGAAGCGCACATTCTCCAATCTCTTGTTTACTCCAAGATGACCACCTGTTACACCATTGTGCATCTCTTTTAACACTTCGACCACTCTCGACTTGGAGAGCAACAATTGCATGCGGTGAAAGCTGCCGTCAGTTGACTCCCAAAACCGTTTGATGATTCCCCTGTTTATTATCAGTGAGTCCCATTGAACCCAATAGGCCTTCGTTGTGACACTCATTTCTGCTACTCTCTGCCAGTCCGGCCTTTGTCCTTCTTTCCACAAAAAATGGGAACCAGATCCTCATCCTTCAGCTGATTCTCTTGAAGACTCATAACAGACCATGGTTCTGAAGCATCCAACCCTAATCGTGCACAACACTCAACATCAGTTTCTTTTTCTAACCTTTGACAGTGTTTGCACTCCAGCTTACAGGGTCCACTTGACAGGGAATCTCCATTCTTATGCAGCAATCCCCTGCGATGTTGGGTATCGAAGTCGTAAGTCTGTAATATCTCAATCCAACGAGTAATCTGTCCTTCTGGGCTCTTAAAGGACAAGAGCCATTTCAGGGCTGTATGATCTGATCTCAAAGTAAATTTTTGACCATGCAATGAATTGTGGAAGTGTTTTATTGCATCTACAACTGCTAGAAGTTCTCGTCTGTTTACACAGTACTTCCTCAAAGCCTTCGACAGAGTTCTACTGTAAAAGGATACGACATTATCTATGCCATTTATCCTCTGGGACAACACAGCACCTAACTCGGTATTACTAGCATCTGTATCAAGTATAAATGTTTTACCAGGGACTGGGTAAGCCAGTACTGGGGAAGAGCTTAGCGCATTCTTTAATTTGTCAAATGACTGTTGACATTCTTCGCTCCAAAGAAATGGCATCTTTTGCTCCGTTAGCCGATGAAGTTCTCTGACAATGTTGGAAAAGCCCGACACAAACCGACGATAGTATGTGCATAGTCTCAGAAAGCTTCGAATGTCATGCACATTTGTTGGTTTTGGCCAACTTTTGACAGCTTCAACCTTTTCAGGGTCAGTACTTATGCCATTTTTAGACACAATATGACCCATATAATTCACTTTATTTCTAAAAAGTGAACACTTCTGTTGGCCGAGTTTCATCCCTGCACTCCGAATACGCTGGAAAACTTCTCTGAGGTTTGTATGGTGCTCGTCAAACATCTTCCCAATAACGATTATGTCATCAAAATAGACAATGCACGTCTTCCAGTTCAGACCTTGTAATATGTGCTCCATTAGCCGTCAAAAAGTTGCAGGTGCGTTGCTGTCAAGGTCCCATTGCGGGGTCCCTGCGGTCGTTGTCTATTGGTATGATCACCTACTGAGTTCTGGCCAGCATTTATATTTGTCCCAGCCGCGTGGTTACACAAGACGCACAACACAACGATAAATCGATAACCAAACACCTACAGTTACAACGTGTAGTGTTTATTTATATAAAAGCAAACAGGCATATGGTGCCCTCAAAAGGACAATGCATTATATATCAGCCTAATATATATATATACAGATTACGAATCAAATATATTACTTCGAATTACCTGGGGTGGGTAGTCCTCACAAGAACTCAGATCGGTGATGGTCAAACGTCTAGGTTCTGCCACCTAACAGCCTAATTTCCCCACCCCAGCTGGAGTCTGAGTTCGACTTCTCTCTTCGACTGATCAGCGCTCTCTAACTTAAAAATTCTGACTGAATAACCCACGCCAACTGCCCGGAAGTTGCGCCACGCACATCCGCTCTCGCTCGAGAGCGACTTCGCTGACCAATGGGCAGCGAGCTGGGTATAGCACGCTCATCGTGCGTGATCTGCTGCCCCCTCACTCGAAGACAGTTCCAACCTTCAAGATAAAGGGGAGATAAAGGGACACTCCTCTCTCGCCCCTCCCCGCTCGATACAAGGGCATAGATTGTCTTCCCTATAGACATTTCCCAGGTGGTGTCAGAATTAAAGGGGTTAATCTAGTGCCAGACGCACTGACCACAGTGCTGACACCTGGGAATACAAAAGCCTTTGTCTATCCTATATATTTATCTCCTCCCCCCTCGAGTGATTAAATAGGAGAGGGTTCTAGATTTCATTAAAACCATAAGTCACAGAATGTGACAGTTCCATAAGCCAAACGGCATAACAGTAAATTACCATCGGCAATATTCTGTCGAAAAGGCGGTCTTCTCTTTATCCTTGGGATGTAACCCAACCTGCCAGTATTCACTTTTCAAACCAAGAGTGGAAAAGATGTTTGAGCCTGTGAGTGTATCCAAAGTGTCATCAATACGGTGTATGGGGTAGCTGTCTTTGTGATTAATCTCGTTTAAGGCTCTGTAGTCTACACAAAATCTGAATGACCCATCCTTTTTCTTAACCAGTAAACAGGCGAACTTCAAGAACTGTTGGACGGTTCAATCAATCCCTGTTTATGTATTTGTTCCAGCATGTCAGTTGCATTCTGTTGCTTTGCTAACGGTAGACAGCGTGGTATCTGTCGCATTGGATAAGCACTTCCGGTGTTGATTCAATGCTGAACCAAGTCTGTTCTCGCAATCCTTTTCTTCAACAGCCATGATATCTGCATAATCATGCAGCAAACCTTATGTTTTCTGATAGTCACTCAAAGGTAAATCCTTTCGCAAGTCGGACAAAAGTTTCTCTTTTTATAACTCTCAGATATTGTCACGGGTTGTGACTAATCTGTCGAAACCATTCCCTTTATTCCAACCCTTGACTTAATAGTATTAATAAAATTACTACTTATATTATACAATGTATAGTAGTATACGTTCCAATTTTCTCAACCCTACCACCCTTTGTACCCCACCCCCGTAATTGCGTCATATCGCAGGTGGCCAACGTAACGGGGAAGAAAAACAGGGCAATGGTTGGCAGAAATACGTTACATTCCTAGCGGGATTCTCCCTGACCACTCGGCCCCTGTTCAAATGCCGACAAAGGATAGGTGTCCAGTTACTCTTGTCTTTGTCGGTATGACGTACCACCCCCCCAACTAAACCGGGAAGTTAACTCCACCCCCACCCCCATCCTGATTGACAGAAAAAGGAGCGGAGATAATTGATTGGCCAAGGGTCAAATGTAAGAAAGTGTTTGAGTAACGAGACATTCGACCGAGTGTCCGAGTTGTGTCCAGTCGAGATTCGACTGAGTGATCTCTGAGAGAGAGTCGATTGATGTATCTCTGATTGAGAGAGAGAGAGAGAAATAGAGAGAGAGATATACGCCCTACACTTAATTCATTTATATTGGATTATTATTTTCTTTGCTGCATTTCGGATTACCTTTGCTCGATGATCTAACAGCCACTAGATCCCTGTTACGGACTGGTGCCTTTGTATAAATAAAATATATCTTGTTGTTGTACACACGACTTGTCAAATTGAATTATCGCCCTGTGTTGTACGTCTAATTACTGGTGAGAGTGTGTGTCAGAAACACAAATAAAAATACGAGTCAGCCCTCATACTTCTAGATACAAGCCAAGGGCACCTTCATAGGGGTCATCAACAGCTACTAACTTGCAGTCGACCTCGCAGTTTGTTAAATAATTGACCTCATTACAGATGGCGATGAAGCTGTCTTTTCGTAAAGTTTGATCAGAGTTTGTGATGTTCATTACTCGTACTGATACTAATCTGGAATTATTAATTGTCACCAGCGTTTTCCCAATGGCAAGTCCTCGACTATTTCCATGAGCAGCCTCCACTATGGCCATTTTTTTCCATCTCCACCATAGTCCAGTTTACCCCAGATGATAAACTCCGACTGAGCAGACACACTTTGTCTTCAATGAGTAGTATCCTCCTTATAAAATTCTCATAATCCTCTTTACCAAGAAGGGGAAATTCATTTTTCCCACACTGTAACGTGCCTACGCCAATGTTCAGTGAAAGGCCATATAAGTGCATGAATTCTAGCCCCAAAATGTATTTGTCGACAATGTCAGCCACCAAAAATTCATGAAAGAACAATTCATCTCCAAGTTGGAATTCAATTTTAGTCTGTCCCAAGATCGGCATCAATTCACCACTTGCTGTCTTCAAAAAATGTCCACTTACGTTATTCAATTGTATGTCTTTGATTTAATCGGGTCGCAAGATTGAGCTTGATGCCCCAGTATCTAATAATAATCTACACCCAAACTGTCCATTTTTCCTTTAACATACAGGCTCGATTTAGTCCCAAGAGTTGCAATAGGAATGATTGACGGGCTTTGTGGGAGTGTTTTGCCAGCTTTTGCCCTACGAAGCTGGCAGACGCTAGTTTCCCTGATAGTTCCAGCGGTTTAGGAGCTGGGGTTTCTGTTCTGTCCGGCGGAATATTTCCTGTCTTGGACAGTACCGCCGAACATGACCGGGGGCGCCACATTTCCAGCAGCGAGTATCACCCATATCAGCATTCTTCGAATTGTCTCTCATCTTTTGCTCTTTTGAGGTAGTGACCTCTTCGACCACCTTGCGAATCTTGTTAATTGCTCATCTTCATCGACTTCCAGTTGCCTGGCAGGGTGGTCAGTCCTGGACACGTTCTTAGCTGCTTCGTAAAACAGAGCATACACCAATGCTTCACTGGCCTTGCGTTTCCCACTGATCATAATGACGTTTTTTAGGTCTGGATCAGGAATGGCATCGGTGAAAATGTCGATTATTATGACGTCCATAAATTCTTGTGCCGCGGCATGGTAAGACAGGCGCGCTAACCTTTCAATATATGTGTTTAATTCCTGCAAAGATTCCTCAGATTTTTGTTGCCTCGATTTCAACTGAATTTTGAACACTTCTTGCATGTCCTCGTCGCCGTACCATAACTCTAGTGCTTTGACAACATCTTGCTAATTTCCCGGGTCGTTAACACTTCGGGAGCAGCTCAGAGGCCTTACCTCTAAGAGCCAAGACAAGGGCAGTAGCTTTGTCTTCTTCTTTGGTCCAGTTGTTTATTTGCACTGCTGCCTCAAACTGTCTCTTGTATACGGACCATGAAATTGTTCCGTAAATTGAGGCATGGGCATCTTGCCTACGGTTTTTGGGGCTGCAGTCTGTGTCAATTGAACTTTCCCCAGTTCTTCCATGATATCTTCAATCTCTTCATCATACCTGGCAGTTGTGTCCTTGGTCTGAGCATTATCCGGCCGTTGACCCTTTCCTTAATTTCAACCTTCACCTTCTCAATTCTAGTGTTGAAATCTCCTTTCAGATCTCCTATTTCGTCTCTTATTGATTGAAGTAATTCTTTCCTTTTATTCTTAAGTAATTCTTTCATTTCATTCTTAAGTAATTCTTTCATTTCATTCTGGCCTTCTTTCATTTTTTTCTTAACTTTTCGATTTCTGACTCAAAACGGTGGCTCTCAGGATCATTTCCTTCCTTTATCAGGGCATCCTTTGGTCAAGAGGCCAATTGCTCCTAGTTGCCGTCAGTAGGGTGGTCCCTATTATCTTATTCTACTATCAACTCTACTACTAGAAGTTTACTACCTTTTTACAGGCCATTTTCAGAAAAGTAATTCCGACTTCTGACACCAATGTTACAACACTTAATGATGTTTATAAAATCAAAATAACACACAGGCGTGGATTCCAAGAGTATTTCTTCCATCTTTTAAACATACACAACGGCAATAACATTGTCACACTTTGTTCCGGCTCCTACGTCACTGTCTCTACTGGTTCATCGCGTTCACTCTATAGACTTACGGTGCGCACCTAGAGGGTCGTAACAATATATAGTAAAATCTAGTACATATCTAGTGCATATCTAGTACATATCTAGTACACATCTAGCACATATCTAGTACATATCTAGTACATATCTAGTATATATCTAGTACATATCTAGTACATATCTAGCACATATCTAGTACATATCTAGTACATATCTAGTACATATCTAGTACACATCTAGCACATATCTAGTACATATCTAGTACATATCTAGTACATATCTAGCACATATCTAGTACATATCTAGTACATATCTAGTACATATCTAATACATATCTAGTACGCATCTAGCACATATCTAGTACATATCTAGTACATATCTAGCACATATCTAGTACATATCTAGTACATATCTAGTAAACATCTAGCACATATCTAGTACATATCTAGCACAAATCTAGTACATATCCAATACATAACTAGTACATATCTAGTACATATCTAGTACATATCTAGTACATATCTAGTACATATCTAGTACATATCTAGTACATATCTAGCACATATCTAGTACACATCTAGCACATATCTAGTACATATCTAGTACATATCTAGTACATATCTAGTACAAATCTAGTATATATAGTACATATCTAGTACATATCTAGTACATATCTAGTACATATCTAGTTCATATCTAGTACATATCTAGCAAATATCTAGCGCATATCTAGTACATATCTAGTACATATCTAGTACATATCTAGTACATCCATGAAGTGGTACCTGAGGATGTGGTCATCCATGAAGTGGTACCTGAAGATGTGGTCATCCATGAAGTGGTACCTGAGGATGTGGTCATCCATGAAGTGGCACCTGAGGATGTGGTCATCCAAAACGTAACGCACGAGAAGGAACTAATCCAAGAAGAGCCGCCCAGCGATCTGAGCCCCTGTGAGAATGATCGGTCTGCAGAATGTCTGAAAGCTTGTTGCAACCACAGCTCTGGTTACCTTGAATATCCAGACAACCTAACAAATTTCTACACAGCAGAAATGGATGCTAGTGAAAACAATTTAGCCAGCCTTTGGCAGAGAAACATGCCATGCAACAATAACAACCGGAGAGAGTACAACGATTGTTGCGGATATCCTAATGAAGTCCCCGCACCTAATGAAGTCCCCGCACCTAATGAAGGCCCCGCACTTAATGAAGGCCACACACCTAATGAAGTCCCAGCATCAAATGAAGGCCCAAAACCTAATGAAGGCCCCGCATCTTATGAAGACCCCGCACCTAATGAAGGCGTCAAAAGGAGGTCCCCGCACCTAACGAAGGCCCAGCACCTAATGAAAGCCTGGCGACCAATGAAGGCCCAGCACCTAATAAAGGCCCAGCATCTAATGAAGTCCCAGCACCTAATGAAGGCCATACACCTAATGAAGTCCCAGCATCAAATGAAGGCCCAACATCTAATGAAGGCCTGGCGACCAATGAAGGCCCAGCACCTAATAAAGGCCCAGCATCTAATGAAGTCCCAGCACCTAATGAAGGCCATACACCTAATGAAGTCCCAGCATCAAATGAAGGCCCAACACCCAATGAAGTCCCAGCATCAAATGAAGGCCCAACACCCAATGAAGGCCCAACACCTAATGAAGGCCCAACACCTAATGAAGGCCCCGCACCTAATGAAGGCGCCAAAACTAAGGAGGTCCCCGCACCTAACGAAGGCCCAGCACCTAATGAAGGCCCAGCATCTAATGAAGGCTCGGCGACTAATGAAGGCCCAGAACCTAATAAAGGCCCAGCGACTAATGAAGGCCCAGCACCCAATGAGGCCAGCGACCCCACTTGCTGTGCCTACTCTGATGGCCAGTCCCAAGAGCTGGTCCAGAGGAACAATCCCCCCGATCGATCCAAATTCTACGCCAGCATCCCGGTCGCCAAAATATGCAGAAAGATCAGACGGCTAAACGCCTGCACCTGCGATAAAACCTATCGAGAAGCAACCCACGAAACGACGGGTCACTCGCCATCAATGATAGTGATTGGCCGGGAACTCCGCTTACCTTGTGACCTTCTGTTCGGGCTTCCCAGAGACGCTCCCTCCATGGAAACAGATTATGCCAATGGACTGAGATCTCGACTTGAGGAACTACATTCTATGGTTCGAAAAAACATCAAAATCGCTAGTGACACTACGAAAACCAGATACGACAGACGGGCAAACTCGTCTGATTTTCAAGAGAGAGACCTATTCTGGCTTTACAACCCACAAAGACGTAAAGGAAGATCCCCAAAACTGCAGAGGGACTGGGAGGGCCCGTACCGGGTCATAAAGAGACTTAACGACGTCGTGTACAGAATACAGAGAAGCGCACGCACCAAGATGAAGGTTGTCCATCTTGATAGACTTTGCAAATTCTTTGGTGCAGATGGACCTGTCCGGGACGGACAGATTTAAGAGGGGGGCAGTGTTACGACCCACTCGATGCGCATCGTACAGTCTACGGAGTGAACGCGATGACGCAGTAGAGAGAGTGACGTAGAAGCCGGCAAGAAGATGGCCTTGATATTGTTGTCGTTGTCAATGTTAAAAGATTAGTAAATACTCTTGGAACCCACGCCGGCCTGTGTTATGTTTTGATTTTATAAACAGAACTTTATAAGAGTTACAACAATATCTAATACATAACTAGCACATATCTAGTAATAGCTAGCACATATCTAGTACATATCTAGTACATATATTTTTTGTTTCAATAACTCTATTAAAAAATGTCACTATTAGAATAATATTAACTGCCTGAGTTGCTGTTTTATTTTTATTTGATCCTTCGTCACAGTATTACAGTAATGTGAAATCGCATCTTTGTGATCTACATTTTTTATGCATTGTGAAATATACTATTTGGATCAGGAGGAATTTTCAGACTTTTACTGTATACATGATAAAAATAAAAATACGCCTGGTTTTTTTTCATATATTATCAAAATAATAGAAATGTTTATAAATATTTTAATCATTAGGAAATAAATCTAGTTAAAAAGAATCATTTTTTTTTTCATTTTAACTTTGTGTTGAGGGAAGTTTTCCATAATCGATGATGGATTTTTTACACAAAAACCAATTTTATTAAAATACTACAACGAATGTCTTGAAAACTTGCACAGTTTTACATAAATTTAAATGTTTAGGCGAATAGAACATTCATTCTTCTTCTGTAATATACCCACATTTTGTAAACGTTATTTTAACTAGACGCAAAGTAAAATACATACAGTTCAAAAGCTCTTTAATTTTGAAACTTATTGATGTAGAATAAATTACGAAAATATTTTATATGAAAAACATTAGTTGTTATTGATTCCCGCTGTGGGCCTACATAAAAAAAATAGTGTGTAAATACCTTCAAATTGTTCATAGCTTATTTGATTGACATGAAAATTTTACCTTTTATTTCTTTCTATTGGTTTAACTCGTCATATAGTGGTGGCCTTTACATTTTTCACAATCATTTTTATAAAGTTTAAAAACTATTTTTTTTTAAAACATCAAAATGATCAGTACGATCTTCTCAACCGAACGTACAAAACATCAAATTTGATCAGTAAAATCACCTCAACCAAGTTTACAAAAGCTCAAAAAGTTTTTTTGACAATTTTGATGTATTTAATATCTTTTTCTAAAACTAACACCGGGCGAGAGGAGAGAGAAACTGGTGATCTATAATATATATAACTTTTGATATCATTTAATTTTATTTAAGATATTTTTATGTTCATATTACCTTAGCTTTTAACCTGGTCATATTGCGTCAGCTTATTTAAGATATTTTTATTTTCATATTACCTTAGCTTTTACCCTGGTCATATTGCGTCAGCTTTAAAGGCAATTAAAACTTGATTTTTTTTTTAAATTACAAATGTATTTATAATAATAAATAATTGTATTATATCTCTGTACAAAAAAAGTAGTCAGTATAATTATTTTTAACAAAATAATAATAAACTTTTACTTTTACAGAAATGTATAAAAGTCTTATTATAATTTGTATCTGCGTGTACAAGCATGGTGCAGTACATCAGTTCCGGTGAATAAAGACACCAGAGATCAAACATATACTTTACTGCATGACATCATTCCATGTAACTTCAAACAAAACTGGAAACAACTGGTTGTCGACTGTTCTAGATGTTCACTAAACTAATTAAAAAAAATATTGGTTTCCAGAGAACAAAACTGAAATAATGTTACAACGTAATCAGTTGACAGTTATATTAAACAGTTCATTGAACGATTTGTATAAACTTGAACGATTAAGTCTTCAGGATAATAATTTGAACTACATCGAACCTAGAGCGTTTCAAGGTCTCATTAATTTATATTATCTGAATCTAGAGAATAACAGATTGATATTAAACAGTTTACCTGTGGACATATTTAGAGACCTTAGCTTAAGAAAGCTCTATGTCATTCAAGGGGATACATTTATCAAGGATAAATACCCAATACATATTCCTGATAAAATGTTTGAACATTTTTTTTTAATTTGACTGATCTAAGTATTACGTCTTTAAACGAAGATGTATATTTTAACAAAGAATTTAGCCAACTTCACAAATTAAGTTCATTAACTGTTACAGGATATTTTTGCCCAGTAAATAATAATAGCTTTGATAATGTTCCCCTTGTTTGTAATTTAGTTTTAAGACACATCAAATGCAGTTTGATTCTGGATGAGCTTGTGCCTTTACGATCTCTAGAAGCTTTTGTAAATATTTCAAATATTACATATGATGTTTTTAATCTGAGACTGCGTAATGCATTCAGAACTTTGAGTCCGCTTGTAAATCAGACCATTCGATATTTACGATTTCATCAGGTTTTTTTTCATCCCTTAATATATGATAAAATTGCTGGTTCACTGACCCCAGAAAGCATGTCATCTTTAAGACATATTTGCGTTGAAAATCTTAGTTTAGAAAAGATTTACGTCATTATGATTCATTCTAATGCATTTCAGAATAAATATTTCGATCTGTGTCTAAAAGTCTGACTATTATAGATAATAGCAAAATTGACCAACGCACATTGTGGAGTCTATTTTTATTAACTGCATTAAACAATGTAATTATACAGGGCATAAGATATACCAACAAATTTGATTTGCAACGAGGATGAAGTATTACACAAAATATCAAAATTAACTTATATCAAATACTTTACAAAATATGGACCTAGATTTTAAGGAATGGAAAAAGAATCAAAACAGCTGTAATGACAAAATTTTTTCATTGAATATTGTTATTTTACCTTACATTGTCGAAAGTATCTCTGTGTCTTCCTTTTTCCCAAGTATTTCATCAATGGCTGTTGGTTACAGCAATAAATACTTGTTAGAGCTTTCATTAACAAATTTAAATCTTGTAGATATTTGTATGTTAAAACATTTTTCGGAATCCAGAGGACTACCAAATTTAAAGTTATTAGATATATCCAACAATAATCTGTCAAATTTATATGAACATTTTTTTTATCTGCATCCATCAGTTGAAACTCTGATCATACATAATAGTAGGATGAGCCGTAGCCTAATGTCAAAGCATAGTTTCAGAGTTTTTCAGAAACTTAGGGATCTACTCCATCTAGATATATCTTACAACTCTTTAGATAAGTTATCACAAAGAACTTTTCAGCCCAATCCTAATCTTATTTCTTTACGTATCGCTGGAAATCGATTTAAAAATATCCCATTTGATCTAAAGTTGACTCAGAGATTATCCGACGAAATGAGATAACGACTATTTCTAAGCTAGAAATTAAAATTATGGAATCAATTATAACAAGATTGGGAAGTTGCCATTTGTTATTAGCTGGTAATATTTTATCTTGTGGGTGTGAAAATCTCTACTTTCTACAATGGTTGCAACAGACAACTATTCAACTCGATGACGAAAAAAACTTTACTTGCCGTAATAAGGAAGGTGTTTTGAGTTTTACTTTGGCGTATAAAGATATTGACAGACTGCTGCGTGAATGTAAAGGGGAATATTACTTCATTGTTAGTATTTTTTTATGTTTCTTTACAAACATTGCTTTTATGTTGTTCTTTTTGTGGACGAAAAATAAAACACTAACTACGTCAACTTGTTTACAGATTTTTACTGGATACCAGCTAAGATTTCAGACTATAAATATAATATATTTATTGGATATTCTGAAGATGATCACAAGTTTGCTTGTGAAACATGAGGAAATTCAGTATACAACAATTACACCAAATCATAACCTCTTACCTGGCCCTCCCCAGCGTGAAGGTATAATGGAGGCGATCAACTCAAGTTGGAGAATTCTACTTGTGGTCCGTGAAGGTTTTATCAACGAAAGCTATAGTTTGCATTTCACCATCAAGTCAGCGTTGTATTCTGTGAGTCCAGTCAATCCTTTTCGTGTTGTCATTATAGGTAAAGAGAATTATCTCAACAGATTACCTACATACTTTTTCAGTGCGGTTCCAGAAGATAATATTATTTTAGTTGACGAATGGGTAATACCATGTGAGATAGAGCAAGCCTTGAGGTCAAGATTGAAGTGACCTAGTGATATCAAACTGAAGTGACCTAATGATCTCTGAAGTGACCTAGTGATATCAAACTGAAGTCAAACAATAATAGCCAGTCCTCGGACTGAGTAGATTATCAAACAATAATAGCCAGTCTTCGGACTGAGAAAGGGGCGCCAAACGGTATACTTTACATATAATATTATATGGTTGTTGAATGGGGGGGGGGCGCTAAAAAGCCATTGTGCCCGGGGCGCGAGTTAAGCTCGCTACGCCACTGGTAAAGGCCTTATCTGGTATTCACATCTGACAGTAACTCATAATTCATACTTAGAGCTCTCAATTTTTCACAAACAGTAACAAAGCCAACAACACCAATGTTCACTTGGCAGTTATCATTGCTTTCTCTGCGTTATATAATAGCATAGGTTACATACTGCAGACATTCAGTACCATACTACATAAATTTGTCAACTAATAACATGTCACTGCTTAAGATTATATTTACCACATTATGGCAAAAACTACCACATTAACGACTTATGACGAGAAGCGATTCTAGTGGTTAGCTTCTTAGACACTTTATATATATATATATATATATATATATATATATATATATATATATATATATATATATATATATATCTTAATTGGTAGATAGATAAATAAAGATAGATTATATATAGAAACATATTTAAAACTTTATTGAACTAGTTCTTTTTGCGTTCTTAATGATAATACTCTATATTGTAGGCCTACTTAATATAAAAAAAAAATGATAAATAGCTAAACGATAAATATATCTAGATGGAAAACGCTTACAAATATGTCAATAATGAAAGCTAATAGAATTTTGAATTTATATATGTATAAAAATGGCTTTAAAACTAGGACCAATTGTATCCTGCATACATTGGAACGAAATGTAAACTGCATTTCATTGGACATCAACATGTCAATAATTAATTTATATCGATTCCATTATTATGTAAAAATAATGTATACCAAATATCAATGTTCAGTTTATATTAGATGCTAAGTGGTATATACTATTATATCAACTTTCAGAGATTGTTCAAGTGTTAATAATAAAATACATTGTATTAGATCAACATCCTCTCCTTTAATTTGTTTGATTGTGACAGCATAAGAATACATAGCAAGAAAAAAAAGATGAGATTATGCTAAAAATCTATATAGTTTATTTATGTAAATATTCTTTTAATAATGTGCAGGTTATATGTTAAAATGTATGTCCTTAGATCAGTGTTTTTCAACCTTTTTTATTCAGGGGAACCCTTTGGTGTCGTCAGATTTCTGGCGGAACCTGTATACCCCATTATGTCCCTTCATGGCGAACCCCATTTTTTTTTTCGATCTACCATTAATCAATAGCTCTAACAAGTCTTACAGGACTAATTATTTATTTATTCATTCAACATACATCATGACAATAAATGCAGTTTACAATGATAGATGCATGTTTGGTCGAGTACGGACAAATTTTCTGTGTGAACATTGTGCTTGACGCTTTCTGCACAGCAGATGAATTCTTGGCCGAAATTTGGATAGACATACGCGAAGTTCTTCTTCGACAGACAAAAGGCGTTCTCGTTTCTTGTGTTTGATGTTGCTCATGGCCGAAAATCCAAACTCGCACATGTAAGAGGTAGAAAAAAGCAAAGCTTTCTCAGCAATAGCAGGGTACTCGTTTTCAACCAACAACAAAAACGTATCCATGTTGAGCTCTGCATGCTTGAGTTTAAGTGTTCTGTCACTTGCAATACTAGCCAGCTCCTCTTCCTCTTTCAAAGTAAACTGTCCTTCGCACGATTCAAGTTCCTAACCCAGTCATACTAGTCAACAGATATTGATGGGAAGTATTTGTTGAGACTGCTGGACAGACTTTCCAAGTAGTGGACGATCTACGGCAGAATGTCATGGTGGTTGGTGAGATTAACGTTGGGAAAAATTTCCAAATTCCCCGCAGCTGCACGCTTCTTCCACAGCAACAATTTTTTTCTGAAAAGCGTTTATTTTGTCACTTGAAGTCAAGATGTTTTCATTTCTGCCTTGTTCAAAATGTTGAGTTCTTGAAATATATCAGCCAGATAAGCTATTTTAGAACACCAGCTCTCGTTGCTCAGAGCGTTTTCAAACTCCTTCAGTTTTTAACTGGAATAGAACGCCAAAAGTTCCTCTCTCAGCTCATAGAAACGAGATATTACTTTTCCACGAGACAGCCATCGCACGTCTGTATGTTGAATGAGTGTGATATGTTCTGCTCCCATGCTTTGACAAGTGCAACAACTAATACCCGTATAGTGCGCATGCATAGCAAGGGGCAGTTGCGCAGGTTTGCAGGTTAGTCATGATGCGGTCCTGATCGGTTTCGGCCCTAAATTTTTGTTATTATTTTTTTTAAAATTCAATCGCGGAACCCCTGGCTGGCCCTTGCGGAACCCTGGTTGAAAAACACTGCTCTATTAAGTGGCATAATAAGTACGTTTTGAATTATCGTTAATAGTTATACTGCATTATGCATTGACATAAATGCATATCAAATTATTAGTTCAGACCACTATATTGAAGCGTCAGTTCAATCGTTTCCTTTTCATTCTAAAAAAAAATAATAGATATCAAGAAATATGTCGTTAATTTACTATGTACCCTTTTTTAATGTTTACCTCTTTCAGCCCCTTCCCCCTCTCCAAGTCAGTCACTTTTAAACAAATTCACCACTTGATTTGTGATTATGTATAAATGATAATTCATGTGATATATATTTATTTAATGTTTATGTTGATCAATAAGAATTAGAATTACGATCAAAAGTATGTATTGTAGGAAGTATTTTGTCAGTTTGTATGTGCAAGTGCTATCATCGCCTATTTTAAACATAAATGTGACTTTTAAAAAAAATGGCTAAAAGGTCACCTAAAATCATATTTTTATTGAATTTGAATTAAAACAACAAGATAACAAAGTAAAAATTGTGGATAGTGTTTTATTTCTATCGATTTTATTAGTTTGGAAAATACTTCAAAATAAAAAAGCTGACATTAATCTTTAAAATAGTGTAATGTTTACTTCCGGTAAAGATCAATGTTTCTAAAAATAGACCGAAAAATACAGCAGCATGCTAACTTTAAAGTAAAATATCTGGTAATTGTTTACGACAGTCCGCCCACGAGATAAATGGTTATTTCCTACCTTAATCCAAAGGTCTTAATGTAAATCGAACGAAATGGATCGAAATAATTGTCGCAAATAATTCTAAATTACTTAAAAAAAATATTTTCCTTCCTTATATTTCTTTGTATTTAAAAAAAACAACACCGCCATTTTGCAAGCAGTATTCCGTGTCCCCGGGGTAACCCGCTATATGACCTAGATATAAATAGATTGACTTGTATTGTTTCTATAGTATTACAGACACTAAGTAAACGAATGTCCACCCACCAGATATTTGGTTGCTTTTGGAATGGACACCATTTTTAAGGTGATTTACGGCAATCGCAAACCTTATCGGAAATGAGTTTATCAAAGTACCTATGACATACGCTTATATACCGGTATATTTACAGAAATTTCAAAAGATTAGAAATAAAAACTTACCTTGGACTTGGTGGTCCACATTTAAATAACAAAGTTTTAGTAAAATTGAAAATTTTTACACTGAAATATTCTGTAATAACAACAAGTTCGCGTCCACAAATGGCATCGCTTCGTTTAGCCGTCATTCAAAAAGGAAGTATGGTTACTTCTTGGCTGTGTCTATTTGTGGTTCGCTACAAATAGTTGGGACGTTATTGGTAGTTGACTACATAATAGTACACATGTAACTACGAAATGTTACCGCGGTATTCTGGCCCGCTAATTGTAGTACAGTGCAGTAAATTACTTATGTTTTCAGCATTTTTTTTCTATATGTGAGCCCCCCCCCAGCATTTTCGAAAAAAAATGCTCTATTGTCCCCGTTTTGTCTGTCTGTCTGTCTGTCCGTCTGTCTGTCCGTCTGTCCGTCTGTCTGTCCGTCTGTCTGTCCGTCATCACCCTAGATCTCAACAACCATAAGTCCTAGACCCATGCCTTTTTTTCATTTCGCGATCTGACCTCTCAGGGCCGTAAAAGGGGCCTTATAAAGTACCGTTTTTTACTATATAATCTATATTAATAATGGACCGCCCTATATCTCAGCAACCATAAGTCCTAGACCCATGATGTATATATCATTGTGTAGGTCTTGGCCTGCCAAGTGTACATCAAAAGTCCATTTCGCAATTTGACCTCTCAGGGCCAAAATATAAGAGTTTTTTATGTACCGTTTTGCTTATATTTTAAATATAAATAATAAAAGCTAATCAAAGGGGCGTAATCATTATTTATTTTTGTAACAGTTATTCAACATGAC
The DNA here is from genome assembly GCA_021962125.1 of Bulinus truncatus. Classification (NCBI taxonomy): domain Eukaryota; kingdom Metazoa; phylum Mollusca; class Gastropoda; family Planorbidae; genus Bulinus; species Bulinus truncatus. The sequence goes on from JAGDYQ010000274.1 coordinate 479,238, forward strand.
TTACTTCCCGTACTTTATATAAACATTCAACAATTGACGGAGTTTTCGGACGATTAAATGACTACAATTTAGAATGTTTCAATTATGAGTCCTATTTCAGTGACCACAAACCACTTGTAGTTAGATTTAAGAGAAAATAATTTTGTTTTCAAATATAAAGAAACGTCCTTTTAATATCTTTTTTCAGATATATGCATTACACAATTGAATTTATAAACATTTCCAAAATTTACAAATATTTACTGAAAGATAACAAACGTACTGATACATAACATGAAAATGCACTAACACGTCCTGTGTCCAGAATGGAACAGGTTTAATTGCTTGTTTTTATATGTGAGCCCCCCCCCCCCATAAATTTTTGCTGGTTGCGCCACTGGTTGTGTCAGATGAGTGAGCAACTAAAGTGAAAGAGGCAGAGATTGGGCTAACTTGACATCTCCACGTTTAAATTAAAAAAGAGAACTCGTAATATAAACTAAAGAACCCGTAATATATTGATTTTGACAACGCCATTCAATGCTGAATGGAGTTTTCTAGAATCTCTGCTAACACTCTCTATGAGCCGGTTTTATTTATCGCCATCTGTCTGTCTGCAATTTCATGTGAGAGGAGCTTTTCTAAACTAAAACTGATTTAAAAAATTACCTGCCATCCACTATAGGACAGTCAAGGCTTACTGATCTTACTCCACCCCCCCCCATCGGTCCCCATAACGACTTATATACACCGCCTACGCATTATTATTCCGATGGTACACTCCTGTCTTGATACAAATGATGAAATAGTGTTATTCATCATCTACTCTTGCACATCCACGCAATGACCACCACCTTCAGTTTTGACGGGAAAACGATGACGCATTCAGCGTGGGTGGTTTGTCAATAGGCACCATGCTGTGACTAAATGAGCTTTAAGAGAAACAGCCAGTAATAGACCGGTCAGTCACACACAGAGAAGACCCACAGTGAGACGAGTACCAGAGAGGACATAGTATGAACTCATTGTAAGCATGTTTTATTACCCCACCCCCATCTTAAGATGCCACCCATTAATGTGGCAGAAGGTGTTAAAATTGTGAAATGTTGCCGTAATTTTAGACTAGAAGACCCCACCCCATCCCGAACAAACACACACACGTCAAACAGGGGGATACAATTTGGGTGCATTACTAGTTCGATAACATTAACCGTGATTGATAACAATAATTCTAAAAAAAATGACACATTGCATAAATACATTTGTATATTTATTGTCAAATTCATCTTTATTGAAATAAAGATAATAAAACAAAACTCAACATTATTAAATTTTAATCGCAGGCTGATGGAAGCACGTCTTCTCGAAGTAAACAAATAAACTATGAAGTATGAGTCCTGTCCAGGCCCGTAGCCAGGTCAAAATAAGCAGGGGGCACCAATAACCAGCATGGGGGCACCTTTACTTTTTCTTTATTATTTCCTCTTTTCTTCTTTTTAAGCGGAGGGGGCACTCCATACTTAGCGGGGGGGGGGCACGGCCACCAGTGCCCCCTCCCTTGGCTAAGGGCCTGGTCCTGTCCCGGCAGGATTTTTTTTCGTGGACATGGGACATAGGCTTTTTACGAACTGCGTCCACGAAAGCTTAGCCTTTTTGCAAATGCGTCCACGAAAATTTTCGTGGGAATAGCCACTGCGAAAAAAAAAAACAGCGAAAGGAAAGGAAATAAATAGTCCGTGATAAAGTGTTGAATTGACTTGCAAATGTTTAGAAATGGATAACAATCACGAATCAATCGAAACATAATTCAAGTTTAGTTTTAAATGTGTGAAAGCCTTTCTTTTTTGTTGGTGTGGGCTGACATAGTCCGCCCGATTTTTATTAAAAAACTAAAAATGTCAATTTTTTGTGTGTATAATTACAAATGTAGTCAAATGAGTCAAGTTCAAATGTTATGAGAGAGATGCAATAATATCAACGAAAATTCTAAAAAAAAATTATCTTGCGATTTTACTTTACTCATCAAAATTACCCAACAATCATCAACATTTATTATTACTCTGTGAATATTAATTTACTTCTACTAGACAATACTTTGTACTGGTACTTACCGTACTAACAAATGACTGGAAAACAACAATTTTTCACTAAAGTGTTTAAAGGCATTTTGTGGTGTACTTTAGTGGTTATAACACAAAATGCAACTGAAGGTAAAAAGTATCAGCTTTTTATAATCTTTTAATTTATTTTTTTATGATGTATATTGTTTTCTTACTGTATTTCTCTTTCTTTTTTTTGACTTTTTTGTTACTTATAGTTTAATTAAGACAGTGGTTCCCAAAGTGTGTCATTAGTATCCCAAACCCAGAATATGGCACATGTATTTGCTGCACCTGGATGAAAACAACAGGCAAACATTCTTGGCTAAAGTGAAAAGAATGAAATGACGGAAATCATGACTGTAAAAACTATCTGCACATACTTTTTTTACTAGTATCATGTTTCTTCACAGACACAGCAGCTATTAGTCTAATATAACTTCTGCCTCCACCACTTGCCACCAAAAGTATTATCCTTTATTTCTTAATAAGTATTAATAATACCTGTGGCCTAGTGGCTAGTGGCTAGTTTCTTATGCAGTGTCTCTACATTAATTTCATATGCAATGTTACACTGACTCGTGTAGAGAGGCCAAACTCCCATCGGGCGCCTCCCCAGGTGGCGGATAGGGGAAAGCTCGCCAGATATGGTGAGTGCCGATGAAATACAATTCTCGGGGCGGACCAAAGCAGGCAACTACTGCCTTGTAGTTAGTGGAGGGATCCACAAAGGCTAAGGGACCTAACCTTAACCAAAGGCAGCTACCCACAAGGCTGTGAAGGGCAACACCCCAGTGGTTGTGCACAGGGCTAACTACCCAGTCATGTAAAAAAACACTAGTTACGAAAGCCAATCAACAATTCAAAAACCGGACTGATTCAAATGGAAACCGACCTTCGCATGATCACGGACGTGATTACTGGCTAGCGACTTGGAACGTGTTAAGCCTATACAGAGCAGGAGCCCTAACCCGCCTCACTGAACAGCTTAGAAAATACAAAATAAAAATAGCAGCACTCCAAGAAATCAGATGGAAAAATTCAGACATACTAAAAACAACAGAGTATACCATCTTTTATAGTGGAAACACCACAAATACATTAGGAACAGGTTTTGCCGTCAGGAAAAACATCCTCAATCAAATAATTGGCTTTAAACCAACCAATGAAAGATTGTGCAGCCTCAGGATTCGTGGCAAAATGTTCAATATGACCCTAATTTGTGCCCATGCACCCACTGAAGATTCAGAAGGGAATACCAAAGAGGAATTCTATGATGCCCTAGAAAGGTTATATGAAGAAGCACCTAGACATGATATCAAATTAGTGTTAGGAGACTTCAACGCTAAGATTGGCAAAGAAACAGTATACTGACAGACAATTGGAAGCTACAGTCTACATGAAGAAAGCAACGATAATGGAACGCGTCTGATTGATTTTGCATCTGGCAAAGGCATGACCATTAGTAGCACTAAGTTTCCACACAAAAGAATACACAAAGAAACATGGAGGTCACCAGATGGGGTGACAAGAAATCAAATAGATCATGTGCTAATAGACAGGCGACATGGTTCAGATATTCAAGATGTCAGAAGCTTCAGAGGAGCAGATGCCGACACAGACCACATGTTAGTCAAAATAAAGTATAGACAAAAAATAAGTATCTTTCACAACACAAAAGCAAAGATAACAAACCAATTTGACTGTGAAAAACTAATAAAAGAGCCACAAACAAAAGAAAAATGTGCACAAAAAATTAAAAGCAAACTAGAAACACTAGATATAGATAATACTGAAAATCTAAATAGCCACTGGGAAAAGATTAAACAAACCATAAAAAACACAGCGGAAAGTGTCATAGGGTACAAGCAAAAGAAAAAAAGAGCTGAATGGGATGACGATGAATGCAAAAAAGAAGTGGAAGAACGAAACAAATTGAGGATAATAATGCTACAAAAAGCAACAAGAAAGTCAACTCACGCATACACTGAGGCTAGAAGGAAGGCCACCAAAATATGCAGAAAGAAAAAACGTGAATGGGAAAAGGGAAAACTAGTAAAACTAGAGGAATACTCAAAAGAAAAAGAAACAAGAAAAATGTACATGGCCATCAAAGAGGAAAGTAACGGCTTCCAAGCAAGATCTCACATGTCTTAACAAATCAGGCGACCTGCTTATAGAAAATGAAATGGTTCTAGAAAGGTGGGCGGAATATTTTGAAGAAATGCTGAACATTAAAACTGACAGCGAAAATGATGTACCAAACATTGCAGAGGACGATGGGGCAGAAATAGAAGAACCAACCATAGAAGAAATAAATAATATTATTAAAAAGACCAAAAACAATAAAGCACCAGGAGAAGATAACATAAATGCTGAGTTACTCAAATATGGAGGACGCACACTACACTTAGAAATACACAGGATGGTCAATAAAATATGGAAAGAAGAGATAATGCCAACAGAATGGGAAACAGCCTTAATAGTTCCGCTACACAAGAAAGGTTCGAAACTTAACTGCAACAACTACAGAGGAATCTCACTTCTCAACACTGTTTATAAAATACTAACAAAAATAATAGCCTGCAGAATAGGGAATTTCAGTGAAACAGTATTAGGTGACTATCAATGTGGTTTCAGGCCTAGCAGAGCAACCACAGACCACATCTTTTCCCTTCGAATCACTCTAGAAAGATGTTATGAGCATAATATAAACCTACATCAGCTGTACATAGATTTCAAGATGGCATATGACAGCATCAATAGAAATTATCTTTACAAAACATTGCAGGAGTTGTGTATCCCCAACAAGCTCATTAGACTAGTACGTATGACATTAAACAACTCAAGAAGCAAAGTGAAAATCCAAGGGGAAAGCTCAAGAGAATTTAAAGTAAACCAAGGACTTAGACAAGGAGACTCCCTTTCGTGCATACTTTTCAACTTAACCCTAGAAAAAGTCATAAGAAACGCACAGTTGGATAAGCGAGGAACTATAACACAAAGTCTATGAAAACAGGAACAATATTTACAGAACCCATCAAATACCTTGCATATGCTGATGACATAACATTGATAGGAAAGCAAAGCAAGGATATAGCAAAAGCATACATAGAATTAGAAACAGCAGCTCAGAAAGCAGGTTTAACAGTAAACGAAACAAAGACTCAATATATGCTGTTACAAAGAAATGAAAAAGAAGGAAGAGAAAAATTGTTCAAAATCAGTGATAGAGCATTTGAAAGAGTAGAAAACTTTAAATACCTGGGATCAACCATAAGTGAGAAAAACGATATAATGATAGAGATAAAAAACAGAATAGAAGTAGGGAACAGAATATATTATACACTGCATAAAATACTGAAAAACAGACTGATCTCCAGAAAAATTAAAAAAACCATATACAAGAAAATGATCCGGCCAGCAGTAACATATGGTAGCGAAACATGGACCATCAGCAAACAAGCAGAAAATATGCTAAACACTTGGGAAAGGAAAATATTTAGGAAAATATATGGGCCAGTAAAGGACAATAACGAGTGGAGAAGTAGAACCAATTCAGAGCTGTACGAACTGTATGAAGAACCAAATATAACAGCTGAAATTAAAATGAATAGATTAAGGTGGGTAGGGCACATAGAAATAATGGAAAACAACAGAGGTCCAAAAACGATTTATAAGACAACACCTAATGAGAAAAGGCCTAAAGGCAGGCCAAGAAGCAGATGGTTGGAGGAAGTGGAGAAAGACCTTAAAGCCATAGGAGTGAGAGAGTGGAGGAAGAAGACCATGGATCGGGAAAAGTGGAGAAGTGTAGTATGGCAGGCCAGGGCCCTAAATGGGCTGTAGAGCCAAAGGAAGAAGAAGATTGTTACACTGACACTCCCAGGTTGACACTTATTCACATTGAAGATAGGCTGCGGCTATTCGGACCCGGGTCCCAATAGAGGCTGCCGCTATTCGGACCCGGGTCCCATAAAGTCCGATTGTTATTCGGACCTGTGGCTAATATGCACTTAGCTATATTATATTTAGCATATAAACTTTATTATTGTTTTTATTTTATAATAATTGTTGGTCTTGTATTATTTAATTGTTAAGTTAAAAACACAAAACACTCTTTAAAAATTAGTAACCAAATTGATAACATGATAAGATTAATTTCCGTGAGATTTCCATTTTACGACATTGTTTTGTCACGAAAATTTTTGACCAGGTTTCTTGAAAACATTTTGGGAATTCATTATGTGCATATTTCTTTATTTTGATTAATTTTCTGTAGTACAATAATGAACAAAATATTTATTATTTTCATTAAAAACTTAGCTTGTGAAAAATGAGTTTCCATAGTGTATATGACCAACATCGTAATAGTATTATATACTTGTTGTCATTTATTGATGTATTAAAAAGAAACTTCCATAACCATTCTTGCAAATAAATTAATAAAATAAATAAATCAAATAATACACATGAGATATAAATCAATACAGATTGTGACAACTTTTTGTCTTTATGTAAATGTAAGAAAAAAAAATTTTTTTTTAGATTATGTTGAGATACAGAGGCTTTTTTTTAAATTTGGCAATTAATTAAATTTTGTTCGCTGCCCCCCCCCCCCCACCATTACTAAAATCATTCTAATTAATAATAGTATAGTGATTTCATCTACTTCTCTTTAAGTACAACAGAATATTTTTTAATCTCAATGTCAATAATGAATGTATTAAAAATGTTAAAGTCGTCTTTGTTATTAAATGGTATCTGTAGAGATATTACCAATGTATTTATCTGGATTTAAAAAAAAAGAATGATCTGTAATTTTTTAATACAAAACAGAGCTTATAAGGATTGTTAAGTTTTACGCATCAATGCAAATCTCATTTTATGCTCTTTATAATGGTATATGTTTATGAAGGGTACATAAATCGTACACTTTTGTCACATCTGTACTATTAAACTGAAAGTTTATGTGCGAGTTGTCACAAGAACTCCGAAATGGCCAACAGTAGGGATTTGAAATTCACAGGGGCCATTGTGTGGATGACAAAAAGTATATTTATTTTCTAGTTCATGAACTCTTTGGGTATAATGATACTTCCCCTTTAAATAGGGTACTATCTTACAGAGCGAAGCTGTAAAATTGATAGCACCTTATAAAATGTTAAATAACATTTTTTTTTCCAATTCAGCAAGTTAACAGTTATGATGAAAATAAATTCAAAAACTTTGTTCATTAGTTGCAGTAAAAACTTTATTCAATTAAAATAAATATTCTAAGTACATAATTTCAGGACATATAATGACCCTTTGCTATGTCAGATGGCCTTTTAGTAAATAAGACATTGTTTTCTTTGCAAAAGATGTCAATGGCGCGTACACGTTGGGTCATCGGGATCAAGAAACTAATGAAGAAGTGGCATGGTTTTTCGATTACTAAGACTGTAGGTTTTTTTAGGTTTTTCGATTACTAAGAATCTATAAATAGATTTTCGGGTCCGAATAGCGATTGAACTTTATTGGGACCCGGGTCCGAATAGCCAATATTTATTGTCTCAAATATCAACATTCAAAAATTGTTAAAATAATAAATAATCTAATTCTCAACACTTCCATCTTTCTTACACTATTTTCTCAAAAACATACGACTGTGTCAACAGTCGACCTCTCACTGCCTGCTATCTTCTCTACCCTTTTTTCCCCCTGGTCAGTACTCTCACTTGCCCTCATCTACTGCATCACAAAACACTTTTATCATACTGATCACATAACATGCACTTAATAAGGGTTATAACAAAGTAATGACAACTGAGTCTAGGACCCATATAGTTATTGGATTGATTGGTTCCAGAAGTGTCGTATTCATACCCCAGAATTTGGTGGGTGTGCATGCTGCACCTGTCTGAAAAAATAGGCAAACATGCTTGGAAAAACAATGAAATGAGGAAAACCATGATTGTAAAAACAATAAATGCACATGTTTTTTTTTACTAGGACCATTATAGTTTAAGTTTCAGACAGTGGTTCCCTAAATGTCAAATTCATACCACAGAATGTGGCAGGTGCATGTTTTGCACCAGGCTGAAAATAACAAATATGGCTTGGCTGAAGCAAAAACAATGAAATGAGGGAATCAACAGGCAAAAACAATATCTGCAAACATTTTTTTTTACTAGTGTTTAGTGTCTAAAATGAATAATATTGATGTAAAATCATTATTACTATAATTGGAGCGTTTATAGATAATATTTATCAAAATAATTCTTGTTGCTAAAATATATTACCCATTTTACATAGTAATGCAGAAGTAAAAAATGACCCAGGCCATATGGGGTACATAGATGTTGAAAATTTGGGAAACACTGGTTTGAGATAAACTGAAACCATTTTGGCTTGTATTGAGCATCTGCCTATTATAATTTAAATCACTTAAAAGATAATAAAATTAAAATATTAAATAATCATAATGGCTACAAATTATAAATTAAACAGTAGACCTACATCTTGATAGAATACAAAGACCTTAGCTTGTTTAAATAGTATTATTAATGAGCTTAATGAGTACAATACTATAAAATATTTTAAGTATAATGTATAATAACTATAGCTCTTAAACTTCTTTGATAGCCTGTATTGATAATGTATATAAGAATATATACCAGCTACATTATACATTTATTTATTGTCTAATTTATTTGTATTACTGTATATTCACTTCTTTCAGCTTTTAAGCATCCCAAACCTGAAGTATTGTTTAACATAACTATTCAGAGATATGCAGTGGGTTTCTCTAACAATTACATTACTACAGGATATGTAAATACCTCCAATATTTTGTTAAAAGCAATAATAGTTGAAAAGATATATTCAAATTTATCAGAATGGGTAAGTATAAAAAGTAAATAAAATTAACATTATCAATACTGTGTATATAAATACTGGCTATTACCAGTTTTCTTGCTTCAAGTAACTTTTCAAGCCGTCTATTGAAGGTATTTTGTAAAGACCTCTTGAATTGTAGTTTTTACATATCTTATCTTCGTTTATTTTAATTAGCAGTTGTTGCACAAACTTTATTTTTATGACCACTGCCCAGAAAAATATTGTATTTATTGTGACAAAACAAGGAAAAGTATATAAATATGATAAATAGACAAAAGGCTATCAAAAATCACTTTAAAATGCTACTGTCCTTAGTAACGACTTTCAAAGTCCAATATATCTTGATGAAAGAGCTCCTCTTAGTAACCTCCCATGTTTTACTTGAATTAGTCAAGATGAGTGTCAAAGATATGGCCTTTGACAGACATCCTGCATCCCATTTTGGCGTGATTCTTTATGAGAGTCATTTGTTTGTTATAGGAATAACTGTTTAGGAAAACACATTTCATAACCAAGAAAAAAAAAATTATTTTATACATAGTGTTATATTAATTGGGAATGTTTAAACTGCGACCCACAGCTAGCTTAAATGCCCTCTTCAAGACAATTGTAAAATTGCACATTTTAGAAAATCGCATATAAAAAAAAATAATTGAAAAAAATATTAAAATAAAAAAAAAAGAAATTTTTACAGTGATTACTTTTAATAATGAATGGAAAAAGTAACTTTCTTTTTTTTAACATATAGCTTATGTCCACTTATGCTCATATTTGTAAAAGAAGTTGATTCAATAAGAAAATCCATTTTGACATTTTATGCTTTGCTTATGCTACATAGCGCTACTTTTTTAAAGTACAATAAAATATAAAACAAAGTTTATTGAGAACTCACTGAAAACTGATTCCCCACCATCAAATATAAAAGCTTTTGTGTCTTATAAAAGATTTAGAAAATATCACAAGTTTATTTGTCTTCGTTTTACTTTAATAATAAAAAATATATAGACCAATATTCTCTAGGCTCATTTAATTCTAACAGCTATTAATATTGTTTATTTAATGTGAGACCCATGATATCTCATCCCCTTCCCCATGCAGCCAGCAGACGCTAAAAACTTGGACACCACTGATCTGAGCTATAATTCTTTTCACACATGCTTTTTTTTCAGCAATCCTTTTGTGCAATATCGTTTGAAAGTGTATGCAATAAAAGCTCAGCTGATTGCTCTTGCACTAATACTGCTGATAATAACATTTTTCGACTGATAATGCAGTTGAAATTAAATGCCAGTGATTTAGCAAGGCTTAAAATAACATGGAAAACATTTAATGGCACTTTAGACTCAAGTCAGGAAATTCCATTGCTTATAGTTAACAAACTAGGTAAGAAAGATAATGAAATGTTTTTTTTTTACATTTGTGTGTGTATATATATATATTTCAGCCCATTGACATGTGGATAGAAAAATAATGCAAGAGAGCTAAAACAATTTCTCTTATTTTAATTAACAACCTTTAAAAAAATCAAGGGCATGTAACATGACCATATGCTTTTTTTATAGTAAAAAAGAAAACCCAATAAAAGAGAAGTAGCAAAAGAACTTAAGCTCAGCATAGCCAGTGTATTGTTTCTGATTTTATCTTCTTTTTTCATCAACCTAAAGGGTTATATTTCACAAATATAAAATTCGTGAACCTCTAAATATATAATTTCCTTAGTAAAAACCCTGCAACATTTATTGGCTAGAAATCTAGTTAGATGTAGTCTTTTTTTTTTCATACTATGGTGTATTGTGTGGTCATTATGTATACTTACCTATATTAATAATATTACAAAGTTTACTTTAAATGTTATGACTGCCTTCTGCAGTCTTCAATAATTTGATGACATGAACTCAAAACCATAGATTTCACATCAGCAAGACATTGGCAGAAAATGTTAAGAAACCATTTCTGCAGGAAAACTGAAGTGGTAAATTGGAATGGGGCATTCTTTTTCATTTAACATTTGTCATGGAAAAGTAGAAAAAGTTCATACCATATTATAAATTACAAATATTTTTATTAGTTTTGTTATATAAAACATTGCTTTGGTGGATGGTTGGAAATTTGGCATAGGTTGACATTATCATGAGAGTAGCAAATTTGGCGTTAAAAGATCACTAATGAAATCTGATTTCTTTAATTTACACTATGTAACAAAATCTTGTTTCACCTCAATTTCATGTGTTTCATGTATGATTCTGATGTGCTGATTCCAATGGTGGCATTTGTTTTTATGCTGCATGAATTTTAGATTTATGTTTTTTTCGTTTATATCATTTTCATTGAAATTGCAGCTATTTTTTTTAGAACGTTGACAGCGATTACCCCTCCCAAAAAAGGTTCTCAGCCATGTCAGGGATATGACCTCATTTTCTATATAAATTGCTTTGCATAGCCAGGCCGTGCGGAAAGTATTATAGCGTCATCAAGGTTACTATAGGGTGATAACAATTGTGTGATATCATGCGCCCTGAGCGGATGCATGTAAACTAACTGGATGGAACATTAAAATACAACACTAAACCTCGGCGATCATTGGTTACTGTGTGTTATTGACAGAGTTGATATAAAAGCAAATTCAGTATTTCTAAGTAATTACCGTATTTAACAAACGGCATGGCTAACAGAGGTTGCAAATTGTCTCCAGACTGTTTTTGCTACTGTTGCTGTTACTACACCGGACCAAAACAAGTGAAATATGCGTTTGCTCATGATACAAAATATTGCATCGCTTATGAAGCATATTTTGGGATGCCAGTTGGAGATCAGGATAAACCATGGGCTTCCCATGTTATCTGTGGTTGTTGCAGATCAACATTGAAAGGGTGGCTCCGTGGTTCCAGAAAGTGTATGCCATTTGCCATCCCCATAGTATGGAGAGAACCTACCAACCACCTAAATGATTGCTACTTCTGTATATCAAAAAATAAGACAGAAGTAGACAAAAAAGCTCTGTTGTAGCAAAATATCCCGTCTTCCATTGCACCAGTGTCACACGATGAAGATTTACCCATCCCTATTTCCACCTGTCAACGCAGAGGCTGACGATAACACCCATGATTCTGATTAAGAGAGGGATGATGACTGGGAGGGAATGTCTCATTATTTAGATGCTCATTTGAAATTTTTCAAACCAAATTTGGGAGATGTCAGTGAAGAGCATGGAGAGCGCTTTCACCAACATATATAGGCAATGGAAAGAAGATATCAGAAAAGGTGGGACAAAGCAAGATGGGAATCTTCATCTGGGGTTTGATTAGAGATGATGACTCCCTTTACAAAAGACAGAAATGTTCAAATGTACACTTTTAGAATTTTGTTCCTAGTTTTGTCATAGTAAAATATGTTCTGAATTCTTAATAATTGATTCAAATGTTTGCTCATTAGTTAAAAAAATATATTTTGTGTTTGCATTGTGCGATTGTCTAAACCAACTCTAAGCACTAGCACTAAACAATTTAGTGAATTCAGTGTGTTTTAACAAAACTTTTATTTGTATTTTTGTGATCTGGAGTCTGAACTGTTAATATGATAAAATTTATTTTATTTCTGAAATCAGCACATCTGATTTTATAAAGGGACACTGAAAAATTGCAGCCTAACATCTCAATTATCTTCCTTCAAAAAACTTTTACTGAGCAAACTAAACTTTTTTTTTAACTATTTTATTCAACAAGTTTCTAAATCTAAGCTATATAGATATGTGATAGAATCTGTCAAAATGCTGAAGGATAACAATGTTACAAGAAATGTTAACATGCCTTGTCATTATTAGTTTTTATGTAATTTGAAGCTGACCTAAAGTAAAAAAAAATATTCAGGTAAAAAATGTAGGTTATATTTCCTCCTCCACTAAATTTTTAAAAAATATATTTAAACCCCTATATTAATAAAGGAGCGCTATAACTCAGCAACTATAAGTCCTAGACCCATGATGTATTTATCATTTTGTAGGTCTTGGCCTGCCATGTGTACATCAAAAGTTCATTTCGCGATAGGACCTTTGAGGGCCGGGCTTCAGGGCTCCTAAGGGGCTTATATATTATATATACTCCTTGTACGTTCAATAACCCGTTCATTTGGTGCGAAATACTGCATCACGTAGTTTCACCAAGATTTATTAAGAAACTCATCAAATGAAATAGTAAGCTTGTGTTCTGAGTTTAATTGAAAGTATCAGAGCTATGCAACAATTGACGGAGTTTTCGGACGATTAAATGACTACATTTTCGAATGTTTTCAATTATGAGTCCTATTTCAGTAACCACAAACCACTTGTAGTTAGATTTAAGAGAAAATAATTTTTTTTTCAAATATAAAGAAACGTCTTTATAATATTTTTTTTACAGATATATGCATTACACAATTGAATTTAAAAACATTTCCAAAATTTACAAATATTTACTGAAAGCTAACAAACGTACTGATACATAACATGAAAATGCGCTAACACGTCATGTGTCCAGAATGGAACAGGCTTAATTGCTTGTTTGTTAAATAAAATTATTGTTTCCTTTTAAAAAAAATATTAACAAATATATATTTATAAAATTATTTCTCTTGGATTAGGCTTAAATATTGTCTCATAAATATGTATGTTATATATTACAGGCACATGTAACTCAGTTGTGACAGCACATGAATCAACGGGTAACTACAATTCAACTACACCATCTTTGTCATCTGTAATTAATGACTCACTCAACACCAGTGAAATTTACAACACAGGATTATTAGACTGTTTTGAATCAGGTATCAAAAGAAACTTTACATCTATAAAAATTCAATATAAAATATATATATATATATATATATATATATATATATATATAAATATATATACAGTGAAATGTCGCTATAACGAAATTGACGGGGATTCGAAATTCGTTCGTAATACTGAAAATTTGTTACACTGAAATCGGGGGGTGGGGGGTGGGTTTCGTCTACGACGTCGACATTTTCTGTTCGCAATATGTGGATATTGTTCCTTTGGGTATCAATGCAAATATATTGTGGCATTTTGCAAACTTCTCCAAAGATATTTAGCTAAAAATATGTTAAATATTCTCTCCGTTTATTGTTTATTTCTTATTAGTTAAGCTACTAATTTAGCTTTCAGCTTTTGATACCGCTAACGGTCATTGAACTAAGGGACGTAATTCATTCATTTATATAACAGTTATTCAACATGACTTACTTCACTTATTTTATAAGAAACCCACTATGGCTTTCCTTACTCATATTGTATGATTTATTAAACGAAATAATTTTAAAAATATATTTATATATTTATTTACTTTTATAACTGGATTAAATTTTATTATAATTAGAAAAAAAGTATAGTTCAATGTCACAAAAAGGTCAAATAAATAACTCATTTATTCCTGTATTATTAATTAAATACAGGTACCGGTAGTTTATTAACATCTTGGCAAAATGCAGTCTTCTGTCCATTAAGTCCCAATCACAAACTATAAGATCGCCATTTTCTAAAAAAAATTGCGACCCTCTATCAAGCCCCTACCGAAAACAATAAGATTGTGGAAATGCGCTAATGAGAAAGAAGCCATATACTTTTAAGTGTATGGCTTCTTTCTCATTAGCGCATTTCCCCAACACAGACGTAACACTGGTTTATTGATTTTTTTTAATCCCGCGAATTTGTAATGTTCTCTACATTCATGTGTTTGTCCCATGTTTGTTACGTAATTGTGCCCGCCGTCGCTTGGCTGTCTCGTGATGTCTTAACTCTCTTCCTCTCCCCTTCCCGACCTTGCTAAAACTCTCATCCACCCCCCCCCGTTTGTTACGTAATTGTGACACCACCACTCACTACCCCCCCTCGCCGTCCCAAGACGATACTTGTCTCAGTACTGCACCTGGTGGAATTTATGTTTACTATCCTCACCAGTAGAGGTTAAAGGTTACCATAGCATCTTACTCCTCTCACACTCCCCCCTCCCATTATTTAGCAAATGTGAATGTCGTTGATATCAAATTGACTTGAGTTTTAGAAATTTCCCGAATAAATTTTTTTTTTGGTAAGGGAATAAAATTAAATATCTGCAAAACGGCTATTTTTTTCGCAATACTGAAAACACGAAATCCGTTACAACGACACTTTTTAACAGATGTTATATAAGCCAAGGGCAAGGGGCAAAAAGAAAATTGGCTGTACTGAATAATTCGTTATAACAACATTTCACTGTATATATATATATATATATATATATATATATATATATAAATATATATATATATACTTCTACATTAAGCCTACAAGTCTAAACAAAAAGATTTAAATTGTCATGAAAGAAGTCAGTGAGATGCATAAGTTCTTTAATAAAAAAAACTTGCTCATTTTGATTTAAAAATTATTTTATCTGTTAATTAAATATTTCATTCATACTCAAGACATTTCTCTATGCAAGAAATTTCATCCATTTTCTCCGAAACTTGTTACAAAATCCACTAGCTTCAAAAATATGCAGAAAAAAAAATTACTGACCTATTTTAAGCAGAAACACCAAACAATATACATCTATCATTTTCCGCTCTTTGCAGTAGGAAAACTTTAACAGCTAAATATATTTTATAGAATATATACATAATCAAAAGTAGGGGACAAGTAAAAAAGTTGTTATATTTGATATCTCAATAATGAAATTTCTTCATCCTGATATTTTTTTTTCTATGTTTTTTATTTATGATTTATATTTCTCTTTTATAAACAGCTTTCAGAAGTATTTCTTTCCCCCAAGATAAAATTCACTTTCTTTGGATGTTAAATTGTGAAAACCCTAAAAGAGATAATTTATCAAAATTGAACTTAATTGCATTACCAATGTTGATTGATCTATCACGAAAGCAGCAATGCATGATACCTGGAAAAAGAATTTTGGAACTAAATTCTGATTTATTAAGTTGTCCAAATAAATTGAAAGAGTTATATGAAGCAACTGAAAGAATCATTGAAGAAAGTGGAGATATCCAAGCTTTTATACTTACTTTTGAATATGATGATTCAGTCTTTGATTTAATAAATGAAACAGTAATATATTTAAAAGCAATTTTTGGACAAAATTCATTGCATGATTGGTTTATAATTTTAATAACTCATAATGGAAAGTTTTGTGAGAAGAACAGTATATTAATTGATTCATGGTGTAATATTAGTAAGGATTTTAAGAAACTTTATACAGAATGCCAGGAAAAAAATATTTTATTAGACCTTAAAAATACACAACAAAGGAATGAGCAGATGGAAACCCTGATCCAGATGATTAATAAATTGATATCAAGTAAACCATACAATAAAGAAAGTGCAGAGTCTGCTAAAATAGAAATTGGACGTGAGTTAAATCCATCTCAAAATCAAGTATTCAATAATCTGATCAAAGAATCCCTTGTTAAGGGCAATAAAAAGGTCAGTATTAAAGACTATTTTAATACACAATAATCATTTCTATTTTTTGTGTGTGTGTAAATTTTTTGTTGCTAATCATACATTTTTCAAAATTTTAGTTAAAAAAATAATAATTATTAAACGATTAAATTTTTCATGTTATTACAATTTTAATTTGATTATAATATCTTTCAATATCATCTTCACGTTAATTTATTTGCATTTGCTCTAATGTGAAAGGGATGATAGTCAGAACTGACACATCATTTAATGCAATTACAAGTAAAGGTTTTATATTACAGTTTTGAAAACACAAGTTAACTTTTTGAATTAATGTATATTAAAGAGAGCAAAACCATTAAACAAACATTAATATTTACATAATCGCAACTGAATCAGCTGAATCTTTTTAGACAATGATGATTTACTGTCTGCAAATGTTTGAGAAAACATTAAAAACAAATGGGTACTTGTCTGATGAGTCAGCCATTAGTGCCTTTGGTTTTTTTGCTACTACTTCTTTAAAGTAAAGTTCCCTAAGCCCTACTGGGCTATCGGGGCATATGAAAAGTAGAATTCATCTGTTTCTATAACCTCGGCATATGTAGGGATTGTGTAGTTAGCACAACGCCTATCCGCCTTTACTTCCCCAACTTAAGTCAGGTAGCCATTTAAAGCTGGGTGGACTCGTGGGACGACTTTGCACCAAATATGGTTCTCACAGAGGATCGAACCTGTGACTCTCAGGTCAACAGTCGAGTATCTACACCACTCGGCCATCCATTCTACTACTATTTCTTTACTTGATAGAAATATTTTAAGACAAAAATCTTTTGTACAATATTTTGTAATCTCAATTTGTTTCTCAATTTTATTATTTTCTCTGTGTGATAAATATTGAAAGATTGAAATTATATCTACCAATTAATTCTAAAAATGGGATATTTTTTCCCCCATAATTTTGTGTACAACTCATTATCCTGCAACAATGCACACAGTTACCAATTTAACTAATTTTTAAATTGTAATTTAGCTTTACAGCCTCAACTAGCTGAGGTTTGGTAACATTACAGATTGCTGGATAAATTTCTAAGTAATTTACATACAAAGCGAATTAACCATCTCTTCGGTGAAACATAAGAAATAATATACTGACTATTCCCACAATCATTTACTACTGCTGAACTCCATTGAATAAATTGAAGATATCCACTACACTTCCATTTTTGAGAACATAGCTCATTACATGTGAGAGCCGATTTAATTTGACTTAATTCAAGAAATTCATGCTATGCCTTTTCCATAATACATGTATTTAGCATTTAAGAAGGTATTTTCTCAAAAAAATATAAAATCTTCCCTTGTCTTTGATTTTCTTTGTTTTTAATACATTTTCTTTGGAATGCATCAAATCCATTGATCTGTTGGTTAACAGATCAATATAACTAAATGTTTTATACTTTATAGAAAAGAGCCCCTTACACCACTTTGATGCTAATACATAGCTATAAATTAAGGCATTTTTATTGGTATGATATTACTATAATATTTTTTTTTCTATGAAAATTTTCTATTCATTTTAGAAAGTCATAATTTTGCATGTGTTAATAAATATTTGTACACATTTTGTTTTCTACACTTGCATACCCACTGTTTTAATTATACAGACATTTATTTTATAATTAGAAGCTTGCACTATCTATTTTCATAAGGCTTTCTATGTATACTTTAATTTAATGCCTTTTTTCTATTTGTTGTTCATGAAATTTCTGTAAGCTTTTTAAAATATATGTCCCCTTAAAATGGTTACATTTTTGAAATTGTCATGCTTCAGCTCAATGTTCCCTCTAAGGATTTGGGAGTTGTGCGCCAAAAAAAATTGTGAGCCGAAAATTCAATGTTATGTAATATGTGCGCCAATCGCACGACACGCAATACAAATACAATTACTGTCATTTAAGAAAAATTAAAATATATAATTAATAATAATAATTAAATTATTCCTTCTTCCTTTTTCTGCTTTCCAAAAGTCATATACATGATCTGTGTTAATAACATTTTCAGCTAATAAATATGACTTAATTCTCATTAAATGTTCCAAATGGTCTTCATCAAGTCTATTTAACATTTTTGTTTTAATTGCATTCATTAAGCTGAATCCTATCTCACAGTCTGCACTTGAAGCTTGAAAAGTTCCACAAACATGTAGCTTCACCTCTGAATATTTCTTCTAACCTCCCAAGCAATAAGGTTTGCTAACCTTCGAAGTTGAACAGTGCCAAAATCAGAATTGTCCAAGTTTGATAAATTAAAAAAAAACACCCTTATCAAACACACACAAGTCTGTAATTCCAGATCTGAAAATCTTTTGTCCATGTGGTCACATGTCTCTTTAATAAATTTAACTATGTCATCTGTGTCGACTGAATGATTGTGTGATGGTAATAGATTTTTCACTTCTTCCTCAAAATATATACTTTCCCCAAGATACTGTGTTCTTAATTTCTTAATTTTGGCTTTGGCAAACTGAGATGTCTCGACTATAGTGAGGTTGCTCCTCTCAAAAGTCTTACATAATTCTGCTAACTCAACCAAGAACATTTCAAAGGATAGTTAATGCAACGTGAATCTCTGGTTAGGTTAATTTGTCAAGACAGTATTTGTTCACTGAGTCATTATCTTTATGTACTTGCAGTACTAAACCAAAATATTATAATTCTTTATCAAAGCACTAACAGCAAAATGCCTAAACAGCGTTAATGGCCTGAAAGAAACAATATCACAATCTGCAGCTTCTGTAAATTTTGCCTTTTTTACACTTGGTTTGCTGAACAATGTATAGACAGTTTGTATTAAAGTGTCTTGTTGTTTCATTAATTTTTTTCCATGCATCATCTAATCCTAAATCTTCTCTATGCGCGACACATTGTTGTTCTACAAGATGAGGAACAGACTTGCGTAATATGACAGCAACACCATTATTATTGCCAAGGAGCACAGATGCACCATCCAACGTGAACATAGTCATTCGATTTAAGTCAAGATCAGTTTCTTTGTAGAAATTTACAATTGCAGAAACAATTGAAATGCTATCGCATGCTGTTAGTTGTTTAATACCAGCAGAAACAGTTCCATAAATCTGTTTGTGAGCTTTTCTAAATTTAATGTACATTATCAGAATTTTGAAATGGAAATGTCTGTACTTTCATTCACAATGAGTGTAGAAAGAAGAATCTTGAATTTCTTATAAAACTTCAACTTTAACAACTGTATTTATGCTTCAAATAAATTCAAAAGCGTGGTTTTTGCTTATCCAACTAGTCGGTATTTTCATGTATTTTTCTAAATGATTGTGAATTTCCTGAACAGACAGCATGGAAGAATTAATTTTCACTGCAAGTACTACATTGTCAATTAAAATTTTGACTTCGTCTAGACAAGATTTATTGCGCTGCTGGTTTTCTATTCTTTCTGTTCTAGTCTAGTATTGTGGTTTGTTCACTATATTCGAATATTTCTTTTAGAAGCACGTGTTTGTGGCCAGTATAGTCAGGCATTATGGTTTCAACGGAATAATCGTTTTACCATTCTTTCTTGAAATTCATTCATCATCTCATCACCAAATGACTCGACTCTTGATCTTCACCCTTTCGCTTCGACATTTCTTCTCAAACTAAATTATATTTAACGAAGTGTACTATTTCCAGTCAGCTTCAAGCCTATTACTTAAATTACGAAAGTGATCTGAAGTTGATATCACAACAAAGACTGTATGCTAGCTCGATCACGTCAAGTTCATTTATTTAGCTCAAGTCGCTCAGAATTTTATGACAAATTTATGAGTAATTTTTTTCTCTCATCTAAGTTTTGTGCGCCAAGCCCAAAAGTTGTGCGCTGAGGTTTGAAAAATCATGCGCTAGCACAGGCTGGTGCAGCATAGAGGGAATAGTGCTTCAGCTAATAAAATCTTGCTTTTAATTATACTCAGACTTTGTAAAAAAAAGCAACAGTTCTAAAATATATGTCCACTATCTAGTGTTGGTAGAGTATGGTAGGCCGAGTGATAAATGCTCAACTGTTGACCTGAGGAACCCAGAATTCGACCTCCGGTTAGAACCAATGCAATTTCTCAGTTCTTGGTGAAAGTTCCTTTATGACTCATGTAGTACCTCCATGGCACTATTGGTTTTGGTGGGGATAAAAGAAGAGCAGTACAAAAACACTCCCATAGTTGTTTATAAGGTATAAGAGATAAATCTCATCCTATGTGGACTTCACAGCTCTGGTGTTGGTGAGTTGTTCAAAATGGGCAAAGAAAAAACACAAAATGTTTAATTTGAATAATTAGTTTGGGGTACTTACTAGGAGCATAGTAATAATCTATCATTGCAATGTAAACCCTTCACCGTCCTAGAAATTAAATTGTCAGATATTGTTTCTGTGTCTTGCAGTTATTTCAAACTGTTGTCATGACTTAATAAATAGAAGGGGTTATTTGATAAGTCATTGGTTAAAAAAAGAATAGCTGGTAGAATAAAAATATTTTTTACAAAAGTAGCTCTTAGAGGAAGTTAAATAACCATTTATAAATTTATTTATTTTATGTATAATCAATTATTAATTCAGTCAGATATACTCTTTAAATGAAGGATTCTAAAATAGTGTTATAAATGCTAATAAAAAATATTTATGAGCTAGGTTTCTCACATTGATTGCATTTCACATTGATTGTTTTATTCTTTCCGATAACAATGTTCCACTTCTTTTATATTTTTTTTTCGCAGTGGCTTCGAATACGACTGGGCGTGCTACGTATTTTTTTTTTTCGAGACATGACCAGTAAACTTTGATGACGTCAGTAAACAGAATGAATGAGAACTCTTATTTACTGCAGACGTTGATGACGTCATTTGCTGTTAATAATCAGAGATATTTTTATATTTGGCATTAATTTTTTTCGGGTCTGTCCAAGCCTAATAAAGTCATTTGCTGTTAATAATCGGATATATTTTTATAATATTTATTTTTTTTTAAATAAATACGGCTTTGTTATATATTTTAGTTGTAAGGATATATGTCTAAGACTAAGAGTAAAGATGTGCACATGGACGGCAGTTATTCTTTATTAACTTCTTTTCAGGTCTGCCCAAGCCTAATAAAGTCGGACGAATAAAACAAAAAATTATGCGCTAAATTAGTATCTGTCGTACCCCCCTCCCAGAAAGCTAACTCTCGTTAATTCGTCTTCTTAAGTATTTGGTTCAATTCTCGGATATAAATGTTTCCCCATCCCCTCTATTTTCGTTTCCCAATCTTATTATTACTTAGTAAATTTGAAATATGTAGGCTACTCTGAATTTTTTAAAGTGTGCCGCAAAAATGATGGTAAGGAAAAGTTAGGTAATATTTAGGACTAGCTGTACCCTGCAAAGCCTTTGCAGAAAGATTTCTATTGTAAAGCCATTGCCGAACCTAGGATTTGGGGGCCTTGCATTTTGACATTCGATACAATGACATGAGATTATGTACTTAATATTTAATGTAAGAAATAATTTTGGGGGCTCCCCTCAAGCTGGAGCCCGGCGGGACTTTCGATTTTGGACCCCCCCCGCCTTGTTACGCCTCTGTGTTCAGCTTTGATACATATTTTCAAAATATTTTTTTAAGTTATGAAATAGTTAAAAAAACCTAATTAGTTGTTGTTTCTTTTTCTTACAACATCCTAAAGGAAACATTATTTCAATTTAAAAAAAAAATGTCAAAGAGATCTAATTAGTTACTTTTCATTAAAACAACTAAAAGGATACATTCTGGAAAAAAAAACACAATAAAAAAAGTTATGTTTCTGAGAGGAATCGAACCTGGATATAGTCAGCATAAAAAAAAAAGAGAGCCGCGTCCAAACGGCTTAACCATTGTGCTAGCAGAACACACAAACTAAATTACAATTTTAATGTATAAGTAGAAAACATTGCTCGTTCCAGCGAAAAGAAAATAACTTTAAATCATAAGAGTTCATACTGTTTACTGACATCATCAAAGTTTGCTGGTCGTGTCTCGAAAAAAAAAATACGTAACACGCCCAGTCGTATTCAAAGCCACTGCGTTTTTTTTTTTTATATAAATTTCAGGTTGAATGAATTTTCCCAATTGGTTTTAGTGATATATTATTGTTATTTTATGCATGTCTGCTAAATTTTTTTTATTTTACTCTTCTAAGATTTTTCTTTTTTTTTTTTTTTAGATAACTACAAATCAAGCTTTTTCAAAACAGTTTGATCTTCTTGAAAAACAAAATTTAGTAAGAACATTTTTTATAATTGGTAGCAATTTAATAAGGCTATGAAATAGTTTGCTTATTTTAAATGATGTTAAGAAAACATCATTTATATAACACCTAATCAACTTCCATGTTTTTCAATGTGTGCACTAACTTTGTACTTGCTAAATGTTTATAGAAAACCTTTACAAAATACATGTATATCATAAAATTCTTCAGGAAAAAACATTAAACATCAATTTTGTATTGAAATTCACCTGTCTTTATTAAAGAGATGAATGTATTAAAGTAAAAATTCCGACTCAATAAATCTGACATTTTGCTAATAAATGTACAATAGGGTTATGACTTTTTTGTAACTTCATATTTACATGTTAAGAAATGGTGACTTTTCATGAGTGTATTATGACACAAATAACCTTTTCTGAAAATTTTTGAAAAACCTTCCCCACCAAACCATAAAACGAATATTATATATTAATATATGTAACACAACACTGTAATGGAAAGTTTCATAAGAACAAGTGCAATGCATGTAAGCATGAGTATAGAGATGTCCAAAATATGAAATGATATTAAAGGACAGCATAGGAAACATAAAAAAGTTTTATGCTTCATCATTAGTGAGAATAAAACAGTTATTAAGTGTCTTTAAAGTCTCGCCACGTGGAACAATATCTTGCATTATTTGTATAGCGCTTTCTGCATAGCAGTTACTTCGTTCTATACCAGGTATTGCTTAATCTTCACAGACCCAGTGCCTCAAGAAGCATCTTTCTGCTTCAGTGTATCTATGCAAAGCAGGTGCTAAAATCTCTTTTCCTATTTTCCAGTCCCTTTGATCTGAAAACCATGTTCTCGCTATGAAAGCACACAAATGTTCAAATTTCTAGTTTCTATTTTCCGAAATAGAATGAATGCCAGAAGTGCTAGTCTTGCACTTGAATTCCATCGAACATTACTTAAAGCCGTCAGTCTCTGGAAGTGAACTACTGGAAAGGTTTTATTTAATTCGTAATAGTGAATAACTTGCGTCAAATGATGTAAAAACTTCATGTCATCTCTCCATCCTTTGTTTTCTCATATGATTTCTATCTTGAGAACCAAATTTCTCTTTAAGTGACTCGTAATTTTCGCTAATTTCAGCAACAAATGGATAAAAAATGTTTGGACTAGACGTTTCCCTGCCTAAAACAGAATTCATAGCATGCTTGAGTACTAGGCCTAAAACATGAAGCTGGCAGTCTATGTACTGAGTGATTTGTCCACTGTTCTGTTGACAGTAATTTTGCAGCTCGCGTACCACACCATTTTTGCTGCCAGAATTTGTATTCGTTGTATCGCAAATAGTTACTCGAATACATAAATAGAGTTTGCATTCAGCTAGAACAGTCCTATTCGCTGTAAATATTGTCTTTGCTTTTCCATTTCTTTTTGAACGTTTTTCAGTAAAACAACTTGTTTTTCTCCTTCTATTCTTTTTCTGTCAAAATGTATGCATCATTCAAAATTTTATAAGCTGTTTTTAAACTGCAACTTCAACAATTCTGCTTATTTATAGGTTGCCTTATACACTCCTGACTGCGAAGGAGCTTCAATATTGGTAGAGTGTTCGCTTAATATTTTTAAAACTTTACAAGCTTTATTTGTTGACAAATTTGCTTTCCTACAAAATTAATTACAAACAGACGATTACAGTTGAGTGAAATTGAAATAAAAGAATACAATATTCTCAAATCAACCAAGCAGACTTTCCAAATTCCAAGCAGACCACTCGTGACAATTACCAAACAAAGGTTCATAAGATTTGATTATTTTTGGTACACTTGCAGTAGATGCATAATACATTCAAACAGTGCACTTAAAATTTAAAATAAACTTTTTTGATTTATTTTGTTTCAGACATGGAGGTAAAAAATACCCTATAAAGTTCCTGGATGTAATTAATGTAATCAAATATTTGTTAATGGGCAATTTATAAAGAAGTAATTTTATTGAAAAACGCTTCTTATTTGTAAACACATGATGGCATTGGTGGGGAAGGTTTTTTTGAGTGAAAAATAAATTAATATTATTTTCATATTTTGTTCACAATTGTTCATTAAAAAATGCCACGTAAAATAAGATTCTGAAAAAAAATGTAAAAAGTACTGACCCTAATGTACATGTATAAATCTAGCATTGAATTTATATCACTTCTACTAACAATAATCATTTGTGAAATGATGTAATTAATTTCTTTTTTCACTACCTCCATTACAAGATGCAAATTATTGTTTATATTTTTTTATCTTATCCATTTATTGCATTAATATTATTTCTTTCAATTTAACTATTCAGATTCATCATTACTTATTGTTATAATCACCTTTTGTATATGCTAGTTATTAATACTAATACTATTTTGACTTTTTCAAAATAATTTCTTTTTATTTTTATTTTAAGCAGTCTGTACGACCTCAACTTGGGATTGAAGAAAATAGAACAGAAGGTAAGAAACAATTTAACTTGCTTTCCTTATCATTTTAAGATAAAAATTAGGTGTATCAGTTTTTTTAAAGAAATTAGTATTTGGACTTTAAATGTAAATGAATTTGGTATAAAGATAGAAATACATAAATAGCTTTTTTATATACAGTCGATTCCGCTTAATTGGGACACATCGGGACCGAGGCTTTTTGTCCCAATTAAGCGGCTGTCCCAATTAAACATACAAATTTACCATTGCCTTCTTGGTTTGGTTTCTTTGAGATTTGTCCCAAATAAGCGGCTGTCCCAACTAAGCGGTGTCCCAATTAAGCGGAATCCACTGCATATTCAGAAGATCAATATAAGCTAAAATTAGCTGTATTAGTGTTCATTTTAAATACTGCTATCTTTTTATAATCAATATTTTCATATTATATATCTATGTCTATTTTTTTTATTTTGCAGAAAATGTGTTCATAGTCAGAAACATAGCAGAGTTAAGATTTCCTGTCGAAGAGACTCTTAAAAATACAGAGGAAAAATGTTTTTTAAAGCCCGTGTTAATAATGATAAACATTCAAGTCTATTTTCTTTATACTGCTTCTGGTAGATTCTTTATTCTTGTATAATGGTTTTATATCCAGATTCTCATCACTTAAAGAAAGTATCCTAGTCAATTTAAATCTATTATATTTTTGAAACTCTTTTTTATTCATATATAAATTCAGACTCCGCTAAATGGGGTAATCTTATTGTTAATATAGGGGATAAGGGCATCTCCGAGAAATGTTTTTTGTCCATATAAGTACCTTACCATGAATTAACTTACTTGGCAATTAAAATTTAAACAAAGCTAAATACAGTATAATTTTCTGTTACATAGAAATGATGTAATTTTATCTAAAAAAATATGTAGTAATATTTTTGCTTTGTATGTACCATCTTAGTCTATTTTTAAACAGTGATTTATATTTAAACAAAATTCAATCCATGTATTCTT
Organism: Bulinus truncatus; assembly: GCA_021962125.1. Classification (NCBI taxonomy): domain Eukaryota; kingdom Metazoa; phylum Mollusca; class Gastropoda; family Planorbidae; genus Bulinus; species Bulinus truncatus. The sequence continues at coordinate 505,397 of JAGDYQ010000274.1, forward strand.
TAATAGTATTTAAATTATTTATCAACATTTTTTGGCATGAAACAATCTATACTTATATTTTAAGCGTAGTTCTTCCAACTTACAAAATGCATTTTCCAATAATATAGCTAGGAATGCATGACCTGGCCTAGGAGACATACCATGATGTGTGGGGACATACCATGATGTGTGGGGAAAATCATTGGGGATCTTTTTGCAAGAAAAAACCCATCTTTTTTTGCAACAGTAGTTCTACTGTGGTCAATAAGGATCTATTATATTCATAGCTGGCTGATGTGATTGACACACCACATTCTTCCACTCTGTCCCATTCAAGCATACTGTCGCAGCCTGCCATTTCTGACAGATGGGTTAGGTAGGGAAAAACCCTTGCCTTTCCATTCTGCAGTACACACACCTTGCTGGTATGGCCAGTGTAGGGATGTGCTATAAAACCGTTTAATTTTGCCATGTTGTCAGATGTAGCAGGTAGACTCATTTTTTCTTTTATTATTTCACTATTCATTTTTGTTAATTCTAAAACTGGATCCTCCATATGGTTATAAGAAGCTATATTTTTACTAAAACTTTATCGGTAATATGTTTATAACATGCCTCTTTTTAGCATTATGGTCATAAGATGCCAATGTTTATTAAAGATTTAATGGTCATTGTTGGAAAAATATACTTTTTAATAAACTGTTTTTTTTCATATAGCTAATATATAGAAAGATTAATTTTAAAGTACAAACACATAAAAATTCATCCACAACATGTATGCATTATCATTGAAAAGAGTATGTTATCAGCGAGACCGGTTATTCTTTGAGCTGCATCTTTTGATTTTCAAATTTTGTTAGAAACTACACTTGCCTTCATGCTTTTTTTTTTAACAGAGAATGATAACTGAGAACAACTGGATGTTTATCTTTAACCTTTATTGATTGAAAAAAAAATTCCTCATCGACATTGCCTGTCACCCTTGCCTCAGATAAATGCCTTCCTCTTTTTTAAAGCTGTGATAATATTTGAGTTCCATGTATGTCCCATGATATGTATTTCTCTCTACACTTTCCCTCCATTGTTGCCAGCCCATGTCTCTGTTTCATCTTGGGTCCCACTGGTACCAAAACTTATGTTCAACATTTTATTATATACAATCTCTATTAAAACGTGAACAGCTTATTTCTTTTATTTGGCATTATTATATTTGTCATCTTCATCATTGTTTTGTTAAAACTTGAATGATCATCAAGATGTTCGTAAATAAACTTTTCCATTAAGCCTTTGAGGGCGATTGGGAAAAATGAAAAAGGTCCATCTTTTCCTATTTCTAAGCGTATTAGTTGGTTTTGTAGCAAGATCAACGCCCAAATATCAGGTACCCATTTTAAAGCTGCGTCGACTTTGCTGATCATATAGAGCATAAACAATAAAATGTTGAATTATTTTTTAGTTTTGGTAGTTTATATATTTTAAATTTGTTTCGGGTGTCTGCAAAACATGAGTAAGAGTTGTGTACTTATTACTTTTGGTTAACTTAATATGATGTATTATAATGTGATATTTTATGTGTAAATTGATTTAACTCCAGTATTTTATTCTTTTAGATTTAGTAATATGTATACAATTTTACTTTACTGACATATATATATATATATTTATATATATATATATATATATATATATATATATATATATATAGAAAATGTATGTATACTTGCATTTGTGTTAATGTTGTAATATGACATGGCCTGATGCAGTCAGTTCTAACTGGTCTTTTTTAAAAGTTTCTTTATTTTACAATATTGACCAAATCTGTTTATAAACTAATATGATATTCATGCTCTGGTGTTAACGTGTATTTTCTACTAAGGTTATAAGAGTAAATGAGTAGTGGGTGTTACGGGTCCTTATAATGATAATACTTGTAGAAGGTGTAATAATTCAGACAACACAAATCACGAAGTTAACTCCAGTGAAGTAACATCAAACAATCATTTAATTATTGAACATAAACTGACATAAAGGTAAATTCAGGAGGAGTACAATAGCAAACTGTAAACATGCATCCACCTATCTTGATGCCCAAAGCTCGACTGATGATAAAACAAAGCATGTGCTCCCAACTGTCGGTTTAATATACGTCATTTGGTACAAATGACGTTTGTACCAAATGACGTATACACTAAAGCTCTCAATATTTACACTCTTGATGGCGGAATGACGCCATAGATACTGTGGTGGGCGGAGCCTACCAAATTGCGTCATCAAGATTAGACTATATTATTTCTCCACAGTGGGAAAAAAAAAAAAAAAAATATGTGTTCTGATTTCTTATTTTTTGTGTTATATAGATTAATCTTAATTTATTTACAATTACATTTTATAAGATTTTTTAAATGTATGCAAACAATTTTAACCATCGACAGTTATTGTGATAGTCGTCTCATATTAAAAAAAAAAAAACCTATAAAAATCATATCCCAGTTCTCATTAGATACACGGCTTAAATTTGACACACATGTAGATTCTGCATAACAATACACAATTTTAAAAAAAATATATACTTATTACCTTACCGTTTAGAAATGTTTATTGTCGGATAAAATTCGCATCGAGATTATCATATCAAAATAAAAATTAATATTAAAACAAAAATAAAAAAAGTTATACAAAGAATGGATGACACACATAAAGTGATGATAAAGTGAAACTTATTAAAACTTGTATATATACATTTTTTAAAAGAATAAGCTTTTGTATAAATGCACTAAAAGTACAAAACTCGTTATATCATACACTATTTCATTAAAATTAACTTTACTATAAATAAAAGCGTATATGCCAATCTATATATATAGATTATTTATTTACTGCTACTTATCTAATCTTGAAAAATATCTAGTTCAGTAAATTGCTATCGCACACGTTTTTAATTTTAGTAAAGATAATTTATATGAATATAGACGATGTTGTGTACATTTTTGGGCTACTTGTACCAATGCTTGCTTTTTGGGTTCTTGCACTCGTTTTAACACCTTAAGTATTTTTTACTCTTACTTACATTTTACAAATGTGTGTAAAATCGTACATTCACCCTGCATAGTTTTACTATCTCATGTAGATGCAAGGCGTGCCAAGTTTATAAACAAAACCATTTATACAAGTTAATGAGTAACTTCCATGTCTGAAGTATTTTCCTCCTCACTTTTATATAAGTGGTAACATTCATCAGAGAAAAAAATACACACTTGAACTGTGTAAGCTCAGAGAGGGTTATATGACGACGGAGATACATGTATTAAAAAAATAGATTACATCTCTCTCTCTCTCTCTCACTCTCTCTGAAATCTCAGTAATAACTACGGGCTGAGACTTAGTCTCTAAGAGTCCGTGAGATCAAACTTGCTGTGTCCATCAACATCTGGAAACTGCCATAAAGGCCAAAGGCAGGCGAGCTACTTGACTGGTCCACCCTTGGTCCGCCATTCCGGGGCACTCAAAAAGCACATGATCCACAGTTTCCTCAACTTTTCTGCAATGGCGGCAAAAGGAATCGACAGTGGGCCTCAACCTCCAAAAGTATGCACCTAAAGGACAATGCCCTGTACGAAAATGAGCAATTAGTGTCCGCTCGATCTTCCTGAGCTCCCCACCACGGGTCAGTTCTGGACGACCGCTCCATCTGACTGGACATTTCTGCCCATCACCCCATTGTCCTAACTAGAGAACCACATCTAGAGTATTCCAAAAATTCCTAGCTTTCAAATTTTGTCTTTCACAACTTATATATATTTAAACTTTAGAATTTAACCGTTAGGCCAAATATAAAATGTCTGCAATGAGTATTTTTAGAAAGTAAAAAAAAAATTATCAAGAGGAAATTAATTCATTTTAAACACTAATTTATGTTCTATGTGAGTTTTTTTTTTTTTTCTAAAGGAGAAAATGACTCAAGTGTGATAAAGAAATTACACATTTCCTTTTAATAATCATCTTCCTGTTCTTAGAACTTTATTGTAAAAAATACCAGTTATATAAAGCGATAGTATTTATGTATTCATAGGTATAGTAAATGCACTTTCATTATCCAAAAAATGTTAGTTATTTTCTATCTTATTTGAGTTTAAAATTTTAATTTGAAATTAAACCCCTGATAATTGATCTAAATTCTTGTTTTGAAATGGAATATACTTGTTTGTTCTCAAATTCTATTCATATTAATACAACCTTGTGGTTCCGGTAAGTAAAAAAAAAAAACAATTTAAATTTGTCTCTTTTTTTAGAGCATTTTCGAAAAAAAATGCTCTATTGTCCCCGTTTTGTCTGTCTGTCATCACCCTTGACCTCAACAACTATAAGTCCTAGACCCATGATGTATATATCATTTTGTAGGTCTTGCCCTGCCAAGAAATGACTTTTTTCCATTTTGCGATCTGACCTCTCAGGGCCGTAAAAGGGGGCTTAGTACCGTTTTTTACTATATAAGCTATATTAATAAAGGAGCGCCCATTCTCAGCAACTATAAGTCCTAGACCTATGATGTATATATCATTTTGTAGGTCTTGGCCTGCCATGTGTACATCAAAAGTTCATTTCGCGACAGGACCTCTGAGGGCCGGGCTTCATGGCTCCTAAGGGGCTTATATATTATATATACACCTTGTACGTTCAATAACCCATTCATTTGGTGCGAATTACTGCAGCACGTAGTTTCACCAAGATTTATTAAGAAACTCATCAAATGAAATAGTAAGCTTGTGTTCTGAGTTTAATTGAAAGTATCAGAGCTATGCAACAATTGACGGAGTTTTCGGACGATTAAATGACTATAATTTCGAATGTTTTCAATTATGAGTCCTATTTCAGTAACCACAAACCACTTGTAGTTAGATTTAAGAGAAAATAATTTTGTTTTCAAATATAAGAAAACGTCTTTTTAATATCTTTTTTCAGATATATGCATTACACAATTGAATTTATAAACATTTACAAAATTTACAAATATTTACTGAAAGATAGCATACGTACTGATACATAATACGAAAATGCTCTAACACGTCCCGTGTCCAGAATAGAACAGGCTTAATTGCTTGTTTATTTCAATAGTGCATTAAAAGTTTGGTAACCAGAGCTTTTGGGGCTAACATTGGGCCTTATGGGACGGATGGCCGAGTGGTGTAGATACTCGCTTGTCGACCTGAGAGTCGTGGGTTCGAACCTATGTGGAAACCATAGGAATTTGTCCAGCTGGAGTTTGTTGCAAAGTCGTCCCACAAGTCCAACAGGCTATAAATGGGTACCTGATATAAGTTGTGGAAGTAAAGGCGGCTGGGCGTTGTGCTAACCACACAATCCCTACATATGCCGAGGTTATAGAAACAGATGCATTCTACTCCTAGTTTGACAATATTATGTTCGTTAACGAGGAATTATAGATGAAAAGAATAACTGCAACGGTAGTTTTTAATACTTCTGTAACCGAACACTTGAAAACCCGGATATTTAACCGATCTAATGGAGAACCAGAAAGAGTGATGCGGAAACTGGGATCGTCCCGGCTAAACTATAATTTAATCAAAGTGACATTGCGCTTAGGCTTTACTTTTTTGCCGCGATTAATCAGTTTGGGTGGATTGTTTAAAATGACAAGCTGCTCTGTGGAGACAAATTATCAAATTTACAACTTATTTTTGACCTAAATAATATTAGGCAAGTAGTAATCGAAAAATTCAATGTTCCTAGGTAAACGTTTAAGTATCTGAGATGAATCGCTAATGAAAGCACGGGGTTCAAGGTGCGGGGTCGCTTTCGCGACTCTAGGGACCCAGGCGAGATAATGTCAAGTACTTTCTCAATCTGTGATGGTTGTTATTCTTGGGTAACATCAGCTACTTAGTTTTAGGCCAGTTTTATTATTTTACCCAGCACGTAGTTCCACGGGACGCACATAACACAATAAGAAATGAGTACTGGACACATATGTAAATAAAAATAATTTAGTTTATTCATATAAATTGAAATTAAACTGTGCCCTCAAAAAGGCAAGTAGTTTTACCAAGTAAACTTCTTCATAGCACAATCTATAACATAAAAAGACCAACAAGTCTCTGCATGTTGCTGGTAGTTCTAAGAGAACTCAGGACGGAGCGTGAAGAACTTAAACTAAGTTATCTCACGTCAGCCCTGTTTCCAAACAAAACTTGTCGACCCGACAGTATCACAGTCACTACTCAACTTGAACTGCAATCTCACAGAAGTCTCCGCGACGCGCATGGCTTCTATCTCACGCTTCATGCGCGCGCAGAATTCCGATCCGCTGACCTATGGGTTAGCTATCAACATAGGCCTCACCCATTTCGTGGGCCAGTGACCAGCATGCACTAAGCCACACCCACTGCGTGGGTCAGGGATCAGCAAGCGTAAGGGCGATGAGGGGCAGAGCTCACACCCCTCTACCACTTGCATCTGATAAGGGTGCCAATTCCATTACCTATCTATTTTGATCTTTCCCAACTGACATCAGCTTGACTGCTAAGTGGATTAATTCCTCTGGTCGGTGCATCTAGCCAGACGGTGTTGACCGCAGTTCCAACATCTGGGAATTCTCTGGCTGACCAGTACCTTTGCCTGTCTGCTTTGTTATCTCCCCCTAGGTTGATGACGCAACCGCAGGAGAGTATGGGGTAAAGGCGGGAAGATTAGCCATTCATTACAATATCACTGAAACTGGGACAGATAGAATTCTGTTAACGAGAATTAACGAGAGGATCCATCAAATTTACAATACTAGAAATGATTTATGAAACTAAATAAAATTGTAGGCGAACTGTATTAAAAAATAAATAAAACATCTTTTTGTATAACTTATTTACGAATATAAATTGGTTCAAGTAAACGCTCAACACACACTTTGCACTAGATGTAGAATTGCGTTGTTGAAATAACTAGTCCTATATTAAATAAACATTTTTATTTGGTGTTGCTATTTCAAATTAAATGTATCAAACCGCAAATATGTTAATATTTCATTGTTATGAGATAGATTTGGGCTTAGAGACCGCGGACTATTCCCTACGATATCTAGCAAGTAGGATTAAGACGAATAATGGTAGACAAGGTCAGGGCCGTTTTAAGGTCATCGTAGGCTCTAGGCACTTTCAAAGTCGTAGACTTCATTTTTAATATTTTTCAAGACTGTACCCGCACTTCTTTGCGATTTGAAATCTCAATAAACTTTCCGCATTGTTAATTATTCTATGCCGTCTCTATGAAGTGATGACGTAGTAATTCCGGTGTTACATCATGCGCTGCACATTCATTGTTTATCGTTAATCGTGTGCTTCTTTTTTCTTACAAAATTCTAAAAAGTAACGAAAATACTTTTAAATAATCATGTCTGATGGATACAAGAGTGTAACACGAGAGTGGATTTGAGAAGCGGAAGAAAAAGGAGGAGAAAGAAAAAGCATTGATAAAAATTTGGGGTTCGTTACTGCAGTGTATTAGCAGAGATCAGAGATGAGCGGACAGCGGACGCAGATCCGCAGACTTTTCCGAATCCGCGGACTGACAGCGGACGCTTCGCATGGTTAAGTTGCGGACTGACGTGGATCTTCTTTAGCGTTACCATAAAAAATTTCAAGTCATTTAAACAGCTAAATTTCAGCAATGCGGACGCGCGGACTGACTGGAAACCAATGTTGTAAGATTCTGCCGAAGAGGACGCGGATCATTAATAGAAATCATGGACGGACGCAGACGCTAAATTTCAAGATCCGCACACCTCTCGCAGAGACACTGATTGCATTACTGGTAAAACTAGTAATACTAGTGATAATGACATTGTATTTACTTCTTCGGCCACAATACACGCAAACAATCCCGCAATACCAGAAATAATGTCGGTCTGTGATGAAAAAAGTGAAACAACCGAAACAAGTGTTATAAAGGAAAAGGTATCTGCAAATTCTGTTATGGGTCATGCTGCTGTGTTTGATTTGCCTACACACTCAGACAGTATATTAGGGTCAGTAGGTGATGCCAGTTTGAAGCATGAGCTGCATGAAAAAATACAGTTATTCAAGTGATCCAGCCAATTGGGAGATATCTGCACATCTAAGAAATTATTATGCTGAACATCTTTCTTCACAAAATTTGGAGTCATTTAGTGATAAGATCAGATATGCACGCAAAAAATATTTTGCTAAAACGTTAACAAATGGTGACGTTATCACGCGAGACTGGCTTCTCTATTCTCCTTCAATGTATAAAGTGTTTTGTTATGTGTGCAAGCTGTTTGAATACAACACCGGTTTAGCCAATCAGATTATAGATGGTTTTGATGACTGGAAAAACGGCATCGCAAGCATTACATGACATTAGAAGTCTGTAAAGGATGTTAGAATGTCAACAGGCATCTAAAATTGACGCAAAACTGCAAAAGGAGAAGCGAAAATTGTGCAAATACTCGACTGATGATCTCAAGAGAATAGTTGTTGTGATAAGATTTCTTGCTGAAAGACGGTTAGCTTTTTGCGGTGACAGCCATTCACATAACTGTTATAACAATGGAAATGACCTTGGTTGCACTGACCTTTTAGCTGAATTTGAACCCTTTCTATAGGAACACATTAAGAGACATGGAAACCCTGGAAAGGGGATTGTATCATATCTTTCTGCCAGTATATGTAATGAATTTATTGAATTAATGGGATCCATTGCTGAAATTAAGAATACTAAATATTTTGGAATTATTATTGATTCCACTCCTGACACCTGTCATGTGGATCAGCTGACAGTTGCTGTTCGGTACGTTCTCAAAAGTGGAACTGTTGTGGAGCGTTTTCTTCAGTTTATTCCAATTGAACAACACAATGTTAAATACCTTTTCGTTCTGTTGGTGAGTACTCTCAGACTTCATGTGTTAGATATCAGCTATTGCATATCGCAGTCCTATGACAATTCGAGTAATATGAGTGGGAATTATTTGGGAGTACAAGCTAGATTTAGAGAGATAAATAAATTAGCGGAGTTGGTGCCATGTGCTGTCCACAGCTTAAATTTGGTAGACTCATCTGCTGTCAACTATTTTGTTATTGTTCTGTCAGTCCACACGTTTTTTTTAGCTTTCACGGATGCGATGATTAAAAATGACAGAGTGACGGAAAGAAAAAAACCTTTATATTGCAAGGGCTATCAACAACAAGGTGGTCAGCACGAAATGACGCTACTAGAGCTTTTTATGTCTATTATAAGAAAATTCGACAAGCCTTTTCTAATGTACAAGCGAACGTCAACCACCAGCATCTGTGCATGAAACCAAATCACTCATAAAGAAGTTGGACCATTTCAAGATAGCGTTAACGCGTGTGATTAGGAAAGAATTGCTCCAAAAAATTGATATAGTCAACAAAGCTCTACAGGAGCCTGGAATTGAGTTAACGACCATCATCAACTTGTATGTCAGCCTTGTTCTTAACTTTCATGATACAAACGATAAATTTAAAATGTACGAAGGTATAGCAAGAGAGCTCTCACAAAAGGACTATAAAATATGATTACAACACAAACGACAGCGACACCGATTTCATGATGAAGTTGTGGATGATAATGACCAGGTTGTATGTATGAGTCCTAGTGACGAATTACGTACTCAGTCTTTTTATTTTATCATAGATAGACTTATTACTGAGATGGGAAAACGATGAGCAGCCCACACAACATTACATGAAAGGTTCAACTTTCTTCTGGACAGATCTCTGTCAACTGATCAAACAGTTTCGAAAGTCAAGTCACTAATTGAGATATACCCATCAGATCTTGAGAAGGCATTTACTAATGAATTTCTTTTTTTCTCACGGATGTTTGTTTACAAGAAAACTGTAGCTGAAATGCTTACAGCACAAATACAAAATAGGTTGGTGACATGTTTTCCAAATGTAAATATTGCTTTCCGGATCTATCTTTCAATTTTTGGAACAAGTGCTGAAGGGGAACGTTCCTTTTCTAAATTCAAATTGATAAAAACGTATCTTCGGTCAACGATGAGACAAACACGACTATCCTCCCTGGCATTACTTTCAGGTGAAAAGGATTTGATGAGGGAAATGACATTTGAGGACGTCAAATTGACTTTCCTAAGACAAAGAGCAGAGAAGTTAACATACCGTAATTTACATATTTACAGCGCTGCAGCTTGACGTGCTCAGGTGCTCATCTCACACGGTTATATATAATTATTTTAATACAAACATTATTAAATTTTACTGAGATTCTGAACTTGTTTTCACTTTATGCTCTGGCTTTCGTAGCCATTGAAAAGTCCGTAGACAAAGCGGCCCTGGACAAGGTAAAAGATGACTTAAGACCAGGTGGCGGAAAACAATAGACTTGTAAAACAGCAAAGGTGGGACAACTCTGGAAGTAGGGCGACGTCGAAAGTCTAGGATAGTTAAACAATGACGACCAGGTGACGCCCCTTAGAAATAATACAATAGAAAGAACATTACGGAAGTAGACTTGGCATAATTAATATTTAAGGTTGGACGTTAGAAGGATAAGTATTGATGCCTTTGGAAAGAGTTTAGTGTTTAAGGGTACTGTCGAGAAGCAGAGTTGAGTTGACAGGGAGATGTAGTCAAAGTAGTAAAGCGAGTTAAGCTAAGAAGGGTTGTAGAGAGAGATGTAGTTGAGAAAGAGTTTAGAAAAAGATGAAGACAGTGAGCACAAGTAGACATTAGGTACAGAGTAGAGGCAGAGTGATTAGTTATTGTATGCACTTATTGATTTATTGTGTACTTTCGCAGTGATGTCTTCATGTATGTACATATCGAAGTGTTGTAGACCTTAGAAAGATTTTCATGTATGGATGTATTGCCTTATTGTTTAAATAGATGTAAATAAATAGTTATGCTAACAACTATCTTATTCAATTAGTTCTTGTTGTATCCAAGGAACGGACAACGAAAGTGAAAGTAATCTAATTGGCATCCCCACATTTAAAGTAAATCGAACCCGTAACAGCCATATTATGAACATTCAGGTTCTAGTAGATTACCCGAGGTAATTTCCCATTCCTTATACTTCAGCTCATCCCAAAAAGACATGTCTGCCTAGAGCTCTTAGCCTACTGGTCACAATGAGGGAATGCCCATAGTAAACATGGGTTGTGTGACCATTGTGTCTAATTATTAAATAGTACCCAAACTTTTGGCTAGTAGTCTCACTAAGAAGTACATAGTTTATTAAAATTGGGTTTGGTGAATATTGTGTCCACGGGTAAAATATATAAATAAACCATTGGCAAGAATATGCATTCTAAGAAGTAAGAACACTATTGTTAGTTAAGTGCGTATGTTTGTGTGTTAATCTTCAGGAAAATTTACTTAAAATCCAAAATTAATCATAATGTATACGTATCATAAAATCTTATGAATCAATAAGAAAAAAAAACAGCAATACAAGATATTGCATATCAAGCTATATGTCTTATAGGAATATTAGTCCACTTTCAAAGGGATGAGGTTAAAAGCGATCAGTTTGAAACAATGAGAATTATGTTTACAACAATAATGTTCTATGAGCTGGAAATAATTGATCATGGGTGATAACTCAAGAGGAAAATTGGTCTCTTGTTTTGTAGTATTTACAATATAAGTTCTATTTATTAAACAGTTCAATCGACAGATGAAGCTGCCAAAACTTTACGATCTCTGACAAAAATCTGAAGACACAGGGCCCCTCTGCGTTTTTCGACAAAAAAAATCACTGCGTGGGAACCTTGATACTTGTCGGGTTTCTACCGTTTGAGGTAACCTTGTACACCATTCATAAAGGATTTCCTTTAAGTATTTAATTCCAATTGAGATCTGATGCTAAGGGGTCCCCAACTGAACTTTGTCTAGGGCGCCACTCTTTTAGACTGCATAGGAACCTAAGATATTTAAGAACAGTTTTTCATGTACGTATTTACGTAACAATATTAACACATTTTATATTTCATAAAACTGTCATTATCATACCTAGTTTCAGGAGTGAAGGCCATGTGTTCTCATGTCGAAGAAGGATCACCTGTTTTTTTCAGTCTCAAGTGGTACACTAGCAATCTAGATGATGCGATGCTTATTTCTGAAAACGGAAATGATCAAATGCTGTGCGAGTTAAGACCAATACAATGTGTCCGTTTCAACAATTTTTGGGAAATTAATAAAACCGAAAGACAGAATGAAAGTATACTAATTGAAATAACCCAAACTGGGAAATTTGGTCTGAAAGACTTTAATGTGATGAGGACATGGAAAGCTAAACATGTTAACAAAAATAAAGAGAGTACATGTCAGTATTCAATTTATGGTAAGATTTGCAGTAAAAGTTAATGGTTCTTTCATAAATAATTTCCACATAAAACGACATTAGCTACGCATCAGATTATTTTTTTTCTTTATGTATCTATGCACGGATCTAAATTCTGTGCCCGTGGAAGCCTTTACGCGGCGGACTTATTTGTATGTGCCCAAAACAAAAGCATAAACCACATAAGGTTTAATGTAGGTCTATGGACCTTTCTCACATGTATTCCTGCGCTTCAGCTGTCTTTGTGAAAAGACCCCATAATGGGCTTCCGGTCGCTTTGTGTTATTGATATTTATATACTTGATTTTTACTTAGCTCGATAAATTATATTAATTCTCAAATATTTTTTCTACATTTTCGTCTAATCTAAGATATAATGAGTTTAAATTTATTACCAAAATTTAATTTTTCTGACGTTGACAAGTTTTTAAAGTCACAAAATGTCCCGATATCAGATTATGTAGAGACTTATGTAGGTACTTATGTTGTGACGTACATGGAGACTTATATAGGGACTTATGTAGTGACTTATATAGGGACTTATGTAGGGACCTATGTAGGGACTTATGTAGGGACTTATGTAGAGACTTATGTAGGGTCATATGTAGAGACTTGTGTAGGGTCATATGTAGAGACTTGTGTAGGGTCATATGTAGGGACATATGTAGAGACATATGTTATATGTAGGGACTTATGTAGGGACTTATGTAGTGACTTATATAGGGACTTATGTAGGGACTTATGTAGGGTCATATGTAGGGACTTATTTAGGGTCATATGTAGGGACTTATGTAGGGTCATATGTAGAGACTTATGTAGGGACTTATGTAGGGTCATATGTAGCGACTTATGTAGGGACTTATGTAGGGTCATATGTAGGGACTTATGTAGGGTCATATGTAGGGACTTATTTAGGGTCATATGTAGGGACTTATGTAGGGTCATATGTAGAGACTTATGTAGGGACTTATGTAGGGTCATATGTAGCGACTTATGTAGGGACTTATGTAGGGTCATATGTAGGGACTTATGTAGGGTCTTACGTAAAACAGTATATTTTTGGTTAGCATATATTGTGCGATAGATAGTAATTAAAAATCGGTAGTAAAAGGTTTGAAACTACTACCTCATTATGATGAGGTGATATTATTTTTTTAACCATTCTACTTTTTAGCTTTTAAGATAATAATAATAAATAATCACACTGAAAAATATATTAAATTTTGATTATTTGATTTTCATGATTAAAATTAAAAGAATAGCGGCAACAGAAATTTATTATTCGCAAAGTCGCGTACATTAATTGGTACCGGAAGGGTATCTTGTCCATTTAAACAAACAATTCAGTAAGGGGACTACTTTTTGAGAAATGTGTATAATTTATATCTGTAAAAAAAAGTTGTGTAGAGTTTAGAATGTATCCCCTCTCTACACACGCTGGTGAAACTTTCCCCTCCCAAACTAGTGACCCATTTTAGTTGACCATGGTACGTAATGCAAGGTCATGGTCAAGCCAAACTCCCAACTTACTTTTATGCCTGTAGTAACACATGCATGATCACCCCTCCCTTACCCCCGACCTTTATTAAGTTAGAAATAAGTAGTAGATGGTATATCAGAGAAAGATGCAGTAGCTGACAGGCCTAGTAGACGTAGTTAGTTCGGTGTTAACAGTCCTAATAGTAAGCCGTAGTTCTTTTTAGAAGTAGTAGTTAGTAGAGGAGTGGAGTGTTATTAAAGTTCTATTAAAGTATTTTGATATAGTGTAATGCACTGAGTTTTTTCTTATATATTGGTCTTCTAACTAGGGAGCGACCGATAATCGGATCGGTATCGGTATCGGACCGATATTGGCACTATCGGTTAATATCGAATCGGCCGATTGTTGTAGGGAGCGACCGATAGTCGAACCGATATTCGCACTATGGATTAACTGTCAGACCGGCCGTTTTTTGGCTGCCGATACATTGTTTTTTTTCACAACAGAGTTGCATAAAAAAAATCAGTAAATAACCCAATTCTATAACCAGATCAGACGAGATTTAAAAAAAAAAGGGAAAAAAAAACCCGTACACAGAAATTGTCATGTCTACAAAAATTGCATCAGAGATATGACCTTGAAACAATAGGATTGGCATTTCTTAATTATAATGTATGACCTTGAATGGTACAATAAGTGAACATCTGTGTGTATTTTTTGTTGGGATGGGAAGTTGGGGGGGGGAATCAAGACTTACGTGTGGGCGAAGTGTCACGAAATATGACAGGGAAGGGGTAAGCATGGGTTGACATACGTCATTAGCTGTAGCACGAGAAAGACAAGTGTTTGGCATTGTTGTTGATTAAAAGAAATATCGGTATCTGGGGGGGGGGGGTATACAAGACACGCGTGGGCGAAGTGTTACAAAATATGTGAACATGGGTTGAAATACGTCATACACCACAAGAATAACACGTGTTTGGCATTGTTGTTGCTTAAGGGGCTGTCCATTAATTACGTCAACAAAATAGGGGGGAGGGTGGGGGGTCAGAAAATTTTTGACAATTGTTGACGGGGGGGGGGGGAGGTCAAGAAAAGTTGACGTCAACAATGTTACTTTTTAAAATATAATATAATTACTTAATAAATAGGAAAATTAAGCAGCGTTTGTAGTTCTGTGTTACACACTCGCTTAACGTTCAGTATTTTAATTAAACTAACTATATTCCTACTAATTTTGCCACATTAACATTTTGGAAGCCACCTTTTTTAGGGGGGGGGGGTAATCCAATGTTGGCGTAATTTTATAGGGGGGTCTCTGGAAGTTTGACAAGTTTTTGACAAGGGGGAGGGGGGGGTAAAAATCGCCAAAAATTTGTTGACATAAATAATGGACAGCCCCTAAAAAGAAAATATCGGTATCGGTATCGGTAAAAAGGCATATCGGTCGCTCCCTACTTCTAACAAGGAACGTAACATATTTAGTCGAGTCTAAAAACTGACGTTGCATATGTGGTGAGCTTATAAAATCACCGTAACATATTTAGCAAGTATAAAAGTTAGCGTAACAAGTGGATTGCGCAATCCTCATAATGATTTTTTTTTAATGTTGGCCGAATTTAAATAAATTCACTCATTCTAAATAAATTAACCATGGTGCGGCTCTTAAACGTATTGAACTATATACAATCCTAAATGTTGGTCACCCAAATTATATTCTGTAATGTTGCTGACAAAAAATATTTCCTAGTTACTTGGCCAATTGTTTTTTGTGGCACACAGACTTTGGGAACATTTGTGGTACCAAAGGGGTGTGTGTCTTTATGTGTGTGTGGAGGGGGGAAGTTCCTTAACCTTTTTGAAGTTATTCTTTCGTCTGTTTTTCTTTAAATTAAGGTTCATTACCAATTTTAAATGGGCAATTTATATCATAGAAACGAAAGAAAGCCAATTCATCAGACCAAATAAAAGCGTCCATTTAAATATCTTCCGTCTCACGTTTGTCTGATGAAGATAGAAAATCAGAATACTGTTTCCTGTTTAAATATAATAATGACTTTTGCCAGTGTCTCGATACGATAAATGCTCACATTTTTAAATACTATCTTTAGGTTTAGCAAAGTACAGCTAGTAAATATACAGTTTTGCTGAAATAACAAGAGAATAGTAATCTTTTTACAATAGTAAAAACAAGTGAAACAAATTAAGTTTATTGTGCCTTTAAAAAAGAAATGATTTTTAAAAAGTCGATCATTAATACTAAGAAACCAAGCAACTTTTTTTTTACAAAGCTCATTTTATTGATAAGAAGCAAAAGATTTATTGAAATTAGCTAGTTAATTAAATAAAATAAGCTATTAAATGCTAAAATTTAAGCTAAACATCCACTAATAAAAATACAAATTAGTTTAGGATAAATTAGTTGTCTATGAAGGATACATGATATATTAGGGATACGTTTATAAAATAAAATATGCAGAAAAAAGGATTCTGAATATTTCATAGAAATCAGTAAAAATGTTAATATTAGTTATCTCGACTTTCAGTAAAACCTAAATAACTTCATTGTCATTCTATGTCAAATGACGAGATTTACGTCCTCTGCAAAACAGTTAAGATTTACCCCAGAGCTGAATGCACATTTTATGTACAAAGAGAGGAACTAAATACTAAGGTACACAATCTTTGCTTATTTTTTATCAGCACTTTATACTCAATTTATTTTTTTTTGCTGAAAGAATATTTTCTAGAAGTGTAGTATTGTACAATTTACACCTAATTATTGCGATATTTTGAAAAGTATACAAATAGTGAGTGATCTTTATTATTATTAGTATGCCAGAGCCATCACGGATAGGAAATACATGTGGCTAAGAAGTCCACACTGCTATGGAAAGTGAGAGGGCTCTATTGGTACTTTAACAGCGGTTATCGAAATCAATATTTTGTCATTTAATATGTTATTGCTTAAAAGAGCAATTTTCTTTAAATAATTTACCTTTTCGAGAGGTGTTTTCTAGTTATTAAAAGAAATGTTGCGAACGACCTAAACATGCGTGCAGACATACATTGCTAATACTCATGAGCCTGAGCTAAAATGACTTCAAAATTTTAGGTCTGAGAGGCCAAAGCAATAAAAAATTGATAGAAATTGAGCTTTTTTTTTCATAGGTTCACCAAAATGAGCCTTATCCTAGTGGCCCCAAAAGGTACTTATGTAGATGGCTTCCAATAAAAACGTTAGAACGGATTTAAAGTATTTATTTATTTAAATACTAGATATTAAGCCCGGCGTTGCCCGGGAAATCAAGTTGTAAAGTTAAACCCCTTTCTAATCAATTTAATTAATTTAATTAGGTGCTGATTTATGCCACCTTCCTAATGTGCAAAAATTACATACATTTTATACTTCAAAATATGTGGTTGCCATAACCAACAAACCATCATCAAAAAGTAATCCATCGAGGGAACAATAACCTCCAGTACACAATGTTAACAAACTATAATAACTGAGCATGATTATCAATTGCGCAGCCGATTTACGTGAAATGCGTAGCCGATTTACGTGAAATAAAGTTCAGAATTATTTTTTTTTATTTGACGTCTAATTATAGTTAAAATTAAAACAAAGAATTAAAAATGTACTGAAAAGTAAAAATTAACTAATTTACTATGTCATTTAGCAGCGCGAAGGAACGATACAGCACTCATCGGGATATGACGTCATAGAGGATTTTTTTATTTATAACGACGGCGTTCCCATTCTGCACAAAAAATAATAATTGTACTATCGGGACGTCATAGGTCATTGGTTATCTACGAACACGCTCGCCAGTGACCTAGTCTGATTAAAGTGCTCTCTGTTGTAATAAAAACGAAAATAATTTGAATGATATTATATATTATTATTATTATTTAATATTTAGGACTTTTACATTTCATAATAAAAAAAAAACACAGAAACTATTTAAAACTGTAATTTTTTCAAAAAGAAATTTCAATTCGAAACTAAGTCATTTTGAATTATGTTTTCGTGACCTCGCTGGTCACGTGATTACTTTATCAAATACTATTGTATTATTTATTTCTGGATGCCGTTTATTTATAGAACAGATTCCCCACACTCCGCCGCGGCCTGGACAAGTTAGCTGCTTTATAAGTTAGATAAAAATATTACTTTACATTTCTTATTCATTCTCCATACGAATTAGATGTATGCATTATTTTAATAATCAATTTCTGCTATTTAATTTTGGTCACAGAACTATACCTTTGAAGAAGTCGCACCAACATATGTACTGTCACATTTACTAAATGGTACTCACTATTTTGAATCCAGATGTGCCATAATTAAACCTCTTCTTTCAAATCAGATAGGCTCCTATAACATTATAGTTACTATGTACCCGAATATATCTGGAGAAAAAGAAAACAATAAATTCGAAGTAAATTATACATTGACATTAAACTTTGGTAAGCATATCAAATAATTTTAATATATGTTCATTTTAATTCATTAATTTTGATAGCACTACTAAAATTAATGTATTCATCAATATGCCCCTAAACACATTTTGGAGGTCGGGGACGAGGTATAGTCTTTTTATACCACTCTTGATTACCACAAAATAATAGTGTTCATTTAAAAAAAAATATTTATATGAATTACAAAACTATTTTTAGTGCATTTAACTCATGTAAAAAGAAAAGTGTTTTTTTAATATATATATAATTTAACGTTATATTCACTTTTCTAATCATTATTTGTTTTAATGATTAAATATATTTACTTTTCTTTTTCAAGAAATACCTAGCTTCGTATTTGAAAACTGTCCCAGTGAAATAAAGAAGGGGGATTCCGTCAACTGTCTGTGTAAAATGACAGGATTCGGCTCTTCAAATGTCGTTTACAGTTGGCTTAATTCAACAGACAGAGCTGTGCGCTTTAACACAGATCTTCTGACATTGGTTGCTGGTGTTTATAACACAGGTTATTATTACGGATCGACCAAATGATACAATGTATTAGACATTGAAGGTGTATGGGAATTTGGCATAAAGAGCTCATTATGATAAAAAATGTCAGTAGTCCATGCCTAGGAAGCATGTATATCAATGGATGATCGGTAAGGAATGGGGGGCTGTTGGTGGAGATTGCAAAGGACCAAAGACTAGCTAGCGGTAATCCTTGTAGGAGTTGAATCCGTTATGGATGGAAGATTGGCCCTAGTTGATTTCTTTTACGTAAAGCAAATTGTATTAGAATAAGAACATAGTATGCCTAAGTCCAATTTTTTTTTAAAAGGTATATATATTTATTGCAAGTGGGTGAGGAGGGGAAGATAAATAATTTAGAAAATGGGGCGAATGGTCTAAAATTTAGTATTATATTTTTATATTGGGTGTTATGAATCGATTCGGTATTATATAATATTGTATTATATAATATTGGAACAATCTATTATTGCATACACAGTAATAGAAATAAGGCTAAAAATGTACATAAGTATAATACTTAAAAAAAGAGGATTGCAAGCTATGTAAACATTTCTATGGTTTATTTCTATTAATGTGTATTAAAAATATACCATTCCAATATTTTTATTTAATTAAAATTGTAACAGTCGAAATCTACCCGAAACCCAAAAAAAAAAAACAACAAAACCTAGCCTTATGATCAAGCATTAAAGGGATATAACTCCATGCAAAGATTTTGCAGGGTACAGCTAGTATATATATATATATATATATATATATATATATATATATATATATATATATATATATATGTATATAATTATCTTCGTCGTCTAACCATGCGGGACACCACGTTGCAAGATGCAAGTCTATATTTAGATAGATTAGTCGCGTTTGCGGAATTCCCGAATACATCAAAGCAAGCAAGACGCATTCAGCATTCAACAACGTTCGCCAACTCGCGATGTTTTCTGATTTCTTTGCAATTTATATTTTTTTTAGTTATGAATGAAATTAAAAATCTAATTAGTTATTGTTTCTCTACCTTACAACATCTTAAAGGATAAATTATTTCAATAAAAAAATTTACAAAGAGATCTAATTAGTTGTTACCTTTCATTAAAAAACCAAAAGGGTAAACTAATAAAAAATACAATAAAAAAACAAAACAAACAGCAACAATGTCAGTGAGAGAAGCCAAACCTGGATAGCCAGCATAAAAAAAGGCAAAAAAAAAAACAAAATTAAAAAAAAAAAAAAACTAACTCCTTAGCCATCCAGCAAACACGTCATACAATTTATCGCAATTATATTGTAGGCCACTTTTGCGCATGCCTGGAAAGCGAGGGAGGGGGATTAGAACGTCGGCGTGCGTGCGTGCGTGGTGTCCCGTATGTTTTGGTGACGTACATAATTATATATACAGACAGCAGATACTAAAATAAAATATCACAATATTTAATAAGCAATTAAAAAAAATGAATGATAAAATATATTTTGTTTGATTGCTTATTAAAAATAAATTACAGTAATTATATTGATAGGGCGGAGAATGCTACGCCGCGGGATGACTGCTAAGGCTATAATTTTTCTCAGAATGAAAATTTTCGCTTTATTTGATATTTTAAAAAAAAATGAGACGCACAATTATGGGAATAGCTCACAACCCATAACATATTAGAGGGGTTGAGGATTGGTGCATGGATTACAATATCCAATATTGCACACATTTTTATACTGTCCTTTTTGGGCTCTTCCCTTTTGGATAATGGTTGGAACGTTTAGGTTTAAACGTTTTATTCATTGTCTGTAAGGGCACCTGACTTTTATACTAATATTTTAACATTTGTCAAAATTAAAAAAAAAATATTTTGTGATAAATACTTATTACATTATAAATTTGTTCATTCTTCACAATATGATAATTCCATGCAAAATATGAGACATGTAGAACATACCTTACAGATTTTATTTGTGTTGCACAAAGCTTGAAAACAGACATAAGAATGTCACGGCATTGTCAGCTAAAAGTTATAGAAGGTAAGAACAGAGGACATTAGGCCAATTGGGGAAAAGTTACCAACATCTGGTGTTCGGATCCGATCGTAACATATATATTGTTCGGGTACGACTTTGAGTGGGAGGGGGTGTAAGGGTGCATAAGCCGGTTTACCGCCACCAAAAAATAAGATTACAACTGGACTGGGGAAACCACCAAAACAACCGAAATTGTTTGCTGCCAGTGTGCCCAATTCGTCCTCCTTCCCAAGTCGTACCCAAAACGACATAGACTCAGAATGTCCTCATTCGTTATTTGGCGCCATTCTTTGATCAATAAATAATATATAATTTGTTAGATGCTTGTTACGGGTCCTTAAAATGAAGATACTTGTAGAAGGTGTAATAATTCAGACAACTCAAATTATGAAGTTAACTCCAGTGAAGTAACATCAACAATCATTTAATACTTGTACATAAACTGACATAAAGGTTAACTCAGGAGGTGTACAATAGCAAACTGTAAACATGCATCCATCTACATAGATGCCCAAAGCTAGACTGACTACTAAAAAAAAACATGTGCTCCCAACTGTCGGTTTAATATACGTCATTTGTACTTTATCTACAATAAACTACAACACAAGATGGCGGAATGACGCCATAGCTACTGCGGTGGGTGGAGCCTACCGAATTGCGTCATCAAGCTTAGGCTATACTATTTATCCACAATGCTACAAAACAGAATGTGCGTTTTTATGATTTTGAGAATAATAATACATGATCAACTTTTTCCTTTTTCGAAATAAATAAATGATAGATTCTTGGGGAGGGGACATTTCTTCCTGCCACTCTTTTCCCCGCAATTGATCTAAGGCACCTTTTTAGATTGTCATAAAAAGCAAATCTCTAGGGTTTTATTTGTTGTTGTTTTGACAAAAGTACATATATGATTTTTAGAAAAAGTGAATAAATGATTTTTTCGGTCATATCTGGTCATTTTTAGGTGTTCGATTATCTACCCTATTTAACTTTCATATATAAATTTCTTATAAATTTTTTTTTCTCCAACATTAAAACTTTCTTTTGATTCATGTCACAAACACAATCTTGTAGTCTGATTGTTTGTACTACAGCCATCTGTTTATAAAAACTTCAAAATCTTAATAAATTTTCGTTCCCTCACTTCCTTATTAACTATAGCATTTGATTGAAAGGAGAAAGTCTGTTCGCTCGATGATAAAGCTTAAACAAAGGGGTTATATGATACATTTTGGCTATTATTAGAGCTAGTATTTTAATTTTGTTTAGCAGTCTATTTATTAATTTTTAATGTGCCTTTTAATCATAAGGCACTAATTCTGAACGAACTATGTAAGTTCTGAATCGTTTAAAATTTTAATTATTTTAAGTTAGAATTTATTTCATAAAATGAGTTATTTTTCGACTTTTTGTATGGTACTTGCACTTGAAACCAGTGTTTAGATCAATGTTTTTCAACCGGGGTTCCGCGGAAGCCAAGGGCTCCGCAAGGGCCAGCCAGGGGTTCCGCGATTGAATTTAAAAAAAATTTTAATAGCAAAAATTTAGGGCCATGAAGAAACATAAAAGGGTATACAAGTTCCGCCAGAAAGTGTTGTATATTACATATAAGTAAAAATTATTTCTCCCTTAAGGGTCTTTGAGGCAGATGAATAATCGAATGTATCTGTTTCTTTAGACACGGCGTATTTTTGTATTGTGTGGCTAGCACAACGTCCATGCGATTTTACTGGGGGGGGAGGGCGTTTTATGTTCTGGTGGCATTGACTGGTGAATCAATAATTTAATAACTTTTATTTTAGAATTATTCTAAAATTTAAATAGAGCAACACTTAACTTTTTGGAAAAAGTCTTTGTGACCAACTAAAAAAAATAAGCAAAAAAATAATATTCAATGATGGGGTACATTTGTATCAAGTTTTTTTTTTGAAAGTATTGCTCAGGAAAGCGATAAAGAGTGATAGTGAAATAGTATAGTTGAGCGGTGATGGTCCGGAGCTCAAATCTTCAGTGAAAAGTAAGATTTTTTTTTTTTCAAGTTGTAGTGAAAGTTTCTTATGTCTCTCCCGGAGCCTCATGGCCATTACACTATCGGTTAAGGTGGGGATGAAGAAGAAACTGTACTGTTAAAATGACCTCATTAGTGGGTTTATATAATTTGATATTTAAATCTTTATAGGAAAGGAGTATCTAAAGCATCGCTCCGCTTCCTTTTCATTTCCATTAAAGGTAGATGGACTTTGGGGAAAATTCAACAAATTTTGTCAGTCAATAGCTCTACACCGCACAATCACCCCCTCCCCCCCAATTAATGATAAATACATTACTGGTAATAAAACGTAAATGTTATTTAGGTGTGTTTGACAGCGAATTTATCCCCATAACATTTTTTTTTGTTTTTCAGAGAGCTCTGGTGAGCCTTTATATCAAACACCAGACAGTAAGTAAACGATGCTTTTTTATATTATTTTGTAAATTTTCAATTATTATAAACAAATGTTATAACATATCATCTTCATATTCAGAACCATCTGATGATTCTACTCCTATTATCGCTACAAAGAGCTACTTAGAAAGTAAGTAAAAGAATATAATTTATTATTTATTACTAATATTTAAATATACTTATAAATAAAATATGTTTGTAACAGTATGCAGGTTGATTACAAAACACTATTGATTTCAAATGGATAAATTATAAAAAAATATATATTGAAATATTCTTCACCTTTAAGCTACGGTTTAAAAAATTTCCTCGTGGCTATTTTTTGATTACATTCACTATTAGCAAATTTAGAAGCCTGACCTGTGAAGTTCCAGTAAGGATGAGATGTTTATCTCTTAGATCATATAAACTAATATTGAACAACTTTTGTAATGCCCTTCTAATATCTCTACATGGCTGATAGTGCAATAGCTATGGAGGCACAACATTAAGAGACGTGGGTGTAACTCTCACTATGATCTGAACAAACCTTTGGCTTACATCGGATATGGAACGATCACATTTTAATGCTTTAAAGAGTCTGGTCCGCCTTCAGCAAACATCAAGTCATTTATTCACTGCTAAACATCTTATCTTCAACTGACTAATATTAAAAAAAAGCAAAAAAAAAAAAAAACGAAAGTATAGCTTTATAATTTCATGATGTGTTTGGAAGCTCTCTCTCTCTCTCTTTTTCTCTTTCTTTCTCTCTCTCTCTCTCTTTTTATCTCTCTTTCTCTCTCTCTCTCTCTCTTTCTCTCTCTCTCTCTCTCTCTCTCTCTCTCTGTCTCTCTCTCTCGCTTTTCTCTCTCTTTCTCTCTCTCTCTCTCCCACAACTGCACATACTCTATTTTATTGTTAATCTATATTAAGTAGGACTCATTGGGGCAGAAGAATTACATTGAAATTTCTCACTTAGGTCCGAGACCCTATTGTCGACATCACAACCATCCATTACCAATCTGTATTGTAAGGTGCTATTTTATATTTTTGGGTTGTTTACGGTGTATGCTTTTGGTTCGCTCTAATAAAACAAACAAAGGAAAGCCATAACAGCTCTTTTTCATAATTTTCAAATTAGTTTCACTTTCTGTGGGTAGGTTTGTATGTGTGCGGCTGCGTTTGTCTGTAAATCTTGGAAGTCAATTTATAGATCCGATAAATCACAAATAATATTGTTGTTATGGTACTTTGGTTCCATTCCCACCGATAATCGAATTGGTGACACTTACTCTCTTTACCACACATTTAGGCCTAAATATTTTAAACTAAAATGTTATATATATATATATATATATATATATATATATATATTTATATATAAAACATATAGAATTGATTATATCTGCTTAAAATAAATATTTTTTTTTTAAAGTGATATTTTCAAATAAATGTAAGTAGCCTTTATGGTATTACAAAAGGCATCTATTAATAAGAAATATGGCCTACGTTTAGGTGAGTTAGTTTATTTCGTCACTTAACAACATTCCTAGAAAATAAACATTCATTTAATCAGCTTGGCGTTTCACTTAAAAACAATTTCAACTGGATTGCTAGAAATGTTTATTGGAATGTTCACCAATAAATATGAATAGCTTTTTATTAAAGAATTGCAGCAAACCGAGCTTTTCAAAATAAAAATAAGCATTATTGCTGTGTCACATTTGTCAAGCTATTTAAGGTAAGTCTTCTTTGAGGTCATAGTTACTTTTATATGATATATTAGTATAAGGCATACTTTTTCACAATAGTTATTTAAAAGAATAATTTAATAATAGAAGCATATTTATTTTAGGTTTTTAGATGGTCACATACAAAAATTATTCAAAAAAATAAATTTTAAAAAATGTTCATTAACTTCATTCTGAATTAGCTTTGTTCTTAATGAATTAAAGTAAATACATATACAGTCATAGCTTGATAACACTTAAATAAGTACAATTTTAATGTCAAAGTTTGAGTTTTACAATTAATACCTGTACATGATTTTCAGATATCTAAAGGAATCAAAAACAAGTTAGGTTTATCTAAATAAAAGTTGTTTATTATATTTTTTTTTAAATTTTCATTTCATGCCATGAATTTAATGCAATTTGAATAAAATATGATTTTTATCTAGTTTATTTTATCTTAAAATTTAAACTTACAAATTTTCCTAAATGTTGTAATCTCATTCACAAAGAATTAAAATATAATTTAAAAAAAGCTAAATTATAAAACCAACACATAAAAATATTAAGCATTGTCAGGTACGATATAATATATATATATATATATATATATATATATATATATATATATATATATATATATATATACGCTAAGTATGCTTAAGGCGTCATAGTATTTCGCAAAGTAGTTATTACTCGTTGTGTTTAGGCAGTTACAGTCGACAATGAAGTGGAAGTCTAGTTACAAGCATACTTTTGACTGCGGTGATCGCTGTCGTAGCATCGACTATTTAATCGACAATTTAATTAATTTTAGTATAAAGAATTATCAAAGTGAATTAAAAGAATAAATATAATAAAATTGTAAAACTGAACAAGTCTACTGGACCAAAAAATGAAAATGTTTCACATTTATGGCCTATAATTTTTCAAATCATGTTCAAAGTATTTCTCAGGAAAACGAGGTTTTCAATGTATGTGACTATGTACAGTACTGGACAGTGATATCTAAAGAGTTAGTACGGATTGTCGACCAGTGAAAGTCTGAGGTTTGATCATGCTAGCATTAATGGATTTTTCAAATTATGGTGAAAATGTCTTTCCTGGTGCCTACATGGCAATTGAGTTATTGGCAACGTAGAAGATGAAATAGGATCTAATGTGATGTAAGAGATAAACACCTCATCCTTACAGGGAGCAGTGACTCATATATCGTTAGCCCCAATCTGCATGCTATAGCTTGTGATAGTTGATATAGGTCACCCATTATACTATGGCTTGGAATAAAAAATAAAGCAAATTCTCTATTAGTATTTCATAAGTTATAGAGAAAAGCACCTCACCATTAGTTCAGTAATCAAGGATATAAAAAAAAATGAAAGGGAAGTAACTGTAGAAAGTATATATTATCTGTTATAAAAGATGTGATCGTAATTTCCCGTTTAAAGTTAAAGGTAAAGCAGACATCAGAACGGGTTAACTAAACACCAGATTTGTTTAAGCTATTTCAACACGTTTGTAGTAATAACTAGTTCAAAATTAAAAGTCGGGGGGGGGGGGGGGAATTTTACTACTGAATACGTAAACACCGCGTGCAACTCATTGAATTCTGCTAGACATTCTCGGCACTAGTAGCCTTAGTGATTAGTAAACATAGCAAGATAGGCAAAGATAGGTGTCATTTCTGCATCTTTACGTGGCACTAAGCAAGGTCTTTTTTACTTTTGTGATCCCCCCCCCCTTTGGGATATCCCCACCACTAAAAATTCCTCGTTAAGTAAAAGTAAAGTTCCCTTAGCCCTAACGGTCCATCGGGGCAGATGAAGTGTAGAATGTATCTATTTCTATAACCTCGGCATATGAAGGGATTGTGTGGTTAGCACAACGCCCAGCCGCCTTTACTTCCCCAACTTAAGTCAGATACCCATTTAAAGCTGGGTGGTCTTGCGGGAGGACTTTGAAACACATTTAACTGGAAAAATTCCTATGGTTCTCGAACCCATGTGTAAAGGTGTGATTAGATAGTTTGTTAAGAATTCACTCTCGAAGTGGACAGACGTGTCCTGTGTTTTATAGATTATTATATTGTGAATTTGGAGAGTGAGAGTTCACCTTGATGATAGACATATTTTTGTACAGGTTTATAATGGAATATATAATAGCCATTTTCTTTTTGGTGAACAGAAGACTATCAGAGACATTATCTATTTTTGGTGTGTGATCCTATTGGACTTTAGAAAGTATAATTGAATTCTTCTTTTGGTGGTGATCCAACATATTTGATATAATATATGCAGTGAACTATTATCATATTTATATATTTATTGTGTTATTGTGCAATACACTTAAAATCAGCAAGAACTGTCTCACTTCATTATTTGAATGAAAAGGAACGGAGGGCCACAGCTACTTAACACATCGTACCATTTTAATGAAACCCTCACATCATGACTCTCAGGTCGACAGTCAAGTGTCTACACCACTCGGCCACCCCTCCCACAAAATTCCTCGGCCCCTAATATATTTTTTTTTAAATTTGGTTCGCCTATGTAGAAATGTTATTAGGTTGCCGGGGGATAGGGGATCCATCGCTAGTGCGTCAATTACGAGATGACAGTATATATTCTTTTTTTAAAATTATGAATTGTAATTCTCATAATAATGAGTAAATAAATTAAGTATTTAATTATGGGATAATAATAATTAAATTCCCAATTAAGACGCTTGTCATATACATGGGCGTATTCAAGGGGAGGGGGCAAAGGGGACATTTACCCCCCCCCCTAAATTTTGGGAAAATGTCATAAATTTGTTACAATAAATATGAACTAAATCTGCTGAAAGTTTATTACATAGAAGACAATGTATATCTCTATACTTATAAGACGCATTTGTTGTCTGTCAGTCTGTCTGTCTGTCTGTTCCCTTATAACTCAAGATCCAGAAAAAACAAATAACGTGAAATTTGTTACACATACACATAATTACATGGGAAAGGTTATAGGAGAGGTTTCGTTTCATCTCGATGGGTAGTTTAATTGTAATTAATTTTTTTTTATTTTAGTATTTTACTATATTAAAGTAATCTCGACGGCGTCATAAATAAAATTCCTCTGTGACATCATTTCCTTATGATCGAGTAGAACTTGCGGATTTTAGAAGAAGTGTGAAGCCATAATAATAATTATATATATATATATATAGAGAGAGAGAGAGGGGCGGAGGGAGAGAGATAAAGAGAGAGAGAGGGGGCAGGGGAGAGAGAGGAAAGGAGGGTAGGAGGGAGGGAGGGAGGGGATAGAGGAGGGAGGGGGGGGGATGGACAGGGGGAGAAAAGGAGGGGGAGAGAGGGAGATGGGAGAGGGAGCAGGGGAGAGGGAGCAGGGGGAGAAGGGAGCAGGGGGAGAGGGAGAGAGAAAGGAAGGGAGGGAGAGAGAGGGGGAGGGAGGGAGAGAGAGGGTGGGAGAGAGGGAGGGAGAGAGATAAAGAGTGAGGGGGGCAGGGAGGGAGAGAGGGACTGAGGGAGGGAGGCAAAGGGGGAGAGAGGGGTAGGGAGAGAGAGGTGGAAAGGGTAGGGAGGAAGAAAGGAGGGAGAGAGGGGTTAGGGAGGGAGAGAGAGGGGAGGGAAGGAGAGAGGGAGAGGATGGGAGAAATAGGAGGAAGAGATAAAGAGAAAGAGGGGGCAGGGAGGTGGAGAGAGGGAAGGAGGAGGGAGGAGGATGGACGGGGGGAGAGAGGGAGAGGGACGGAGAGAGATGGGAGAAAGGGAGGGAGAGGGAGGGAGGGAGAAAGGGAAGGAGGGAAAGGGAGAGAGGGAGAGGGAGGGAGGGAGAGAGAG
This sequence comes from Bulinus truncatus, assembly GCA_021962125.1. Classification (NCBI taxonomy): domain Eukaryota; kingdom Metazoa; phylum Mollusca; class Gastropoda; family Planorbidae; genus Bulinus; species Bulinus truncatus. The sequence continues at coordinate 534,223 of JAGDYQ010000274.1, forward strand.
GAAGGGAGAGAGAGAGGAAGGAAGAGAGGGGGTAGGGAGAAAACATAAGGTAAACAGAAAACTTTATTTTAAACGAGGGGAAAGCCGGGTACTTGCAACTAGTATATATATATATATATATATATATATATATATATATATAAAGAATTATATCTGCAAGTATAACTGATTACATTAATGTCATTTTTAAAAGAATTTTCTTTACATTTTTCCTTGTTTTGAGATATCCTTTTTCTGTAGATACTCATCATACAAAGACCAGATAAACGTTCGTCACCAGTTGTTGAGCGTAGCCACGTTTTTACCGTCCTCGATTGTGCATGTTGTTACTGGAAGTGCCAATGCTGTCAAAAAATTCATCTTAATCATGGGAAAAAAATTGGTTTCATCTAAAAACTCACATAGAGTCATTGTTTTTTTCCCCCTGTACTACTTTTACATTTCCATATATAATACAAGGTTCCACTCTTCTCGATTAAATTGTCAAATACGTAATATTCTAGTTTTGTCATCAAAAAGGGATGCAAAACTGAAAGGAAAATGCTGATTTATTTTCTACACAAAAAACGAGTTTCTAGTTGATATATTAGAATCAAGGTAGGGTGTAAAACAGCTATCTATATTCACAATCGGCTAACGTAGAAGACCGCTCGATAGACCCTCACACCGTGCGGTGTATATGAAGTTCATGGCAATAAAAGCCACATGTGTGCACGTTTCAAATACACGGCACCGCACAAGATGAAGTAGTACATCGCTAAGAAAAAAACACAGCGCGCGTCATCGGTCTGTATAAAAAAAAAAGTCTGGGAAATTCAAAAATTTTAGAAACTGAAAATAGACAACTTACTAAATGAGAGTATGTTTGGTGCGCATTTTGTTCACCAAATGACTATTTCTTGAATAAAAATGAAATACAAGAAAATTAAAATAATACATGCTCTAAGATCTTTCAGTTATACTAAATGCCCCTTTTTGTAATTTTGTGACTGTGATCCCAATAATATGTAAGACTTATGTAAAGAGAGTTAGATAGATAGAGATAGATAGAAGATATAGATAGAGATAGATATATAGATTAATAGATACATACATATAGATAGGTAGAGATAGATAGAGATAGATACATACAGACATATAATGAAGAACTGTTTGAAAATGAGTCCTTTAAATTAATATTAATGAATTAAGATTTTTAAATGATATGGATTAGTGTGCGCAAATTATGTAAAATTGCTACGTTTGTATGTGTAACATGTTAAAACAAAATGAAGAACTGTTTGGAAATAAGTCCTTTAAAATAATATTAATGAATTAAAATTTTTAAATGATATGTAAAGTTGGATGTTAGATTCAAAGTTTAATAGTCCGGGTTGTTTTTGTTAAGCTTCTGTACCCATAATGAGAATTATTTTCTTTGGGATGAACTATATAAAATATGAACTTTATTAGATGCATTATTAAGTGTCCATTCAATGTGTTTTGGCTATAATAATCTGTTAATGTCCTTTCGGGCCACTTTGACTGATTGTTAACGCGCTCAAATATATATCACCATTTTCAACTCCAACTGCGTGCCTAATAGCCAGTCCGGGTACTGGACCTGTTTACTAGTCTAATACATAATCGTTTAACGTAGTCGACCGGGCGGTAGACCGTGTGCATCTAAAAATAATCTGAGGAATTCCAAAATTATAGAAACTGAAAAGAGGCAACTTACTAAATGAGAGTATGTTTGGTGCGCAATTTGTTCATCAAATGACTCTTTCTTGAATAAAAATGAAATGCTGGGGAATTCTAAACATAAGAAGGATTTCTTATTAACAACACATTATCATTGATAAATCTTAATTACTTTATAATATTTTAATGGACTCCTTTCCAAACTGTCCTTAATTTCATGTTTTATGATGCTCAACATGACACATTTAAAAAAAAAATAGAGACGTGAGTGAATGCGTGTACATTAAGCAAAACGATACATATTTAGAAGGTGGTTTACTTACTGTTATACACATTGTAGTATAGTACAACATATCGTACTGAGAATTAACTAAGCAAATATTGCCAACCCGGTAGAGCCGAACCTAAGCATTTTGGGGCCCGGTGGGCTTGGCCTCTTTTGGACCCCCTGCGTTCTGACATTCAACACAATGACATGAGATAATGTACTTAATATTCAATGTAAAAAAATGGGCCCCCTCAAGCTGGGGCCCGGGGAAATAGAATTGTTGTGTAGCTTTTATCTGACCTTCAATTAAAAAAATAATATTCCATCAATGCAGTTGAGGCCGCAGACGCAGAAAACATTAGGCCTCTGAAAAAAAGAAACAAATTTCAAATCTTTAATCATTATAGTTCTGTGAAGCCAGTGCCAAACCTAGGGATTTTGACCTTTTTGAGGGCCCCTACATTTTGACATGAGATAATGTATTTAATATTGAGAGTAAATTTATTTTGGGGGCCCTCCTCAAGCTGGGGCCTCTCCACACACCCTATGTGTGAAGCCCCCATCATAAACGGGTTAGTTTGCATTGTAAACATTGTGTATAGCGCTACTCAAACTCAACCCTTATTCAATTCATTCATGTGACGTAATAGTAAAAAAATGAAAAAAAAAATATTGTGACGTAGTTTTTGGTTAGCGGTAAAGGGAAATAATTGTACATTAGATATAGACATATTTTAGAAATAATAACATACTGAACAATATAAATATTACATTATCTTGAGATATCAATAATACAAAATTCGTTTGGTACATATGCACATATGGCTGGTCTAATGTCATTACTGGCAGCCAAGTAAGAGACACCTTACTCGGCCGGCCAGTTGGGAGCAGTATCACGCCTGTTTAGTAAAATAAAGTAAATTTGTCCGCCATCTTCGTATTATTTATTGTGTGACAGACGGAAGTGTTTGACAGAAACCGGAACACATGATGTAAAATTTGTATTATAGATTAAGATTTTTAAATGATATGGAGTAATGTGCGCAAATTATGTAAAATTGTTACGTTTGTATGTTGAACATGATAAAACAAAAGGAAGAACTGGTTGGAAATGAGTGTTTTTTAATAATATTAAGGAATTAAGATTTTTAAATGATATGGAGTAGTGTGTGCAAATTATGTAAAGTTGGATGTTAGATTTAAATTTAATAGTCGGGGGTTGTTTTTGTTAAGCATCTTTACCCATAATGAGGATTATTTTCTTTGCGATGAACTATATGAAATATGAACTTTATTTGACGTGTCCCTTAAATGTGTTTTGCCTACAAAAATCTGTTTATGTCCTTTCGGGCCACTTCGAGTACATAAACATGCTATTTTTGTATATAGACTGATTGTTAACGCGCTGAGATATATATCACCATTTTCAACTCCAATGGCGTGCCTAATAGCCGGACCGGGTACCGGGCCTTTGTTTACTAGTTCTAAAATAATCGTCAGGCAAATCAACTTTTGGATTTTCCCTGTTCATTTGTTTTCCAGCTTTTCGTGCAGTTTGAATGTCGACACCAATGTCATCTGCAATACTTTTTGTAACAATAAATTTTTAGCAAAAATCCGCAAGCTTTTATATTTATTTGTCCAACTATTTTCACTTAGCAAAGGAACATTTGGAATTAGTTTTTTTTCGCTGATTACTTTGTCGGAAAAACACTGTAATTGACTTAATTGTTCATATTTTTTTCGTACAGAATTCACATTATTTAAATTGTTCACGACAATATTTAGTTTTCGTGAACTACAATGTACAATCGCTGCATTTGTTTTTTTTTTTTTTTTGGAATTATTGCTAGGACTTTTTTACCTGCCATTGTAGAACATCCGTCATATTCTTGATCAACAAGATTCTAATGGATTTGAAATGATGGTGTTTTTTGACAAATCTAACACCAAGTGACATCTGCTCAATGCCTGAAATGTATGTTGTCTCGTCGGAAAGTATAGAAATTGCAACTAAATTATTTGCTTCACGAACAATGTCTTCACACAAAAGAGAACCATAAGTTTCGATTTGACTTTTTCCACGAAGTGCCAAATCATGCATGCTGCAAAATAGGATTGTAGAATCGATAAGACCCAGTTTGTTGTAATTTTCTTGAACTTATCTTCTAAATGATGAGTTCAACTGCTCATCTATAAAAACTGCTTTGACTTCCAACGTTTTTCGTTTTTTTATAAAAATCAGAAGCTCTTATAAAGTCTATTACAATTACCATGTTACCAATTTATTCAGAAATTATTTTCTGCTATTTAGTACGCAAGAAAAACGTTGTTTTTTATAAAACATTTTTTATAATGTAATCTTTTTGGATAAACATGAAGATTATAAATCTTTAAACAATGTCACACTTGGCAGCGGAACATGACTTTTACAAATGTATTTGAAAAAAATACATATTTTATGCCATCTAGTGTGTGTGAAGTCCCCTTAAGGATGAGATGAAATCTCTTAGATCATATAGGCCAGTAGTGGGATAGTTTTTATGGTGCCCTCTTTCATCCCCACCATAGCCGATAGTGTTTTGGCCATGGAGGCACCACGGGAGATATATCGGAACTTAAGCCATGACCTGAAATAATCATGGTCCTCACAGGAGATCGAACCAGGGTTTCTCAGGTCAACAGTCGACCGTTTACTACACGACCATCCGTCCCATAGTCACGCCGCCGACAAATTACAAGTCATAAATCTTTCTCACAAAAAAAAAAGCAAAACAAAAAAAAGATGTCAGCGACTAATACGGTTCTGTTGTATGCCTATACTTTTGTTTTTGATAATTGTAAGCTAAAATGTAATTTTGAGGGAATAAAAATCAGTTTATTGTATGTTTTTAGTAGTAGTTCGACATAACATTACGAACAAAATTTCCTTTTTCAACGAAAACACAAGATGTGAAATGTGATTCCGTGTCAAACGACGATTGTAGGGCAACAAATTTTCCAAAAGCTAAGTATCTATTTATATTAATAATAAAATTTAAGTTCACCTGGCGTGATATTTTTTTTTATTTGGAGTAAAAGTGCTCATAAAAGTTACTCTTATTATTTTACACAGTTTCTTTCTTTATTACTCCTAGCTTATAAAATGTTTCATAATAGCTATTAAAACCTAAAATAATTATAAGTAAAACATTAAAAAAAGAGAGATGTATAATTTCTCAAATCTGTACATATAATAGTATTTGTACCCACTCTACTCTCGGCCAGCGATCATTTGAATATTATAGTTTGTAATGTACAACATAACTATCTGTATTTCCTCTTTTCAATTATATATATATATATATATATATATATATATATATATATATATATATCACCCTCCCTTTTGTATCTCTATTTTGCATCCCCCCCCCCGCACCAGCACAATTCCCCTATGACGACCTAGTTTGAAATGTAATTAAAATTCCCCCATTCCAGTTTTCTCTCTTAAAACTTAAAACAATAGCAATTACACATGGATCTAAAGTCACCGAGATTTACTTATATTTAACCATGAACAGTTTTTCGAAAAAGACGATATAATACTCCCAACAATAGTCATTGAACGGGCAGATCCTATTATCTGTCCTACTAATTTTTCATTCAAGCCTATCATTTCATCAGATATTTTACAAGATATTGCAAGAATTATTAAAAAAAAATAGAATGCTAGCTCTACCCGGCCACGTGTTGCCGTGACTAAAACCTACTTTAATGCAAAAGTAATCATTTCTCACTGTGTTTTATTTATATAAACAACAAAACTCAAACACAAACACGCACACAATTTAGAAAGGTAATTATCAACCATTTAAAAATATATGCACAAAGTGTAATGAAATATATACAAATATTTAAAAAAGACACTGACAAACTAAATATTAGTTTGCAATTGCTATCGTAAAAAGATTAATGTTACAATACCGTTTGATTAATACAGACAATATTGACGAACTAATAGTTTGCTTTAGTGACTTTTGATTTGCCGCCCGTAACTTAAAAAAAAAGTGAACTTAAGTAACGAGATAATTATACTAAACGGATTTAAATAATTTTTATCATTTCATTTTAAAATATATAAGGTGTGAAATCTATTAAATAATAATATAAAAACACACAGAGTAATTTACTGCGATTTTGTGTTAGGAACTTATTGACATCCCAAGTATAATTTTATTTATATAGATAGATACATGAACGAATGGTAGAAATTAAATTCGCTTTAACAATATCATTTAGCCCGATTTTTAAAATGTCTGCAATAGATTGCTAATATATTAAGTGCACTTTAATTTGCACCAAAAATTCAACATGACGATGGCCAATGCCCCAACGTGATGTCCGATAACCACTTTTAGGCCAGCAATGAAACACGTCAATGATCTAGTATTTTACTTCTATCCCATAAACTCTCAAACCCAGCCAATAAAATTAAAACTGATCAAAAGTAATGTCCTTTAAGGCACATCAGGGCCGATGAAGTGTAGAATTCTTTTATTTCAGCCTCGGCATATATAGGGATTGTGTGATTAACACAACACCCAGCCGCCTTTACTCCACCAACATAAAATCAGGTACCCATTTAAAGATGTGTGGACTTGTGGACTTACACCAGGACCTAAAAAAATCCCAAGACTGTCACTCATGTGCGTTCTACACTGAACGTAAACCCGTGCCACAGAATATCACATACAATAAAACAAAATTTGAGCATTTTCGATTATAATTAGGAATTTTAATGGCAAAGGAAAAAAAAATGATGATCCACATTTGGATTTATTAATTAATTTAAGATAAAAAAAAAATCATTTTAATTTCAAATAACTTTTAGAAAATAAAGTACAATTAATGTTTTATCTTTGCAAGGGTAATTTTATATTCTCCCTTTTTTCCTTTTTTTAAGTTTGTATTTTTATGATGAGAGGGTGGGGTAAATAAAATGACGTAAATTTACTAGCGGGGAGGGGTCACCAAGAGTTAGACTCTAGTGACACTTGTTTACAAGGGGTAGGTGAGGGTCTAAAAAGTGCTAAATTAATTTAACGTTATTAACGGACGAGCCCTAGTTTATTTCCGCAAGTCTATATACGACTAAAAATACTAAACCACTGTGAGCACTTTTGAAGCGGTGCTTTGCTTCATAATTATTTTACATAATAATTTCAAGGCAAATTTTATAAGATGTTAATTATCTGATTGAAAACTATTAAAATCGTGTATTTTAAAGTAGCCTACATGTGTGCTAAGTATGAGCATTTTCTCACTAAATTAGAAAAAGTTCAAATGCGAGTTACAAAATATGAGGGCACGTAAGCGCACATTATGTGAAATGATAAAAAGCTTTAAAAAGCTACGATAATCCAAAGGGGACTTGTCACAGTATGAGTCTATTTTTGACTTTATTTATTAAAGAATCATTTTAATGTAATTATCAATTCTTTTTTTCTTGTGTGGTGTAATAGGTTGGCTCACATAGCAATTCAATTTTGCACTGATCATTTCATACGATAATTATTTCCTCTGGAAATGCCTTTCAATATGATGAGCTGTCAATTCAATATTATGCTGACATCAGCAATCATATTACAATACACATGAGTCAGACATAAGCTCTTTATCTATCATCTTTAGGGGTGAGCCAGCTTAGTTATATGTAAAATAATCTACTAGCCTACGAATATCTCAAAATATGCGAACTGCAAGTGGACTTTTGTTTGTTAGTCTAGTAATGTGTTACCCTTTTGTGTCGGCAGAGCACTCATTCACCAAACTAAAGCCTGTAAAATATTACAAAAGATTTAAAATCTCATGACTGGTTAAAGTGGACCTAGCAATCCTAATCTGATCTATTGATTCATTTTGATCATTACATTCAGAGTTTAGCTCCTGATGGACAATACATTAATTTATTGCATTTTTAGCTAGCCCTAGGCTAATCTGTCTCATTGATCTCTCTCATCCCCCTCTTTCAGTGATTTTGTCTATCACTCTGGTTGGCCGAATCCGCTGAACAATTTCAAATATCTCCTGTCTCAAAAGGGAAACAAAGCAAACGTGTTGTCCTATACCTTGTGATTACGCACTGTTTGATTATTGTGTAATTTCCCTATTTATTATGTTAAGTGCTTGTGACCTAATTCTAGTAAGGTCAAGCATGTATTAATATGAATGATGAAATGGTGTCATTCAACCCCGAAATAACTATCTTGGGTTTGGCGGGGGTCACCCACGCAATAACCTTCATGTTCGATCTGGCACGGGTCTGCCTAAGCATTGAATTATGTGGTTTTGGCGGGAAAGAATGACGTACTATGCGGGGGTGAACTGCCTATAAGAGGGCGAAGAGATAACGGTCAGTAGAGCTGGAACTAGTAGAAGGCAAAGACTAGAGTGGAGAAGACAAGAGATCAGTGAGGGACCTGGTAGTGACACGCGGGATAGGTGGACAGTGCAGATTGTGCTAGCTGCAAGTACCCGGCTTTGCCCGGGTTTAAAATAAGGTTTTCTGATAACCTTCTTTTTTCTCCCTACCCCCTCTCCCTCCCTCCCTCTCCCATCTCCCCCTCTCTCCCTCCCTCCTTCTCTCTCCCCCAGTCCCTCCCCCTCCCTCCCTCTCTCCCCCTTCCTCCCTTCCTCCTTCCCTCTCTCTCCCTCCCTGCCCCCTTCCCTCTTTTTATCTCTCAATCCCTCCCATTTCTCCCATCCTCTCTCCTTCCCTCTCCTTTCTCTCCCTCCCTCCCTCTCCCATCTCCCTCCCTCCCCCTCCCCCTTCCCCCTCCCTCTCCCTCCCTGCCCCTCTCTCGTTATCTCTCTCTCCCACCCTCTCTCTCCCTTCCCTCTACCTCCCTACTCCCTCTCCCTCCCTTACTTTCTCTTTCCTTCCCTTTGAGTGGCACCCTAATATATATATTAGGATCGCCCAAAATGACTTTTTGTCAAATATTTTTGAAGCATTTTGATTTAGTGTTTCTATTGACTTCAAAACAGCATAGAACAAAATTCATATGACTTATTTAGTACTGTTTCATCGTCACTAAATGTTTAAATCATTTTGAATATATGTATATATATTAGGGAGACAAACACATGCATTGAAAAATATGTTTTTCAATGCTCTCAACCTTTTATTTGGTTCCAATTAATGAAAAAAATATATTGGTAAAATTTTGAGAAAATCTGTTGATCTTTAGGGGTTTATCAACGCAGTTGAAGTTTGCAAAGTTATTCAAATCCACATTTTTCATGTTTTTTTTCTTATGTATCTCTTCTATTTTAATTATTAAGTTGAGAATGTTTTCAATATTTTATCATTTGTTAATTTAATATTGAATTTTTTCTACATCAAGTGAAACTCTTCGAAATGCATTTTTTAAAAACGTAAAGAAGTCGCAGAAATAATAATTTCAGATTTTAGTCCACATATGCCATTAACTGTACATTGGGACAAAAAATTGCTACCCGACTTGAACAGTAGAGATGAAGTGAATTGACTGCCCATATTAATGATATGATATGATGTAGAAAACTGCTGTCAGTCATAAAACTGGAGGTAGGCAGTGGCAAACAGATACGTTATGCTATTGAGCAAGCTTTAAAAGATTTCATATGACATAATTGTGCCACACTGTTTTGATAATACTTCAAGCAACACAGGTATACATTCAGGTGTTTCTACCCTGCTGGAGAAATAAAATTGAAAATCTTTATTATACACAGCCAGTCAACACCTTGTTGATGAAGTAATTTTTATCCAATGTTTAGATAACATGTTTTGGAGCATCTTCTGGTCCAGAGATTAAGTTGTTTCAACGATTTCGTGATCAATGGAGTAAACTTAATTCTAAATTATAGCATTTAACTGATGCATATCTCTAAGTTTATGGTTCGCTTGTGCAAACAGCAGTAGAATTTGCTGTAGATATGATGCAAGAAACAAAACAACCTCACGACGATTACCAAGAGGTTTGGCAACTGTCGATAATTGATAATTTTTTAGGACAAACTCCTCCAGGCCAAAGCGAAATTATTTTTCGTAGTCCTGGCGCTATACACCAAGCATGATGGATGGCGAAAACACTGTAATCTATTAAAATGTAATTGTTTCGTCATCAATTTTATTAAACAAAGTAGGCAAACCGTCCATCTCGAAAGATGATGGTAGCGCTCTAGGTTAGTCATTGTCACGGGTTGTGACTAATTTGTCGAAACCATTCCCTTTGTTTAGACCCTTGACTCACCCAGACACCCCCTAAATAACATTAATACATATATTATACAATGTAGAGTAGTATACGTTCCCGTTCTCCTGCCCACCACCCTTTTACCCCACCCCCGTAATTGCGTCATATCGCAGGTGGCCAGCGGGCTCAGATGAAAAGCCTACGCCGGCGAACAGGGCAACGGTTGGCAGAAATACGTTACATTCCACTGGGGATTCTCTCTGACCACTCGGCCCCTGTTCAAATGCCGACAAAGGATGGATGTCCCGTTACTCTCTATTTTTGTCGGTATGACGTACCTCCACCTCCACTCCCCCCATCTAGGCTCCACCCCCTGATTTGACAGAAACAAATGTTAGATGATTGGTCAGGAGGTCATGTAAGAAAGGGTATGTGAGTAATGTAAGGGAGTTTGAGAGACATTCGACCGAGGGTCCAAGTCGTGTCCGGTCGAGATTCGACTGAGTGATCTCTGAGAGAGCAGTCGATTTATGTGTCTCTGATTGAGAGAGAGAGAGAGAGAGAGAAAACGCCCTACACTTCATTCATTTATATTGGATTATTATTTTCTTTGCTGCATTTTGGATTACCTTTGTTCTATTATTTAACAGCCACCAGATCCCTGTTACGGTGCCTTTGTATAAATAAAATATATCTTGCTGTTGTACACACGACTTGTCGAATTGATTATCGTCCTGTGTTGTACGTCTAATTACTGGTGAGAGAGTGTGTAGCAGAAACACAAATAAAATACGGGTCATCACTGAGTCAGCCCTCATACTTCTAGATACAAGCCAAGGGCACCCTCATAGTGGTCCTCAACAGTCATCTAGTCGTGTTTTGAGAGCAGGTTCTTGAATGGCTCAGCAGACCGATCCTGAACTAACAGAATCTTCCGCAGTGTCCACAAATGAAGCTGGATGGAGGACCGAGGGCCTGTTTCTGCCGTGCGATCTTCCTACTCTGTCTTTTGGTCTCCTGCTGTTGGTTCCTTAATTGTTCACCATTAAGGATGCCTTTGTGAATAGCCTGTCGCCACCCGCTCCGGTCGTTAGCGAGCTGTTCCCAATTGTCGAGGCTGATGCCGGTCAGTTTGAGGTCGCGTTTGCAGACATCCTTGAATCGCAGTTGCGGGCGACCAACGGGGCGATGCCCAGTGGCAAGCTCGCCATATATGATGTCCTTTGGTATGCATCCATCTTGCATTTGATGTACATGACCCAGTACGGCAGTGTTGGTGATTTTGTCCTACCATCTGATGCCAAGGATGCGTCGGAGACAGCGGAGGTGGAAGCTCTCGAGTCGATTCTCCTGTTTGGTATAGGTAGTCAAGGTTTCGCTGCCATACAAAAGAGTGCTGAAAACACATGCCTGGTATACCTTGAGCTTGGTGTTCAGTGTCAATTGGTTGTTAATTCATACTCGTTTGCTTAGCCTGGCCATGACGCTGGTTGCTTTGGCAAGCCTCTTGTCGATCTCGTCATCCAGGGACAGACTGCTGGTGATGGTGGAGCCCAGGTATGTGAACTTGTCGGTGACCTCCAGAACTTCGTTGTGGATGGTGATTGAGGGTGAAGCTGGGATGCCTTGACCCATGATGTTGGTTTTCTTGATGCTGATGGTCAGTCCAAATTCTATGCATGCTTGAGCTAAGCGATCCATCAGGAGCTGTAGGTGTTCCTCTGTGTGTGCTGTCAGGGCTGCGTCATCTCTGATAAGGATATTTTGGATCTTGGTTTTTGCTCTTAGGCGGGCCATGTTCAGCAGCTTCCTTTTACTTCTAGTATGTAGGTAGACACCTTTTGTAGAGTCTTTAAATGCAAAATTCAGCATTATAGAGAAAAATATGCCGAATAGTGTAGGCGCTAGAACACAGCCTTGTTTGACTCCGCTTTTGATTGTGAATGGTTCTGAAGTGTTCCCATCGTAGCTGACGACTCCCTGCATATTATCGTGAAAGGAGGTTAGAATGTTGAGCAACTGGGGTGGACAGCCGATCTTCTTCAGTAACAGGAACAGGCCGCTTCTGCTTACTAAGTCAAACGCCTTGATTAGGTCGATGAAGGCGATGCTCAGCGGCATCTGCTGTTCTCTGCACTTCTCCTGGAGCTGACGCACTGAGAATATCATGTCGACAATGGATCTTTCTTGTCGGAAGCCGCATTGTGATTCGGGGTACACGCGGTTTGCAAGAACCTGAAGACGGTTGAGGACCACGCGTGCAAAGGCTTTGCCTACAATGCTCAGCAATGAAATACTCCTGTAGTTGTCACAGTCTCTGCGATCCCCCTTATTCTTGTACAAAGTGACTATCTTGGCATTGCGCATGTCTTGCGAAACTCTGCCTTCCTTCCAACATAGGCTGAGAAGCTCATGGAGTGGCTCCAATAAGGCAGGTTTTCCGCATTTGATGATCTCAGGCGGGATGCCATCCTCACCCGGCGATTTACCACTGTTCAGGGCATCAATGGCTTTACTGAGTTCGTCCATGGTAGGTTAAGCATCCAGCTCCTTCAGGACGGTCAAGTCTTCTATAACGTCTAATGCTCTCTGAGTGACAGAGTTTTCACTGGAGTACAACTCTAGATAGTGTTCCACCCACCTGCCCATTTGCTTGCTTTTGTCAATGATGATCTCCCCTGATTTGGACTTCAAGGGTGCAGTCTTCTTTAATGATTTGCCAGTTGCTTGCTTGATGCCTTTTTACATCCTCCTTATGTTGCCAGTGTCCGACGCTTGCTGGATGCTATACACCGTTTGAAGCCAGTAGTCATTTGCGCAGCGACGGGCAGTCTGCTGGGCCTTTCTCCGAGCAGCCTTCAGCTCCAGAAGATTGTGCTGACTTGGGTCACGTTTGTAGATTATCAGTGCTTTTCTCTTGGCATCAATGACGGGCTCTAGTTCAACAACGTTTGCTTTAAACTAGGGCTGCTGATTAAACTGCGTTAATTTGCGATTAACGCGTCAAAAAAATTTGCGATTAAAATTTTTAACGCAACACCTAAATGCGTTAATTTGACCAAAATGCTGAAAGTTCACCAAATCGATAAATAACGGAATTTCACGCAACAATTTAAAGTTAAAGTCCGTTCACTTTTTAAGTAGATCTACCACCCCCACCCTGTCATAATTTCCACACACCCTCACCCCTAGGTACGTCGACAAAAGCCCCAATTGTAATATAAAATGAAGATGTTTTGTTATATAGCCCTTCGACAAGTGAACCTCCTGCTCCCTTCCCGGTCGATAAAAAAAGAAGAGTTTCATTCACTAGTTTACATTATATAATGTAGTGTATTGGTGGAGTTACTGTAGTGTACTGGTGGAGGTACTGTAGTGTACTGGTGGAGGTACTGTAGTGTACTGGTGGAGGTAAAAGAACGACAAGTGTTTGGTGAACTCTTGTTATAATTAGGTCAAAATAACGAGATGTTAGAAATTTTGTATCACCATTTTTTTGCGCCCAATTTTTTATCGCATTTGAAAATACAGCGTCTTGCATCAGCTGCACTAACAGTATCATGACACTCGAAATCAATGTCTAGACATAGTCTAGACCAGTGATGCTAAACCTTTTTTGTTACTGAGGGCCATTATTGCCAGCCAAAAACATTTGGAGGGCCAAAAATATAATTTGTATATATGTATGTATATAATGAGATGTTATTTTTTTAAACTTGTGGGGGGGGGGCAAAAATTATCATAAAGGGCCAAATTTGGCCCGCGGGCCAGTATTTTAGCATCACTGGTCTAGACCAGTGCTTCTCAAAGTGGTGGGCCGCGGCCCCTAGGGGGCCGTGGACTGTCCGGAGGGGGGGCCGTGGAATTTCGAAAAATTATAAATTTAAGCAATCTAAACCAAAAAAAAAATAGGGGGGCCGCGACATATTGATTGGCGTTCCAATGGGTGCCGTGACTTCAAAAAGTTTGAGAAGCACTATGCTATGCAAACATCAATAGGCCTACACGAGACAGTGTATGTATTTTTCAGAATTATTGTGATACTGAGCTAAATTTAATATTTTATATTATTTAACGTTCTGAAACTAGCGGTGTCGATATGATGGAAAGAAAGGCATATTTTCGTTTGTGCTTTGTATATAGCAATAACAACATCAATAGATTTTTCTCTAAGAGTTAGACCGGAAAACATTCTGATACAACTGTTGCTATAACCAAAATGAAACGAAAGAAAGATTTTTTTAATGTTGACACAGGAAAGAACAACAGAAGATCAAAAATGAAAGCCGACCTATCAAAATTTTGCTTTGAACGTTTGAAACGGTAACACTAAAGAGGGTCATTTTCCAAGATACTTTTTTATTAATTTAACTGACAGACAGATAAAAAAAATAAAATTTTCTTTTCTGTTGTTCACTAAAACATTGAACAAATAGTTAATAGTATGAAAGTAAATGAATGAAAGAATATAAGAGTAACATATATATGTATAGACATTTCTTCAAAAGAAGATCAAAAGTAAATTTGTCCTTCAACTCGGTGACTGTGTTTGTCATATCTGACGCGTGCTCCTAGTTTGAAACAATGGAACCGGTGTCAACTTTTTTTTGGGACATCTTTAAGTGGAGAGAGAGTATGTTAAAAATGTGACTTGGTCGGGAAAAGGTAGGGGGGGGGGAGAATAAAGAAAAAAAAACGCGTTAATAATAAGTGAGCGACAACTTTCTGGCTATACTATTATTTTATGAAAGAAAAGTTACATTTGAGATATAAATGACGTGTGTATTTTTTTTTTGGAATGGGAAATGAATGGTAGGGTAAACAGACTTACGTGTGGGCGAAGTGAAGCAAAATATGACAGGGAGGGAGGGAAGAGGGGTTGTCATACTTCATTAGTTCGGAAACTATGGTAAGAAAAAAAGGTTAGGCAGTGATGTTAAATAAAAAGAAAACAATTCGCATCATGGACGTGATTGATACATGTTCATAAACTAATCTCAATAACTAATTCAATAGACATATATGCTAATGCTTAATAAATATGTTATAATTCATAAAACCTCTTTCGTAAATTAAAATGACTTGTTTATTATGCCAATGTTATGCTTTGATATTATGACATATTAGTTTGAATACAAACAATTGTATTATATTGTGTCGATTAAAATGTGCGTTAATTTGCGATTAAAAATTTTAATCATGCGTTAATTTCGATCAATTTTTTAATCGAACAGCAGCTCTACTTTAAACCAGTCGGTATTCTTGTGCTCCCTTGTACCATACGTCAGAGCAGCAGCTCTGTAGATAGTGTTCCGGAGCGAATTCCATATATCTTTTGCATTCGACTCTTGGTTACAGCTTTGCAGTTCCCCTAGCCTTGCTATGAACTCCTGGTTTTTGGCTTTGTTTGTGGTCTGACTGGTGTTGATTTTTGGCTGGCATTTCTTTAAGTGATGGAGTCACTTGGGGCGTAGCTTTATCTTGGAGGCAATGAGGGAGTGGTTTATATCGCAATCGGCGCTATGGTAGGCTCTGGTGTTACGAACGTTATTCAGAGAGTCGCGCCTGGTGATGATCAGGTCCAACTGGTGCCAGTGATTTGATCTTGGATGTCTCCAGGACGCCTTGTGACATGCCCTGTTCTGAAAGTAGGTGTTTTTCACGCATAGGCCGTGATAGCAGCAGAGTTCGAGTAATCTCTGGCCGTTTTCGTTCATTTTCCCTATGCCATGGTGACCCAGAACACTTGACCAAGAGTCATTTTCAGAACCAACACGAGCGTTAAAATCCACCAGAAGTTACAGGTGTTCCGAAGCAGGGACTGCGGCAATGGCACTGTTTAACAGCTCATAGAACTGGTCTTTTGTCTCTGTGCTGGCTTGCATGGTTGGTGCATAGATGCAGAGGAGGTTGGCGTTACCAGATGCTGTGAAAAGACGCAGGGTAAGGATTCTCTCTGTGCCGTGAGAAGGAGGTTAAGTCATTTGGAGCAGGGTGTTCTTTATGGCAAAGCCGACTCCGTGTTCTCTGGATTCCTCGACGTCTTTCCCCTGCCAAATATACGTCTAGTGTGCTTCTCTCAAAGATCCAGTCTCTGAGTGGCGCGTTTCTTGTAACACTGCCACATCGATGTTTAATCTGTGCAGCTCGAGATCGATGACTGCGGTCTTGTGGAAAACATTGATTTTCTGTAAGTCATCTGTTAGTCCAGTGCGCATTGTGCGCAAGTTCCAATTTGCAATGCGGAGAGCTGGAGACTTTGTCTTTATCTTTGAATGTCTTCCTGGTGCATGTGGTAACGGTCTGCCTGTTGAGCTGCACTCTAAGCTCCAGGCACCCACTGGAGCAGGCAGGCCGTGGCGGGTCAACACCTTATTGGCCGGGGGCTGCCCAGCTTAAGGCGAGCGGTAGTTGACCAGTGGGACTACGAGGGACCCTCCCACGCCCGTGGCGTCCAGCTCTACGCCAATTGAGCAAGGACTTATAACCCGTAGACTGCTGTCTTCTTGTTTGTGCTCTCGCCGTGAGGCGAGACTGGAGTAACGTCTCCAGAGCGCAGGCCTGGGCGAAGTTTGTGGAGGCCTTGCGCTGCCCAGACAACAGGGCCTCCCTCTCGGTTTTGTCGACGGGGTACAAGGGGGTGCAAAGCACCACGCTTGCAGACGACTTGGCTGCAGAAGTTTCCGGAAGGACATCGTGGATGATGTACATCCGTCTTAGGGACTCCGGCTCCGGATTTGTCCTCCGGGTTGACTCCTGAAGCCTTTCCCATGGGTGGGTGAGCCTACAAAAAAGGAAGAAAAAAAATCTCCATCGATTTTCATTTTTTTCAATTTTGATTTACATGGAACATTGGTTTCGGGCTCCCATCTCTTTATCTGCTCCTCACAATGACCTGACTTTGATTAAGAAATTTAATAACTTCAAAATATTTGACAAAGAAGTCGCTGAATCTGCCTCTACTCTAAAGACATTGCAGGACATGTTATGGTATTTAACTGAATACCTGGTGAGTCTCTCTTTTTTTAAGCAACGATGTTGATTACCAAACTAAAGAAACAAGTAAAATAAGCCTGTTTACTTCTGGACACAGGACGTGTTAGCGCATTTTTGTGTTATTTATCATTACGTATGTAAGCTTTCAGTAAATATTTGTAAATTTTGGAAATGTTTATAAATTCACTTGTGTAATGTATATATATGTATCTGAAAAAAATAATAAAAATACATTTCTTTATTTAAAAAAAAAAAAAAATTTTTCTCTTAAATCTAACTACAAGTGGTTTGTGGTCACTAAAATATGACTCATAATTGAAAACATTCTAATTTGCAGTCATTTAATCGTCCGAAAACTCTGTCAATTGTTGCATAGCTCTGATACTTTCAATTAAACTCAGGACACAAGCTTACTATTTCATTTGATGAGTTTTTTAATAAATAAAATTAAATATGTATGGCGAATAGGGCATAATCTTGTCTAAATCAAGAAAAATTACTGGTGCTAAATATAGTACACAGTAACGGAATTAGGCACCAATTGTAGACCACTTTCCGAAAAGATATAGCTCTGATACTTTCAATATAGCTCAGAACTCAATGACAATGCAATATTCTTACTATTTCATTATGATTTGATGAGTTTCTTAAGTATTTTTGTCGAAAAAAAAATTATTGTGGCAGAAGAAAGAATACTCTACTGCGCCTGGACACTTATGACGTCTATGCTCTCCGATATGTTCTAGCAGACCTTCATATAGTTAGTTAATGGGGTCCGTCTAACACCTAAATTTGTTAACTCTTCATATGACAAAAAGTTATTTTCTCTCAAATCTAACTACAAGTGGTTTGTGGTCACAGAAATAGGAAAACTCCGTCAATTGTAGTTTGATAAATTGTTGTTGCCATCTTGTTACACTTCCTATCAATAACCCATTATATTTGGTGCGCCACCAAAGCGTATAAGGTGTAGAATGGGGCCATGAAAATGACAAAATTATTAATATAGCTTATCTAGTAAAAAAACGGTAAAACACTGATGCCCAGCCCTCAGAGGTCATATCGCGAAATGGACTTTTGATGCACACATCAAAAAAGTATATACATCAAGGGTCTATCGACTTATGGTTGCTGAGATCTAGGGTGATGACAGACAGACAAAACGGGGACAATAGCGCATTTTTTCTAGAAAATGCGCTAAAAATGTTGATTGCACTTGAACAGCAAGCCAAAAATTATATGTAAAAAAATTGTAAACATGAACTTAAATGACATTTTAACAGAGAAATCACAATATAAATTTGAAGTGTTTGGAATACAAATGGACATTCATGAAAAAAATCACATAGACTAGACACTATGAGTACGGAAACTGAATACCAGGAAGTATATATAATTTTTAATGCTATGAAAAGTGTAAAAAATACAGCAGAATGTAGGGTGAAACTTATTTCTTATTATGTAAAAGTTTTAACGAAAATTTAAACCTATCTGTCACTATATTTTTCAAACCGTGGAAGAACATCGACGTCATTTTCCAGATATGCCGAAGTCTACAAATGTGAAGGCATTAATGAAAAGAAACGAACAATCAACAAGTAAACATTCTGAAATCAAACATTGAAAAAGAATCCACTGGTGCATGAAGATTGACAATTGAATAGCAGAAACTGTAAACAAAATTTATAGTCTGTTTCGTTAATTGAAATTTAGGAGTTAAAGCTACTGATGCATGGCAACTGATCATTGCATAGTAGACCAAGTAAACGAATCTTATAGTTCCTTTCGAAAATTTGAAAATAAGAGTAAAATTTGCTGATGCCTAAAAATTTGACCCACCATTGGTTCGCAACTCTCACATTGTCATTATCCACTTATTGCATTTGCTTTATGAGTTCTTTTTTATTATCCACACCACAACTTAGACTGAATGGCGCCATGTGAGACACAAACACAAGACTTACGCTTTCCCAAACCAGTGTCAGTTAACCCATTTTAACCTGGGTGGACCTGAGAGCGGAAAGAACATACATTGCCTAGGCCGAGTTCCCGTGCGGCAAAGTATGTAACTGGCCTTGTTTGGAACTAGAGTAGACTTAGAGACAATCTCCTTCAACTTTGTAAGATAAGAAGATATATAAGAAGTAGGAGTAATTCAAATAATAGGTGACAGACGACTAAGGACAAGGTGGGCATAAAATAATAGAATAGTAAACAGCAAATGTTTGACGACTCTAGAAGTAGACCGGGAGGCGATGACGGATAGTTTAGGAGAAACAACAATGTCGACCAGGGAGCGCTCCTTAGGTGAGAACTATTCTGAAGAAGACTGTGACGTAATTAAGGAAAATAAGGTGGGAATGTTAGGAGTATAAATACGACTGGATTCGGGCATTAGTTAGCGGCGGGAGTTACGAGAATAATTAAGAGATCTAGTGCCGATTACTGTGTGACTATGTTGGAAGGGAATGTAGTGCCAAGACAGGAATCACGCCATGTTGTCATGCAACGACGGTTCTACGATGAATTATCTAAATTAAGCGCCAATGCTGCTAAAAACTGCATTTTTTAAACTGAAATTAGTTACCGAAAATTAGTGGACGATGTGAAAAAGGCTAAGACAACCATTAAGAAAGAACCACAGGACTATTGCTGGTGAAACACTATGATGTCATGATGGTGGAAAATAAGAGTAAGTTGATCTACCTGTTAAAGAAGGTGTGAGTGCCATTCAGTTTTACGTCGCGGATGTACTTCATAATGCCCATTGGGCTATTGGTCATGGAGGACGGGAAATAATGCTTTATTTTGTATTCATTCCATATTCAAATAAGTTTTTATCAATGACGGCTTTTATTGTTTTTTTTTCTGATACTTTGCCTTAACGACACTAGTCATTCTATACAATGCCTTGGCATTGTATAGAATGCCTTGGAAAAGTATGCACAATTTAAACATTTTATACTTTGCCTAAAGCCACCAGGCATTCTATACATTGCCTAGGCATCATGTAGAATTCTGTAATTTCACACTTTGCCAGTAACATATATACGTATTGTGGTATCATTGTCATATTCAAAGTCGAGTTGTGTTGAGCGATTGCAATCGCAAGATAGAGATTCAACAATCGTTTTTACAGATTTGTTGCTCACTC
Source organism: Bulinus truncatus (assembly GCA_021962125.1). Classification (NCBI taxonomy): domain Eukaryota; kingdom Metazoa; phylum Mollusca; class Gastropoda; family Planorbidae; genus Bulinus; species Bulinus truncatus. The sequence goes on from JAGDYQ010000274.1 coordinate 554,546, forward strand.
ATCTGCCTTCACGTGTGACCGAGATCAAAATCTGAACAGATGGTCTTGCAAGTCAATTCAAAAACAGATACTTGGTAGCAGCCATGAAGATATTAGCTGACCAACACAGCATAAAGCCTAACTGAAATTTTAGTTCAACGAGTCATGGGAAAGGGCCTGTTGATGGCATATGTGCTACGCTGAAGAGGATGGCCATGGACAAGGTGCGAACAAGGAAGAATGTGATCAATACAGTGGATGATTTTGCTGCTGCTGTGCAAGATTCTGCTATAGAGGTGTTGGTAATGAAAGAGGAAAAAATCAAACAACGAAAGCAATCTATGCAACTAGAATAGATCTACAATGCTGCGGAACCCATGCCTGGCATCGCCAGTTTCCACTACATCTCGTTGCAAGCAGATGGAAGAATTAACAAGCGGCTCTACAGCAGTCAGGTGAATGAGGTCACTAAAGTTCCGTCAGAGCATGTGGATGAAGTTCTGCTAGCCGGACAGACTGTTGCTGTTGTTCGTGGAGGAAAAAGTAACAACACAGTTCATATCTACATAGTTCAAGTGGTGTCGGCGGAGGAGGAAGAAGTGTGTGTGTGAAGTACATGCAGAAATCAGGAAACCTGTACTGCTGGCCAGCCAGCACAGATGAGTCATGACAGCCTATGACAGACATACTCTGCTCTATGCCAACGCCTGAGCTTGCCAGTAACTGAGGTGACTTGACATTTTCTGCAGAATCTCTTGAGATTGCCAAAAACAAAGCAGTGTTGTTACCTGACATTACAACTGTCTACTTGAAAAAAAAAAACTAAACGTATTAAGTTTCTCACAATATATATATATATATATATATATATATATATATATATAAAATGTACCTACTCACAGTACAAATGTAACTTTTTACTGCATTTTTCATTAAACATGGTTCTATATAGTAATCGTTGATAGTCTTCTTTAGTAGATGCTATTTTAAATTGTAAAATATAATTCAAGCTGATTCTTGGATCAGTTTGATCGTGGCCCATGAGTCACGTTTTTGTGTGCCGTGAGTCATGGTATTAAATCAATCGCCATATTTATTAGAGTAAGCAGATTCCACATTTTATATGACTATAATATACACTCACAAACGTACTTCAAATTTAAAATAATTTTAAATCTAAGCACGCTATAGATTAGAGCGGAAATGATAACTAAGTTGCTTACCCTCAAATGCATGTTTATTTTTTGTCCCGTGAGTTACGCTTGTTTATTTCACTCTAAAGCTGGAAAAGTTTGCTAGTCAGCAAATGTTATTTTTTGGATTATAAACTAAACCTACTAGTATTCGTATGTATCATAATCACTGCAAATATTCTAGTACTTAATTGAATATTTAAATTATAAATTCATCATCTGTCACGTGAGTCACTTTGGAATTACATAGTATCATTTTTAAAGGAAGATGTCATATCATGAAAATGATTATATGTTTTACATGGTGAAGTATTTCTGTTTGTTGATATATTTTAGTAAACGTTTGTCCTATATTAACTTCAACCCACACCACACACAGATGTTCTTAATAAAAATCCCTTAATGTTGGCTCTGTACGATCTATTCACTTTTCAACGCATTAACATTTTTGAAATAGTGTAACATATTGAATTTGTTCTCTGACAAAACAAAATTAACCGAACTTGTTTTATGTCTTTATAGGGGCGGATGAACTAAGCATATTTTTCTCCCCCATCAATAAGCGCGTCACACAAATGAGTCAAGTCGAATTCACTCTTAAAATAACTAAATACACATATCTACAATGTTTTAACACCTAGGTAAAGAAAACTGAAATACTCGTATTTACATATATTTATTCAGAAATATTTTTTAGAGCATTTTCGAAAAAAAAATGCTCTATTGTCCCCGTTTTGTCTGTCTGTCTGTCTGTCTGTCCGTCTGTCTGTCTGTCTGTCCGTCATCACCCTAGATCCCAACAACCATAAGTCCTAGACCCATAATGTATATATCATTTTGTAGGTCTTGGCCTGCCAAGAAATGACTTTTGTTCGTTTCACGATCTGACCTCTGAGGGCCGTAAAAGGTGGCTTATAAATAGGGTTGCCATATTTTTTCACGGACCAACCGGGACAGTTCTGTTTTTTTTTAATTTAGGTTTAGGGATGAAGGTTTTGGGGGGGGGGGTGTATGAAAACAGTGTAAAGGTATAATTGTTTTTGTGTAAAGGTATAATTGTTTCGTAAACATTAGGATCACTTTTTATTTAAATAGATCCGGGTTTTTATATTTCCGGAAGAGAGATTGTCAGTTATAGAATCACTCTCGTACACGACAGACGTGTCGATGTTTTTTCCTTGATAGGATATTGTAATTCTTATTGTGAGTGATCATGAGAGTAACAGTTCACCTCCATGATGGAGATATTTTTCTAGATAGTTTTTTGTGTATTAGTACTTGGATATAATACAGATGGATTATTAGAACATAATTGAGTTCTTAATTAAATGTGGTGATTCAACAGATTAATTTGCAATGTGTACAGTGAACTTATTTTATCGTATTTTGTATAGTATTGTATTGTAATAAACTTCAATCAGCAAAGAACACTGTCTTCTCATATTATTTGGTATTGAGTAGTGGAATGAAAGAAGAGCCACAGCTACCACAAACACGCCTCCAAGTTATAAGAATATACTGTACAAGAAACTCAATAGTGCCTCATCAATAATATTGAGAAAGTGACTGACAATGATGGCAGAGAGAAATTAATACCCTGACAATCGTGGCAGCAATTAATACCCTGACAAACAGTAATATAAAAAATACTTAAAATATAGAATAGAAAATCTTTGTTATTTTATTCATAGTGGTACAGAAACATGATATTTTTACAAAACAAAACAGTTTTCTACTTGTTGTACCACTCGTATTTTTCACTTGAGGGAGCCTTTCTCAATAAGTCCTTTTTCTCTTTCTTCTTCTCTGCTGCCGACTTCTGTAAATTTGTATTACTGTGTTACTTACCAAAATGTTACTGATCACACAAGAGCAGATTAATCATTTTCTGACCTAATAATTTTGCTCAATTATTTCCTAGAAACTGTGCCCTGAATCTAAACCGGGACAATTTCAGCAACCGGGCGGGACACCGGGACAACCCAGTACATCCGGGACTGTCCCATCGAAACCGGGACGTATGGCAAGTCTACTTATAAAGTACCGTTTTTTACTATATTAGCTATGTTAACAAAGGAGCGCCCTAGATCTCAGCAACCATAAGTCCTAGACCCATGATGTATATATCATTTTTTAGGACTTGGCCTGCCATATGTACATCACAAGTTCATTTCGCGATAGGACCTTTGAGGGCCGAAAAAGGGGGCGTTTTAAGTACCGTTTTTTACTATACAAGCTATATTAACAAAGGAGCGCCCTATATCTCAGCAACCATACGTCCTAGACCCATAATGTATATATCATTTTGTAGGTCGTGGCCTGCCAAGTGTACATCAAAAGTCTGTTTCGCGATCTGACATCTCAGGGCCGAATATTAGACTTTCCTATGTACCGTTTTTGCTTATATTTTAAATATAAATAACTAAAGCTAATCAAAGGGGCGTAATCATTATTTATTTTTGTAACAGTTATTCAACATGATTACTTCCCTCTCTATTTATGAAGACCCGGAAAAAAAATACGGATTTCGTCCGGCGTAACCGGCGAAAATGCTCTAAAATGTCCTTTGTCCGAAACGGAAAAGACTTAAATTGATTGTTTTTTCTATTCAAAAGTATACAATCCTTTACATCTCAAAAAAGTAACATTAAATGTTTTTTACTCGCACTAGCAAGTCTCTCAAATTTTATTTCTTTTTTCTATTTGAAACGATGGCTAAGTAGATACAAATAATATAGAAATAGACGAAGTTTATAGCATTTATCATAGTTTAGATTAATCCACTAATTCTGTCATTTTAGTAAAAACGCTTTTCATAAATTACAAATCACATTTTTTTTTTTTAGCTTCGATCCTCTGTATAATACTAACAATGATTTGTTTCATGTTTATATGGATTCCAAGTAGAATAAAAATCAAACTAATTCCGTGGCTCCATCGAGTTATAGCTTGTCCTCGAAGCTAATACCAATGTGTGCTAATTAGTAATTTTATTACTAACAAAATGATCAATTATAACACAAGGAACAAATAATCATAGTTTAGTCTAACTCGATCAATAATTAAAGTGTCAGTAAGGATGTCGTCATCCGCCTTCCAAACACAGGTGTCCCCGATGCCAGTTCTGTAATCTCTCGGCTGTTTAGATAAAGTTACCACCCCCTTGTCCCAGGTAGCACCATCACAGTAAATATGAAGTTCTGTACTAGCAGCGCCCTTTGGCTACTCTGGGGTTGACGGACATTTGTTTTTTCAAATATTTCAGGGGAGCATAACCTTTCTGAGGTATGAAGGCGACCATGGTGATGACCACCCGGTGAATGAAGCCAAAGTAAAGGTCTGATAGTGTAGAGATCTGATAGAGTACACATCTGATGGAGTAGAGATATGATAGAGTATGTTTCTGAATGAAACCACGGCCAAAATGCAGCCCATGTAGGTGATGTGGTTTGGCATGTTGTTCACGTTATCCGGGGTCGAGATATTCTCTCCACACTTCGTTGGTCGAGAAATAATTGTCCCATGGCTGGATTGCCTGTTTTCCATAAAATATATTGAAACCAATGAAGTTTGCCCGACAAATTTTACGCTCCAGAAACTTCAGCCAGAAGAAAGGATAACTTACACTGTCTCTAAATCTCTGCCAGCAAGTTCTCACCTGGTGACACCACTTTTGAATTATTCTTATAGCAAAATGCTAGCTGAAGCTGGATTACCTTTAGTTGTGCTTTCATTTCTCTTTGTCTTGAATTAATAATTTTATTTTAAGCTCTCTCTCCTCTTCCATATCGTACTCTGCATTTAAAAACTTCAAGGATGGGGTCTCTCTCTGCTTCCGACTTTTTTTTGCAGGTACGACTGACTGAATGATACTTTGTAACCTATCCAACTCATTGTGTATATCATCTACCTCCTTTTACAGTTTATATCTGTCCTCATAATCTACTTGACTCTGTTCACGATTCTTTTTAAAAGAGCCCCAAAAATAATACAATAAAATGACTCCAACAACATCAATAATATAATATTTCCTTCTAAAACAACAACAGTTCGTTCGTCACTCCTTTTCTCACTTTCATTCAACATAATAATACACATGGTGCTCTTTCAAACTGAATACGCTGTTACAACATACCACTATCTTGATAACTTTCATTAGGAAAAAATAATCGATAATAACATTCACAACTTTTTACTAAATTTGATTAGTCAATATCTATGAAATTGTGTACATTTTAATGTGGTATTTAAAGTTTTTCTAAATGCCGGCATTTCATGAAGCCAGCAGAACTGCGTCATAAAATCGCTTTGAATTGATATTTTATGAAAAGTTTAACTTAATTTATGTTTGTTTTAGATTTTATTTTTAAACTTGCGATCTATTTTTAATCGGATAACAAACTTTAAACTAAAAAAAAGTTAGTGTAATTCTTCTGACGGAATAAAAATATGAAAATATGAACATCGTAATTTTTAGTACTTTATTATGACAGTGTGTAGGCCTACTCAGCTTATCAGTTTATATTTAAATATTTAAACAAAGATATAAACTTGTATGTTACAACATCAATTATAAATTTAAAATATTTGTTTGTAGTATTAAGTTGCTAGAAAACAAAAAAGGAAAATTTTCATAACTATGGGTATCAGGTGTCTAGATTTCTCGCATTTATGGATTTTTTCTTGACGGCTGTCATCACTTTTGTATTAAGAACTATTAAAATCTTAAATGAATTACGCCCTCACATTCTTTATGTGTATAAAAGAATGGCAATGTATATTGGTCTATCACTTGTTCCTTCACTAGTAAGAAAACTTTACTGCCATGGCTGTTTTAATTTTGCTGTCTTTAGTTGGTCTGCTGTTTACACCAAGTGCTAACGCAGGTAAAAAAAAACTTAATACATTTATCATATTACTTTTTTCAATAGTATTATAACCGTCGTTTGCTTTTTAGTTCCAATTATTTATTTTAAACTCATATACCACAATCATGGTAGGCCAAAAATAAAAGGTTTTATGCTTATATATATTCTAGAAAAATGCATGCGATTTGATGAGTAAACGTTCTTCATATGAATGTTTATTAAAAAGGTGTTTTTGATTTGGTAATGTGAGGTAAAATTTGCTAAAAAATATTTCATTGTATTTTATTCATAGCGTCTCCACATTCAGCTCGGTAGAATCACATATTGTATATTGTACATAGAGTGCATTACAATAAAATATACCTCGATTTGGTGTCAATGACTCTTTCCATTCATAAAAACACATATTTACACATATTTACACTTCTTAGTTGTTCTTTTTAAGACATGAAATATGTTAGACAATCTTTGACAAGAGCTAAAAAATAATTACCCTCTTTGTTTGTATAATGTTGTTACAGCGAGTCCACTTATTTTGCATCTAAGTAGGTATGACAGACATATTGGTAACAAGTGTAGAGTTGAAATGGGTTTTTTTTATAATTGTTGATTTCAGCCTTAAGTCTACGCGGCGATTTGAAGAATTAATAATGCAGTAATTTATTTATTTCATTTTTCTAGTTGCAGTTGGATTTTGTGCAACTCATACCAATGCCAAACTAGAAGCTAATAGTCAGGTGGTATATCAAAAAGTAATCACAAATGCTGGTGGTGCTTATGATGTAAACACTGGAGTATTTACCTGTCCAATTGTAAGTCTGTATAATAAAATGTACATGTCAGAATAAAAGGAAATTTCAACCCTTAAATGTTTGAGATAAATTTAATACATACATTATTGAGTTAAAATTAGTTCATATTTTTAAACTTTTGATGTAATACAATAATTTTGTCATAAAACAATTATATTTAATCATCTAAAATCTCATCTAAAAGAATAAGATGTAGAGTTAATATGTTTTAGTTTCCACATCATATTTATAAATAGCCTGGCTGGCACGTGCCTCAGTATCGTAATTTCATCATGTATTTAGGTACACATTTAAATTTCAGTTAATTCTAGTACCTCTGACCAGGATATCTATTTAGCAGACACCAGTTTTAATAATTTAGAGAAAGCAAGAGAGAGAAAGGAGTTAATTTATAATTTAAAGACTTCTATAGATTGAAAGAAAGCAAAAATGCGAGAATTGCTTTACCGCATTTTGTAATAAGTACTTTCCACTAGGTTACTTAAGTTTTTTGTTAAAGGTTTGAAATATTTCAAAACAAAAACAACTTTTTTTTTTGTTAATTCGCACTCGGAAATTTTTTTTCTAAATTTCTAGCAAGGACTTTATTCCTTCACTGTTGGTGGCTTGTCAACGCCAGAGAACGTGATGGTACTAGACCTGTTTGTCAATGGTAGATATATCATATCTATTCATGGAAACGATAAAACAAATCATCCATCAGGGAGTAAGTTAAAATGAGAATGAATTTATTTTTTTTTTAAATTAGAGCAAATTTTTTTTTTATTTGGAAGTAATATTTCGAAATAAATAACTACGTTTGTTTATGAAACATATTAAAAACATTTTCTTACAATCATCTGCTTGTTTATATATAACTATATATTTGGCTGCTACATATTTAATGATGTATTGGAATGGGTTAGGGTCATGCTATAATAATGTATGTATTATAGGTGTATTACGTCTGAATATTTTTCTACCTATCTTTTTCGCTAATTTACCCAAACATTAAATAATCAACATATGTTATTTCTAACAAATGATCCATTAGAACCTACACGAGTTATTGTTTTTATTTTATTTTTAAATGAGATGTCACATAAACTATAAACCACAAATGGGAAAGCTATTTGACGCTAATTTGTCATCCCGTCCATAGCCGATCATATAGATGATAAATCGTGGCAGTTAAACAATGTCATGAAAATCTATTGTCTTCACTGGTGATACAACCAGGAACCATCAGAGCGAAAATCTTTTAAAAATAAATTCTCCCTTACTGGAGTTTATTTTAGTTTCTTTGTTGTCTTTTATTTATCTCCAACACATCTGACAATGTAACTGCTTTGAAGGCAACCATAGAGACATGCTGGGAAGTTTCAAAATGACAAAAAAATCACTTCGTTCTCATTGGAGATTGAATTAAAGACCCTGAGTACAAATATTCTCTCTTTATGACAAGATGTATTATGTAAACATAGAAACCTAAAGTTATATGGTTCAGTATGTCAAATATAGCAATCGAATAGGTACATTGAATTTAATTTTGTGTGTTTACTATAAAATATTTTTTCTTCAATAATATGACATATTAAATGTAATGCTGAAGTATTCTTTTATTTTACAGGTAGAACTATTGTGGCAGAATGTAAAAAAGGTGAGAAAGTGAATGTGGTGAATAGAGCAGCCGTCACAGTGTATTCCACCAGCGATGCAAATTACGAACACAATATTTTCAGTGGATTTCTGATAGAGCCGACATTTTAATTGAAAATATGTTTAGTTTTCAATTTGCATTGCAGAAATACAAAAAAATGTAAAAAAAAATATTTAGCCTAACGTGTTTGTCAAATGTTTTCACTTTATTTTAAACCAAAGAACTCACTGAGTCAGGGAGTATGAAAAAAATACATTTAATCTTCAATAGACTAATGAACAAAACCAGTCTCTAACAGTTCACTCCTATACAAGTACAGTCACATCTCGTGTGTATGATTAGTAGGGTATTACTAAAATATAAACCTATATATCCATGTTATATTTGGTGGAGCTTCGTATCTTAAACAAAATATTTGGTATTTTTTGTTTGGCATAAAAAAGTTCACCTTCGAATCCACACGAAAATTTTAGAATATAAAAATATTCAAATAATTCGATAACGGTTTCATAATTACAAAAAAAATGGCATAATAATAATATTGCTAATTGTTACAAAGTTACAATGTACATTTCCATTGTGTATTAGTTAAAAGAAATTTAATGTTCAATTTTTCAAAGGACTTGCAAAGTGGAAGTAAATATTGCATTACTTTAATAGCACGCTCTGCACAAATATTAGAACGCTGCGTTGGTTTAGGTGTTAGATCTGTGGACCGAATTGTCTTTAATGTCTTCAAAGTCTTTTTATGCTGCTTACAAGCGTATGATAAATTATCAAAGTCAATAGTATTGAAGCACTGGACAGATAACCAGATATCAGCCCTCGTACCACTGATGAAATCAAATGCTGCTATTGTTGTTTGCAGATACTCCGGTATCAGAACGAATGAAGGCAAACAATAAATTGCCCTTGAGTTTAATCTCGAATTACTGATTTTGGGAATTGATTGAACACTTACTATTAGGAAGTTTCCTGTAGTTTTGTAAATTATGTAGCGTGATATTAAATGAACAGTTAAAGCCATATTATATCGCCAGCACTCTTGTTCTAATTTAATTAGTGGTGTATACAACATTGGTGAGACACTTGTTTCAACATTTTCTTCAGTAAATCTTTCTGTGACTATCACTGTCTCTTTAAGTAATTTCATTTTTCTTGGGTGAATCTTTTATGAATCATCTTCTGAGGTGAATTAGCCTACTTTTCCTTTTGTTGAAATCTAAAGTGCATATAACTCTCTGTCTTCTCGGCACAACCACTCTCTTTTCACTTCATTAAACATAGCTGTGAAATCATGATCAAAAGGGCTTCGAATTTGTCTTTCAAACTTCGTAACAACGTTGCAAGATCATGTTTTTCTGCTTTATACATCAGAATCCATTGTTGTATATCTGTTCACGATTTGAAGTTTCATTGGAATTTTTCGCATTTCATCAAAACTGCACTAGTTTGAAGACCAAATTCTTATGCTAGCCCCTTAAGCTGGTGCATTTTTCATTGACAGAACCGCTCTGAAACAATCCAGAAATGCTGGTATGACATACAATTTATTGGGCGTGTGGAGAGTAACATTTTTAACAGTTGTTGGTTGTTATTGATATTTTCTTTATAGATAATATAAAATCTACTTGTGGCAGTAAGGGGAAATAAAAAAATGAAAACAAATTTTTAGTCATATACCTAATGATTAGTCAACTCTTCTCCTACAATATCATTTCCTTTCTTATTTTTCGACAGATAAAATCGACCAAATCGGTCCAACTATGAGTAATGGTATATATTTACTCATCGGGATTGAAAGAACGTTTGAAATAATACCAATACATCTATAGTGTTAGTCTTGTTTTTTTTTTTTGCATATATCAAGAAAATATATAAGCACAGTATGTGTGAGTAACTGTTAAAGAAAATATAATATAGATATTAAGGTTAATATAAGCATCTTATACAAGTAACTATGTTTTATAAAGACTTTCTTTCTTTTTAGTTGTGATGATTGTTGTGTTTCTCGGTGAATCCTTCACAATGAAAATAAAACTACAATGACATCTATTAATCCAAATTAGCCTAAAATTATGTATCCGCTTAAGGCTGTGTAGAATTAATTTGCTTTTTAAAACCACCTTTTACCAGTAGTAGGAAAAAAATCGTGGATTTGAACCATGAACTAGCCAGAGGATCGAACCCAAGGTTCTCAGGTCCACAGTCGACTTTTCTTATGCCGCTTTTCCGGGTTAAAGATATGTTGTTTCTTAATAATTTATTTGTGCTGCAGCAGGCTTTTCGAACTATTCCTTCTTATTAGCTGAAAGATGCGGAACAATAAAAGTAATTTTTTAGGTGTGCCAGTAAAGAATATAACCCTTGCATTTTCTTTTAACCTAAAAAGTCATGGGATAGTAAAAAATAATTGTTTCTGTAACCTCAGCATATGAAGGAGATTTGTGGTTTGCAAAACGCCAAGCCATTTTTTCTTTGTCAATTTTTTTAACGAACTTTTTTACCTGGCTCTCATCGAGGATTGATCACATGACTAACATATACATAGTTGAGCAGTTTACATTGTTCAATCGACCGGCCTTCGCTAACTACTAATTAGAGTGAATACGCTATTTATAATTCATTCTCTCTATCATCTCTTTATCTATCAAAATGCATGTCTACCTATCTACATTCCTTTTATTGGCAGTGCATTGTTATAATTCTCTCTGTGCCTTCGGAAATGCAAAATCAAATAATGGATTCCCTAAGACAAACGTACAGTAAACACTTTTTGAAAGCATTTACTATGTGACGTAGAAGCATCAGAATTGTGGTGATAAAGCCGGCATAGTGGAATAGTGGCCATGTACTTATTCATTGAAAATATATTAAACAATATTGTGTTCTTATTGACTTTGCGACTGTGCTGTTGTGATTTTCATGTAGATGATTTAACAATTCAAAATATATAATATAATGATTTCAAAAAAATGACAAAATGTATTTTTATTACGAATGGTACATAGTCTATAAATATCAACGCGTTCCGTATAGACGGTGACAATTTAGCGAGTATTTGGGTGAATATTTTTATTTAATTTAAATGTTCTCTGGGAGTATAGACACTGGTTTAAGGCACATTTTTTTTTTGACATAATATATTGAAATGGTTTAATTTCACAATATTAGACTTGGATAGACCAGAAAACATATATTACTTGCGATTGCTGCGCATGCGCACATCTACAGAAGGAACCAGAAAAACAGACATATTAAGAGAGTATTGTTGACAAAATTATTTTGAATTAATTATGAGATGTAATCAAATGTTCTCATTATATCTAATGTTTATTTATTACCATTGAAAGCTGACTTATATGGCAAATCGCCCATCAAAAGTAAATTCGTTTAAAAATGTGGTTTTATGACTTATATATATATATATATATATATATATATATATATATATTAAGGCGGCCCAAAATGGCATGGTAAAAAGTTTCTCCCACCTAACGGGACACCCTCTTTCAGAGTTCCATTTGTCGTACTTCGTAACTGACAACAATTTCAGCTTCCTACTGCTATTTGAAGGGGATGCTCAAGAATTACAAATTTTTGCTCTATTAATAAAAAAACGCCTTTTCGATGAATTTTTTAAAATTACATTTTCAAATCATGCCATTACTGTAATGTAACTGTTAAGTAACGAAAATGTCAACACAAAATGTAAATTGTAGAGTGCTGAAGAGTCAGAGTACATTGTCTAAACATTGTCTACACCGAAACAGCACAGATAGCAGACTTCTTTATAGTTTGTGTAGGGATGATTTTTCTGTTGGCTTCAACAACACAAAATGTAAATTGTAGATTGCTGAAGAGTCAGAGTACATTGTCTAAACATTGTCTACACCTAAACAGCACAGATAGCAGACTTCTTTGTAGTTTGTGTAGGGATGATTTTTCTGTTGGCTTCAACAACTTGCAAAATAAATTGCTTTTCTTCCTCGTTTTTGTCAGCAGTCTATTATATTACTCAAAATGTTTAACTCCACGTTCTACAGTATCGTTGACCACACGCATGTCGTTAAAGCGCAGCCTACCCTTCTGGTATTCAATATTATCATTCCACTGTTCAGGAGGAAGAACTAGAAACGAGTTGCCTATGTGTATTTTTGTAAGCAGGTTCTGTGAACGCTTTAAGGAAAAGTGACCCAAGCTGACGCCTTCATAATGGAGCAATGATGGATCACCTCGAACATGTCGCTCAATAGGTTCTATTCCAAAACCTGTTATTGTTTTTTGTTTCTCAATCGGTGATAATTCATTGGAAAGCAATGCTAGGCTGACAGTATCATCAGACATATACCACATGTGATTCTGGAGAATTTTGTGCTGCAATACTGATGTCGTGATCAACAGAATGATATTGCTGCGGGTCTTTCCAGAGCAAAAGATCTCCTCCAGGTGCTTCCGCTGCTCAGGGTGCTTGAATCCAGGACTTTGTGTACAACAAGGTTCAAAGCTATACAAATCGATTGAGTTGGCTCTCTTCCTTGGATGTAAGACTGAAAATTTCTCTCTGATGACGATAGATGTAAATTTTGATGGCATAGATCAGCTTAGCCATCCACCTAGCATGATATACAGAGCCTGGTGTGCTCTCCAGTGAATGGTTTTTTTGTGGATCTCCTAAGAATATCACCGTGTTTTCTCGGAAAACATCAGTGCTTGAAGGCAGATCCAACTTACTATAGTTGTCAAGCTTTATGCGTTCCCAAACTTCTTTAAATCTTTTGAAGATAGGTGTGTTTGGTGAATTAGAGTGACCGTAACACAAACTGAAAGCCTTTGCCAATACCAGTTCAAGAACATGATGACGACATGCCAGCCACGATAGTTTTCGACCAATAAGATTCTCAAGCCTGTACACAAGCTCCATTGAAACGACCAGTGTTGACAGAAGTTGTGTCGAAGCTCATAGCCTGGATGCTTTCTACCAGTGTCCACTGTTCTAATTGACCATAAATAGCATCAGCAGCATTCTGTCATGTCCCTGATGTTAGTTTAGGGACACCTGGTAATTTTTCACTGCAATCACCAAAAACCAGCATCGGCAAGCGGTCAACTTCTCCAAGATCCAGGATTTCAGGTAAGATTTTTCCATCCCTGTGTAGAACTAGAGAATAGTCAAACTTGAATGAAAGTTTTATATCAGCTGCTTGTTTACACCTGACTTTTTGTATGGTGCTTCGTGAAACTGTTAAAGATGAAGGGTCATGCCCCAGCGCTGCAGCAATAGGAATCATCAATCGCAAAGCTTCAAGATCAGACGTTTGGTTGCGATCCAAAGCACTGTGACATGCTTAGTGAACAAGGAAGTATGATACCCAATCTCCGTCTTGTTTGTTCGTTTTTTGTTTGTTGAGCTTGGACTTGGACTTGGTTCATATTCATCTAGGACTTCAAATTTATTGGATGATTCACAGCTCTCTGTTTCATTTTCACCTGATTCACTTTCTATAGTTTGTTGCTGTCGTTTTTCCTCTTTCTGTTTACGAAGTGTATGTTTCTATTGTTTGTGATGGACTCGATCCTGCTGTACTGCCATCTTTTCATCTTCACCACTCATGAATATTATATGTGTTGATTTTCCGTTGCACAATGTATCTAAAATAAGAACTAGGTCAGCATGGAATATGTCTTATGTGGAAAAAAAAAACCTTGTACTTCGACCAGTCAACAAAATTGAGTAAAATGTCGTAAAAGGTAAAACAACGAGGCCTGTGAGCATCCCCTTCTACTTGGAATTTATATGTAAAATTTTAACAGTATACTACCTAAGGCAAAAAAAACACAAAAAAGGGTGCCCCGGTATGTGGCACGAAGTTGGATTTTTTGGCCACCCTGATATAAATATATATATATATAGAGAGAGAGAGTTGTTTATATTTTATAATATAATTTTTAAAGGAAGATGTCATTGAAGCTGCTTATTTTTTACTTGGCACTGTCTGTCTATTTTTTTTATATACTTTTTTAATAAAACGATCTTACAATATTAACCCCAAAACCCCCACCACAGACAGATGTTCTTAATAAAAATTCCTTAATGTTGGCTCTGTGCAATCTATTATCTTTTCAATGCATTAACATTTTTGTGAAAGTGTAACAGATGGAAATGGCTCTCTGACAAAAAATTAAGCGAACTTTTTTATCTCTTTATAGGGGCTGATGAAGTAATTCTATTTATATTTTTCTTTCCCTTCTATAGCCACGGCACACAAATGAATCAATTCATATTCACTCTATAATAACTCAATACACATATCTGCAATGTTTTAGTATCTATGTTAATGTATTGGAATTTAAGTGCATTTTTTTTCTGGTTTCATATTTTTGAGGCTACAATATTTTGGTGTTCTACCATTTTAGTTCTTTAAAAATTAACAATAAATGATTCTTACTCGCGTTAGTAATTCTCTCAAAAGTTTATTGATTAATAGTTGAAACGACGGCTAAAGTATATGACATAATATAGGAATAGATGAAGTTTATAGTAGTTATCCTAGTTGGCATTAATCAACTGATTCTATCATTTTGGTAAAAACGCTTTTCATAAATTACTAATAATATTTTTATATCAGCTTCGATCCTTTGTTTAATACTTACAATGTTTATTTTTATGTTCATATGAATTACAAATATAATAAAAAGCAAAACTAATTCAGTGACTCTTTCGAGCTATTTACCAAGCCGATACCAATGCGTCCTAATTAGTAATTTCCATTACTAACATAATGATCAATTATATAACACAAGGAACAAAATAATCATAGTTTAGTTAAACTTGATAAATAATTAAAGTGTCATTAGGGCTGTCATCATCTGTCTTCAAAATACAGGTGTCCCCGATGCCGGTTCTGTCATCTCTCGGTTGTTTAGATAACGTTTCCCATCACCTGGTCCCAGGTAGCACCTCCATGGTAAATGTGAGGCCGTGTAGTGGCGTCACCCATCGGCTACCCTGGGGTTGACGGACTTTTGTTTGTTCAAATAGTTCAGGGGAGTATGACCTTTATGAAGTATGAAATGGCCGAACGATGCACATGCGTCCATGGTGATGACCAACCGGTGCATGAAGGCTAAAGTAAAGGTCTGATAGAGTAGAGATCTGATAGAGTAGAGATCTGGTAGAGTACATATCTGATAGAGTAGATATCTGATAGAGTACATATCTGATAGAGTAGAGATCTGATAGAGTAGAGATATGATAGAGTAGAGTTATGATAGAGTAGAGATCTAATAGTGTAGTGATCTGATAGAGTACATATCTGATAGAGTAGAGATCTGATAGAGTAGAGATATGATAGAGTAGAGTTATGATAGAGTAGAGATCTAATAGTGTAGTGATCTGATAGAGTACATATCTGATAGAGTATAGATCTGATAGAGTATAGATCTGATAGAGTATAGATCTGATAGAGTAGAGATCTGATAAAGTAGAGATATGATAGAGTAGAGATATGATAGAGTATAGATCTGATAGAGTATAGATATGATAGAGTAGAGATATGATAGAGTATGTTTCTGAATGAAACCACGGCCAAAATGCAGCCCATGTAGGTGATGTGGTTTGGCATGTTGTTCACGTTATCCGGGGTCGAGATATTCTCTCCACTCTTCGTTGGTCGAGAAATAATTGTCCCCGTGCTGGATTGCCTGTTTTCTATAAAATATTTTTTTACGATGAAACCAATGTAGCTTACCCGGCGTATTTTACGCTCCAGGAACGTTAGCCAGGAGAAAAATTAACTTAGGTACACTGTCTCTACACTGTCCATAACCGATACTGAAATGGCCATGGAGGAGAGAAGATAAATCTAGTAGTAAAACAACTGCATGATCATTAATTGCCTTCACTAGAGATAAAACAAGGAGCCATCAAGTCTACAATCTTTTCAAAACAATTATCTTGCCGGAACTTTTTTTTTTTTAGGTTCATTGTTTCATTTCATTTATCTTGAACGCATCTGTAAGTGTAATAGCTTTGAAGGCACCGCTAAAGACATGCAGGAAACGTTCACTATGACACAAACAGTTCACTTTGTTGTCATGGGAGATTGAACTAAAGACCCTGAGTTCAAATGTTATCTCTTTATGGCAAGATGTTTAATGTAAACATAGAAAACTAAATTAATATTGTTCAGTACGTCAAATATAGAAATCGAATTGGAACATTGAATTAAATATTTGTGTGTATATTATACAATTTTTGTTTCTTTAATAATATGACATATATTAAATGTATGCTGAAGTACTCTTTTATTTTATAGGTAGAACTATTGTGGCAGAATGCAAAAAAGGTGAGAAAGTGAATGTGGTGAATAGAGCAGCCGTCACAGTGTATTCCACCAGTGATGCAAATTACGAACACAACATTTTCAGCGGATTTCTGATACAGCCGACACTTTAATTGAAAATATGTTAACTTTTCACTTCGCAATGCAGAAATAAAAATGTAAAATAAAATAGATGTTGTGTTTGTCAAAAGTTTTCACTGTATCCTAAACCAAAGAACTCACTGAGGCAGGGTGTATGATAAAATTAATTTTAATCTTCAATAGACTAATGAACAAACTTGTCTATATTAGTTCACTCAGATACAGGTACATTCACATCTCGAGTGTATGATTGATTAGTCAAAACATTTCCCCCATTAATTTCATTTCCTGTCCTATATTTTGACAGATAAAACTGCCCTTATCAGAGGGAAATGTTTACACATGTTTACACTTGGTCTTACTATTCGCATAGGGATAGAAAAAAGTGGACATAACTAATGAGGAGCGACCGATAATCGGATCGGTGTCGGACCGATATTGCACTATCGGTTTATTTAGGATCGGCCGATTGTTGTAGGGAGCGACCGATAGTCGAACCGATATTGGCACTATGGGTTAACTGTCGGACCGGCCGTGTTTTGGCTGCCGATACATTGTTTTTTTTTTCACAACAGAGTTGCAGAAAAAAAATCAGTAAATAACCCAATTGTATAACCAGCTCAGACAAGATTTAAAAAAAAAGGAAAAAAAAATCCGTACACAGAAATTGTCACGTCTACATCAGAGATATGACCTTGAAACAATAGGATTGGCATTTCTTAATTCTAATGTATGACCTTGAATGATACAATTAGTGAACATCTGTGTGTATTTTTTTTTGGGATGGGAAGTAAGGGAGGGGGGAACAGGACTTACGTGTGGGCGAAGTGTCACGAAATATGACAGGAAGGGGTAAGCATGGGTTGACATACGTCATTAGCTGTAGCACGAAGAAAACACGTGTTTGGCATTGTTGTTGATTAAAAAAAATATCGGTATCTGGGGGGGGGGGGGTGAACAAGACACGCGTGGGCGAAGTGTTACAAAATACGTCATACAACACGAGAATAACACGTGTTTGGCATTGTTGTTGCTTAAGGGGCTGTCCATTAATTACGTCAAAAAAATAGGGGGGAGTGGGGTCAGAAAATTTTTGACAATTGTTTACAAGGGGGAGGGGGGGAGGTCAAGAAAAGTTGACGTCAACAATGTTACTTTTTAAAAATTTAATATATTACTTAATAAATAGGAAAATTAAGCAGCGTTTGTAGTTCTGTGTTACACACTCGCTTAACATTCAGTATTTAATTAAACTAACTATATTCCTACTAATTTTGCCACATAAACATTTTGGAAGCCACCTTTTTTAGGGGGGGGGTAATCAAATGTTGACGTAATTTTATAGGGGGGTCTCTAGAAGTTTGACAAGTTGTTGACAAGGGGGGGGGGAGGTAAAACTCGCCAAAAATTTGTTGACATAAATAATGGACAGCCCCTAAAAAAATAATATCGGTATCGGTAAAAATGCTGGAGGAAGATATCGGTAAAAAGGCATATCGGTCGCTCCCTAATAACTAATATAACTCCCTTCCTAATAGGTCCATCTATGAGTAATGTTATATATTTGCTCACCGGGATTGAACGTGTGTTTGGAAAAATACCAATACATTTAATAGTATTTGTCTTATTTCTTTACATATATAAAAAAGATGTATGAACAGTAAGTGCGAGTTGCTGTTAAAGAAAATATAATCAATATAAAAGTTAATATTAAGGATCTTAAACAAGTAAATATATTTTATAAAGATCTTATTTAATTTTTAGTTTTGGTGATTCTGATGTTCATCGATGACAACTTCACAATCAAAATAATCATAAGATGGTTTTTATTTATCCAATTTAGCCTAAATTCACGTACCCACTTAAATCTGGATGGAATTAATGTGCTTTTTTTAAAAGCACCTTTTACCAAGAGTTGAAAACAAAAATCCTTGGTTCTCAAAGAGGATCGTGCCAGAGGTTGGAACCAAAGGCTCTC
The DNA here is from genome assembly GCA_021962125.1 of Bulinus truncatus. Taxonomy (NCBI): domain Eukaryota; kingdom Metazoa; phylum Mollusca; class Gastropoda; family Planorbidae; genus Bulinus; species Bulinus truncatus. The sequence goes on from JAGDYQ010000274.1 coordinate 573,441, forward strand.
AGGTTGCAGCTTTTCGGGTTATGCTGTTTCACAATCATTTTGTGTGTGCTGTAGGAGGCTTTTTGAGATATTCTTTCTTATTAGCTGAATATAGAAATGGTTGATAAGTGTAACTCTTTGAATCAGATGCGTTTATTTGTTAAAATTATTGTGGCTACAATTTAGGTAATATATATTTTAATATTTCATTACGATTTTTTGTTAAATTGACTAAACAATTGAATCTTAAAAATAAGGTTGTCAATAAAAAATTATGAATGCACACACAAACAGCTCAAAATATAAAAAAAATAACATTCATTTACCCTAAAGAGTAACTGGGCAGTAACAATTGAACTGTTTCTTTAACCTCAATATATGGAGGAAATGTGAGGCCTTTTTTTTACATGGCTCTCATCGAGGATCGATCACAGGGCTATCAGATCTATATTTGAGCAGACTACAATTTTCAGCCATCCAAACGTATCTTACTTCTACTTAGAGTAAAAACTCAAATTAGAATTCATTATATCTATCACTTTGTCTATCTATCTATCAACCTACCTACCTAATATCTTTACTCCCTTTGTTAGCAGTACATTGTTATATTTATATATATATATATATATATATATATATATATATATATATATATATATATATATATGTATTGGGGTGTCCCAAAAAAATAAAGTTTTAAAAAGTTGATGTCTCACCCCACAGAATTAGTCTGTATGGTAACGGTAGTTAACCTGCAAAATTTCAGCTAATTTGGACAATGTTTAGTGGTCCCCCAAGAGGTTTAAAGTTCCAGATTTTGGTGTAAAATCATTCACGGTCAAATCTAATACAGCGTTATTGTTGCATTATATGCGAAACTGATATATTAAGTAACAAATTGATGCTTAGTATTGTTTATAATATTAAATGAAACAAAATATATAGATCTTGAATGGTTTATATTTTTAAATTTGAAATTTAAGTAAACAATTATGAAAAACAAAGTTTTATTCATTTTGTCAAGTTAATTCTTGAGTCAATGTCAATCTGCTTGAAAAATAATAATAATAAGCAATGCAAATAAGCATTCCTACTATTTATTTTGTACTTTGTACTGTAGGGTAGACAAAAATCTAAAAAAGTTCTTCAAATTAAAATTTTAGCCAGCTGTTCACGATTACACTCTGCAAAATTTTTCCGATGTTTTTCAACCACTTAGAGCAAAAATTGTCTTTGTTCTTCATTCTTGGTGATACTGTCATTGAAATTTTGTATCAATGCTACTATTCGCTCTGCAGAGTCATTGATACAAGCCAGATTCTTTACATAATCTGCTGCAACTTTAAAAGATGATGTATCTGACCAGGCTTCAACAGGAACATCTAGAAAACTGGCATCAATGTTGGATGATTCAAAAAATGTGGTAGAAGCACGCAAATCAACAACACTTTTTGATAGTGTTTTTATGAGATGCGGTCCACGTTCTGATTGCATTGTCCGAACAAGGCCAGTTTTTTCTTTGTCCGACAAAAGGGTTTAAAATAACGCAAGCGTCGACAGTAACGAACTCAAGTACCACGAGTGATGCACCATCATTTTCAATCCAGTCGATCGAGGAACAGCATCATCATATTCGTATAAACGCTTAACCAACAAGATATCATTCACAGGTGCATCTGCGGTGAGCCTGCATGAAAACCATGATTGAAGATAAACACATATGGTAAACCGATTAAAGCGCTGATTACCTTGTAATTCTCGAGCTGTTAACTGAAAGATGGTTTCATTGCCTGCAAACAATAGATCGATTTTCAATGGATAGATCGCTTTCGCCATCCACCTTGCCCTATGTAGGGCACCAGGTCTGCGAATGCTGACATCAACCTCCAACCCAACCATTTGTGCAGCAAGCAGAAGAAATTCCAAATAATCATCACATGAATGACTGACCTCACATTGACATTTAATAAATTCTTTAATCGAATCAGACACGATTATCAAAGGGGCGGATCTGGCTTCGGGTGTGTGGTTTAATTCTGGCCATTTTTCTCGAGACCTCTTAAAAAACAAAATCTCTGGTCCAGTGGATGGTCCAAGACAAACATTGAATGCATCGGAAAGGAGTACTTCCAACATGTGATGACGGCATGCCATCCATAATAGATTACGTCCCAGGGCTACTTCTAACAGAGCGCAAGCTCCATTGAGTCTTCCAGTATTGGAAGCCGTAGTGTCGAAGCACATGCCGATGACCATAGGTTCGCACTTTCATGATTTGATATGTACATATCAGGCTTGCGGAGCCGGAGCCGAGGAACCGGGAGCCGCTACTTTTTGCTGGAGCCGGAGTCGGAGCCGAAAAAATCTGGCGGCTCCACGGCTCCCAAATGTTTTTTTTTTTTTACAGCAGAATTTTTTTTTAGCTTTAAAATTCCAAATTCGTTTGATTGTTTGCCTCCTACAAATTGAAATGTTGTTATTTTTACGAAAGCCACAACAGTAACAGCGTTAAAATTATAGCGTGCACGCACATTACCACAAGAATTCTATAACGGGGAATCATTTTGTGTTCGTTTTAAATCTTGTTTACCCTCCGAAATTTTTTTAATGGCATGTTATTTTGTTATATATAAATTTAAAACAGTTTTATTTCATAGAAAAATTGTATCAATCATTTAAAATAAATTTTTACTAAGACGACAAATAGAACGCGTCATTTTGTATTATTATTTGACCGCGAATCAGGCCCGTAGCGTGTGTGGGGGCCAGGGGGGCTTAGCCCCCCTTGCTTTTTGTCTGGCCCCCTCTGCTTAATTTGCTCTACTTAGTAAATTGTATTACCTGCCCCCCCCCAGCTATTGCCTGGCCCCTGTTGTAGAATGCCTGGCCCCTGCTGTAGAATTTTCACGCTACGGGGCAGCCGCAAATTTGTAATAGACTATAAACAAAATGGTTGCTTTCTGTATTTAACAATTTTATTATAAACAGAATATCTGAAACAGAGCAGATAAATTTATAAGGCTGTGGCTATACGGACCCAGGTCCCTAAAAAATTCGATTGTTACTCGGACCTGTGGCAAATATTCACTAAGCTTAGCTATATTTAAACTTTATTAGACGGAACCCGAAAAAAATAATAATACAGAGTCCGCTTAGTGGAACCCTAGACACTGAGTAACGATTAAATCATACAATTCAAACAATTATAAAAAAAACAATAATAAAGTTTATGTATAGCTAAGCTAAGTGCATATTTGCCACGGGTCTGAATAACAATCAGACTTGATTGGGACGGGGTCCGAATAAAAATCGGAGTTTATTGGTACACGGGTCCGAATAGTCACTTCAAATTTATAAATAATAAATATAAATACTGAAGTATTTAAAATATTTTAAATAATGTATCATTTTACTATTTGCAAATTTGATCATTGAAATAACTTTTTATTCTTTATGAAAATTACGACTAGTGAAACATCGGTCGAAAATAATGATATGATTCTGGATGCACTGAAATGGTTTGTTTTTAGTAAAACCGACATGTGTATATTTTTCAAGTTCCTGACTATGGGGCAGCCCCGTAGCGTGAAAATTCTACAGCAGGGGCCAGGCAATAGCAGGGGGGCAGGTAATACATTTTACTAAGTAGAACAAATAAGCAGAGGGGGCCAGACAAAACGCACGGGGCCCCGGCCCCCCTGTACCCCCCGCACGCTACGGGCCTGCTATGGGGGTGAACGCGATAAAATTTGCATAACTTAATATCAGCGGCATGTTTGCGTGGCACAATTACAAAAAGTTTTGTCTCGTGTGATACTATCTTAATAGGGAGCCGGAGCTGTCAAATTTGTGGGAGCCGGAGCCGGAAAAAATTTGGAGGCTCCGCAAGCCTGGTTAATACTGCATCAGCAGCTACCCATCCTGACCCGGATGCTAACTTGGGAACACCAAGTAGCTTTGTAGTGCCATCGACAAGTGACGAGAGCAGGACAGGTAATCGATCGCCGTTGTTGGTAACATGTCCGGTAACATCGAGCAATAGCTTACCATCCCAATGTACAATTGATTTTGAGGGAATATTGTCTTCTTTTATACATGCTGCAGCTTGTTGACGACAAAGCTTGCGATGACGATGCATTGTGCTCTTGGAAAATACTGTGTCAGATGTCGGAACACCAGCTTCGTTGAATGCGGATGCAAGTATCATTGTTGATTTTCTAATGCTGGTGTTCGTTCTGTCCAGCACTGCAGCAACTTTTGGTGATTTGATGCCTGACAATTTAGCATGCTTAGTTTAAAAAAATTAAATCTTCAAAAAATATGCACATTGCTTACATTTTGCACATTAGGTATTTATATGTTTTCTAGCATTTATTATATTTACTAATTAAGAATCACACAATTTCAACTCTAGTTAATAGTAGCAATGAGATAAACATACGTATATTTAAACTTCATTTTATTCAACTATGGCATGCAAAAACTGCAAATTATTTGAGCCATGATTCGTCTGGATTTTTATGTTGGCCTAATACTGGAATTTTAAATGCTCTTGGGGGACCTCTAAATGTTGATCAAATAAGCTACAACTTCACCAATTCACTCATTGTACCCAAGTGACACATTTCAGGAGAATGAGACACCAAAGATTTAAAAAAAAAATTTTCGAGCATTTTTGGGACATCCTAATATATATATATATATATTTATATATATATATATATATATATATATCCATGCAATCGGTAGTGCGCGATCAATAATGAATTCAATAAGACAAACACACAGTATACATTTATTTTGATAGCAGTGACTGTGTGACGTAAGACGTTATGATAAAGACGTTACAGTGTATTTGTGGGGTCCGTTGTTATTATTCATTATAAATATAAAATTAAATACTATATCTTTATTGAGCCTAAACATGTATTGTTGCAATTTTCCTGAAGATCATTTAACAGTTCAATATAGATCTTAGAATGACTCCAAAAATTGACAAAATTTATTATATTTTTTTGCGAATGGTACATAGTCTAAAAAAATAAACGCGTTTCTTCTAGACAGAGACGATCTAGCGAGTGTTTGGGAGACGATTCTCATTCAATTTAAATGTTTTCTAGGGTATAGATACTGCTTTAGCGCACAGTTTAATTTTGTTGTTTAACATAATTTAATGAAATTGTTTAATCCAACTATATTAGGTTTAGACGAGCAGAAAACAAAGAATGCTTGCGATTACCGCGCATGCGCACATCTAAACAAGGAACCAGAAACAAATATTATTTAGAGAGCATTGTTGACAAAATTATTTTGAATTAATTATGTGAAGTAATTAAATGTTCTCATTGTCACTAATGCTTGTTAATTAACATTGATTGCGTAATTATATGGTAAATCGCCAAATAAAAGTAAATTCGTTTAAGACTTATAGAAGTTTAAAGTTTTTTTAATAACCTCCACCTTTTGCTATTTTAACTAAATACAGCGTCGTTTTGTTTATAAGAGTTATTGAAATACACCAGCTAAGCTTCTTCTGTGTCCTTTACTAAAGAAATTATGGTACCTTATTTATATTAGTTCTGTATAGCTTTACTATATTTTTTAAATGTAGTTGCAATATCAATAAGCCGCTTTTTAGCATGGTGCTTTATGTCTGTTTATTGGTATATTTTTTAAACATTCTTCCTAAATTAACTCCAACCACCACCAAACACAGATGTTCTCAATAAAAATTCCTCAGTGTTGGCTCTGTGCGATCAATTATCTTTTTATTGCATTAACATTTTTGTAATAGTGTAACATATTGAAATTGCTCTCTGACAAAATTTTCACCGAACTTTTCTTATGCAGTATAGGGGCTGATGACGTAAGAATTTTTTACTTTTCCATCTCTAGCCACGGCAAAAAAATTAGTCAAGCCACATTCACTATTAAAATAACCAATTACACCTATTTACAATGTTTTAGCACCTATGGAAAACCAAAAGTACTAATATTTACTTGCATGTTTTTCTGGTCTCATATTTGCAACGCTCAAAAATATTTTGGATGTTAAAACTTTACCATTTTACTCCTCAAAATGTAACATTAAATGCTTTTTACTCGCATCAGAAATTCTCTCAAAAATCTCTTTTACTAGTTGAAACAATAGCTAAAGAAGAAGATAAAAATAATATTGGAAAAGTCTCAGTTTGCAGCAGTTATCTTAGTTTAGATTAATCAACTAATTCTATAATTTAGTAAAAACAAATTTCCATTAATTAAAAAAAATATTATTATATCAGCCTCAATCGACTGTTTGATACTTACAGTGATTTTTTTCGTATATTAATACAGACCACTAGCTTTATAACTATCAGTTAAAAAAATAATCCATTATAACATTTAAATCTCTTTACTTAATGTAATTACGTCAAAAATTATCTATAAAATTGAATATAATAATGTGGGATTTAAGCTTGTGCAATAAAAGAACGAATATAAATTGAAAAAAGTCATTGTTAATTGTTCAGTTCGTGAACTTTTACAAGTTTTGTTATACTTATTTTAAAATACTGACGCCATTAATACACTCAATCGATATAATTTGATGGTTTTATTAAGATCAATGTACATTGTTTACTGACCTGCATTATAAGCTAGTTATTTATACAAGAATATTTAAAAGTAAACTTTAATGTTCTTTAAAGCTTGTTTTTTTAATCTATTGAGCTATTTTAATACAATAATAAACTTTAAAAAAATAGCAAGCATAAATCTTATGCAGGGAAAATAATACCAAAATATAAACATGTAATTTGTTAGTACTTTATTATCACAAAAGTACTCTGCTTATAATTTTATATTAAATTATTTTAAACAAAGATATAAACTTGTATGTAACAACATCAATTAAAAATTTAACATATTTGTTTGTAGTATTAAGTTGCTAGAAAACAAAAAAAAGGAAAATGTTCATAACTATGGGTATCAGGTGTCTAGATTTCTTGCATGAATGGATTTTTTCTTGACGGCTGTCATTACTTTTGTATTAAGAACAATTAAAAAAGTGAAATGAATTACGCCCTCACATTATTTACGTGTATAAAGAATGGCAATGTATATTGGTCTATCACTTGTTCCTTATCTAGTAAGAAAACTTTACTACCATGGCTGTTTTAGTTTTGCTGTCTTTAGTTGGTCTGCTGTTTACACCAAGTGCTAACGCTGGTAAAAAAAAAACTTAATACATTCATTGTGTAACTTATCTTCACTAGTATTATCGCCGTCTTGTGCTGTTTAGTTCGAATTAATTATTTATATTGAAATTTATATAAAAAATCAAGGCAGGCCGAAAATGATTATATATATATATATATATATATATATATATATATATATATATATATATATATATATATATTAGGGTGCATCACCACAATAGTGGAAAAAATTAATTGTTTGTTTTTGAGCTGTCTATGTTTCTTATTAGTTCTAATATCATTAATAATAACTTGTGTAAAATATTTTTTCAAATCAGAGTTGATTTAGAGGTCCCTCCTCCCCCACCCCCACCAAGAAATCACAAAACATGTAAAGAAAAAAAAAGTTTATTCTAGTCTATATAAAATTACATGAAAGTATTGGATTGTTTATTGCTGTTGCATTTGATTCAGTTTCTCTTTGTTGCACGTTTGTTAGGTTTACGCAAATTTTAGATGTTTTTTCAGTCATTTCTACCACATGAAGATTGTTTTGAAAATGTTTATCCGTTCGCGTTGCTCCAACAAAGTCGGATGCTAGTTTCACTCCTCTCTCGGCACAATCGTTAACAACGTTAATAGCAACAACATTTTCTACACTGGCAATGTAACAAGTTGTTTGGCACCGATCATCAACAGGCAGTTCGAGGAATCATGTGTCCAAAAAAAAGTTTGTATATAGTAAACCACGAGTCAACTCCATCCAGATCACACAACCAAGTTGAAGAATCAATTGATTGGAATCGTGGTTTTCCCCAACCATTTCCAAATCGATTCTGTGGAGTTTGGAGGGCAACCACCGGTCGAAGCCTAAGTAGAGCATTTGCTAGAGCTTGCTTTTCCAACACAGGTACTTCATTGCTGAACAGAGAAAGTGGGATCATTTCAGCAGTCAGGTACCATAGATGCCTATTCAGGGCACGGAATCGCTAACTTGGATATGTCTTTGTTGACATCGTTGTAATCCAAAAGTCACTTAGAGAGCTGTATATCATTCCATGGGGCATCCACACTCTTTTTGCTAGTGAGCCACCACACGACATAAACATGTGTTCCAAATGTAGCAAATGCACGAATCTTTGGCACTTGGTTACTTGTGGTAATAGTACCTGGATTCAATAATTGAATTTTTCCCTCACACATTGCAATCTTGAGGCAATATATCAGCTTTGCCATGCATCGTGCTATGTGCAGGGCACCTGGTCTTTTAAAGTTTACTTCCTTATTTGTAGCATTCAGGTAGCATTCAGGTAAACAAGTTACAGCTTAAGGAATTCATGCTAGTTGTCTCGCAAGAATTCGGTTTGTTTACTAGAGTTGGCATGATCAATTACCGCATCTCTCATTATCGTCAGTCGCTCTTGAGCCTTCAGATCAGCTAACGTAAACAAACGACGTACATGAGACCCATCATGTGCCACCAATTCCCAATTTTTGCAGCCTGGAGAACAAAGTTATATCCGAGGATTTGGAAACTTCTATTTTCATGTCTGCAAACACATGCGAGATGAGAACTTCACCAATGTGATGGCGACAACCAGACCACAGAACAGCACGTTGCAGCTTATTTTGTATGGCAATTCAGGCAGCAGTCTAATGAAAAGTGTTTGAGCTTGTTGTGTCGAATGTCATATTAACGATACAATCATTGCAATGCCACTCCTGCCACTAGCTTCATGGTTAATTCTGCAATTATTTCACCAACGGGTTTCTTTGTTGCCTTGGCACTCCTAGCAGTTTCAATTGATTTGCATTAATAACAACAACTGTTATGTGTTCTTCAGTGACATGATTATTTTTTAGAGAAGGTGTCAGTTTGCCATCCCAGTGGAATGTGCAGAGTTTGTGTGGTTCCCAGGAGTCGTGGATCTTTGTAGCTATCTCACTTACAACTTTGCGACGTGATCGATCTGCAGTGGCATAGGAAAAAGCCACCTTACCCTGTATGAAAGCCGCCTGCTGTGTTGGTGTATTCTTTAATCTTGTTGCTAAAGACACAATATTCGGTCGGCTTAAAACTTCTGGAGGTACAAATACCAAATTTCCTGTTGGCTTTAGCAATAGCTTTATATCAGAATATATATATTCTAGAAAAAATGCATACGTTTTGATGAGTAAACGTTCTTCATATGAATGTTTATTAACAAGGTGTTTTAAATTTGGTAATGTGAGGTAATATTTGCAAATAAATATTTGACTTTTTTTTTCTAAACGCCTCCACAATCAGCAAAGTAGATTCACAATTTATATACTATGCAGAATGCGCATCGATATAAAAAAAGTCTTCGATTCGGTGTTAACAACTCTCGCGCCATTGTTGTTATTCACTGATGTCCCAATGACGCTTTCCATTTAAAAAAAAACATTTTTATACCTCTTAGTTTTTGTTTGTTTTTTCAAGACAGGAAATATGAATGAGAAAGAATTCAATTTACTTAATATATATAAAAGCGATATTAAATTATTTAATTCATGAGTCCATGGGTTTTTTAGGATATATATATATATAATATATATATATATATATATATATAAAAATATATATATATATATATATATATATATATATATATATATATATATATATATAAATTTAAAGGTTTTCTGTTTACCTTTTGTTTTCTCCCCTACCCCCTCTCTCCCTTCTCTCTCTCTCCCTCCCTCCCTCCCCCTCTCTCCCTTCTTACCCCCTCTCTCCCTTTCTCTTTCCCTCCCTCCCTTTCTCCCTCCCTCCCTCTCATCCCTCCCTTACTCCCCCATCTCCCTCTCCCTATCTCCCTTCCTCCTTCTCTCACCTCCGTCTCCCCCTCTCTCCACCTTCCTCCCTTCCTCATCCCCCATCTCTCCCTCCCTCCCCCCCTCTCTCTCTTTATCTCTCACTCCCTCCCATTTCTCCCATCCTCTCTCTCCCTCTCTCCTTCCCTTCCCTTTCTCTCCCTCCCTTCCCTCTCTCTCCCCTCTCTTCTTTCTCCCTCCCTCCCTCTCCCGTCTCCCTCTCTCCCCCTCTTCCTCTCTCTCCCTCCCCCTCCCTCCCTCATTTCCTCTCTCTCCCTCCCTGCCCCCTCTCTCTTTATCTCTCTCCCTCCCTCTTTCTTTATCTCTCTCCCTCTCTCTCTCCCTCCCTCCCCTCTATCTCCCTCCCTACTCCCCCTTTCCCTCCCTTTCTTTCTCTTTTCTTCCCTCCCTTTCTCCCTCCCTCTCTCTGCAACCCTCCCTTTCCCTCCCTCCTTCTCTCCCCTCCCCTTCCTCCCTCCTTCCCTCTCCCTCCCTGCCCCCTCCTTCCCTCTCCCTCCCTGCCCCCCTCTCTCTTTATCTCTCTTCCCCTCCCTCTTTCTGTACAATTAAACGTCAAATTGCGCTTCTTAAAAAAACAGAAAACCTTATTTTATTCCCGGGCAAAGCCGCGTACTTGCAGCATGAAAAAAACAACAACAACAATATTTTTATTTTTTTTCCGTCCCTAACCCTTTCTTCTCCGTCCGTTCAATTACACATTCACTTGGTGCGCGAATACAGGGAATTCCCTGCGCATTGATACAATTTGAATGCAAAAACATTTAAAGCATCCGCGCGCAAGTTCATCATCGGGAAATGACGTCACATAGGATTTTCATTTATAGTGAAGGCGATCCCATACCGTGAATACTTTAATATAGTAATATACTAAAATAATTCATTACAATTAAACTACCCATTGAGATTGTATTAATAATGTTAATAATGTCACAGAAACATTTTTATTAACGTATTTCGGTTTATTAAAGTGCACCTTTAATTTTAATCTTCTGAATACATAAAATGATAGGTAAATAGATATGACTATTGATTTCACCATGTTTACAATTGGAGTTTCAGGAAGGTACCCCTCTTTTAAAAATGTATCATCAGGAAATGACGTCACAGAAGAGTTTTATTTATGGCGCCGTCGAGATTACTTTTAATAAAGTAAAATACTAAAATAAAAATAATTTATTACAATTAAACTACCCATCGAGATGAACCGAAACATGTCCTATAACCTTCCCCATGTAATTATGTGTACGTGTACCAAATTTCACGTTATTTGGTTGTCTGCATCTTGAGTTATAAGGGAACAGACAGACAGACAGACAGCATATGCATAAACTGATGAGTGTTAATATCTTTAGATGGCGACGAAAATATTGTTTTAAAACGAAGCTTGCGCAATGTGTATAATATCTAATCTGTGGCTGGGATTTTAAGAATGATTCTGCGAGTCATGAGAAAAAGATTGCTACCATAGATTACAGAGATTTGAGGCATGAAGGTTATATCATATCTACAAGTAGTTTTTTTGCACTTTCCTAATATAGTCAGATCAACAGTTTTGTTCTTCTTTGCCATAACTGACTGTTAGGCTGTGTGTTTTTGTTTCTTCCATATCTGCAATACACATTTGGTAGGTATGATAGGGAAACATAAACAATCATTGCGTTTGTTATACCATTTTCGACAAAAGTAAAAAAAAAAAAATCGGCCATGCTTGTGGAATATAGATACAGCCTGTCCACTCATATTGCTTCTAGGTAGGCATAGAGGAGTTATTCGTAAATAGTGTAGAGTTGAAATGGAGTTATTTACAATTGTTAATTTCAGCCTTAAATCTACGGGGAGCTTTGAAGAATTAATAATGCAGCAATTTATTTTTTTCCTTTTTCTAGTTGCAGTTGGATTTTGTGCTACTCATACCAATGCCAAACTAGAAGCTAATAGTCAGGTGGTATATCAAAAAGTAATTACAAATGCTGGTGGTGCTTATGATGTAAACACTGGAGTATTTACCTGTCCAATTGTAAGTCTATATAACAAATATGTATGTCAGATTAAAATGTCAACAAAATTTATAAAGATATTCGATAAATTAAATGCATACTTCATCACGTTAATATCATCTGAAAGAATGAATTATACAATAAATGTGTTTTAGTAGACGCAAAATATTTATAAAAAGCCTAGCTGAAACGAACATCACCATCTTACTTCCCCAAATATTTAGGTACACATCTAAATTTGGGTTAACTCTGGAACGTTTTATTATCTCTAATAAGCACGACAGACGGTTTTATAATTTTTAAGAGAGAGAAGGATAATGGTTTTAAAAATATACTTTAACGACTACCTCTTTAAAAATATATTTCTAAAAGCATTTAACCTTTTAATTAGTCCGTGAATGTTTCACTGCATCTTATTATATTGTAATACTTATATAGATTGAAATAAAACTAAAAGGCGACCATTGCTTTAACGCATTTATTAATAATAACTTTCCAATAGTTTACTTAAGTTGTTTGTTAAAGTTTTGACTTATTTAAACAAAACGACAACCCAACTTTGTTGGCTACTTATAAATTATTTGATGATTATTTCACACTCTGAAATTATTTGTTCTAAATTTCTAGCAAGGACTTTATTCCTTCACTGTTGGTGGCTTGTCAACGCCAGAGAAAGTGATGGTACTAGACCTGTTTGTCAATGGTAGATATATCATATCTATTCATGGAAACGATAAAACAAATCATCCATCTGGCGGTAAGTTACAATGATCATATTTTTTTTTTCTTTTCGTTTGTTTTAGTTAGAGCCAAAATCTACATTTGTCTAATTTGGTACTAATATTTCTTAATATTTTTTTATGAAACATATTACAAGACTGTTCCTCCAAGCATCTTCCTTTGTAAATTTAACTAGAAAAATATATATTGAATGATGCATTGGTTAAGGCTAGGGGTACATTATATAGTTCTTTTTTAGATCTGAATCTTTTTGTACTTTTCCTTATATCTTCGTCGTTAATTTACCCAAACATTTAATAATCAACATCGGTTATGTCTAATAAATGACACATCGGAACCTAGAGGAGTTTTTATTTTTTATTTTTTAAAGATGAAATCTCTTGAAGCCTATAAACCACTAATGGGAAGTATACATGGTGCTAACTTTGTATCCCGTCCATAACCGGTACTGTAATGGCCATGGAGGAGACAATAAAATAAATCTTGTTAAATACATAAACATAAATTGACTTCACTAGAGGTAAAATTAGGAACCATCAAATCGACCATCTTTTCAAATAAATTCTCCCTTGCTAAAACTTAGTTCATCATTTCATTTAATTTATCTCCAACGCATCTGGAAGTGTAACAGCATTGAAGACACAACTAAAGACATTCAGTGAACTTTCACTATGACACAAATAAATCTTTTTGTTCTCATAGGAGATTTAACTAAAGACCCTGAGTACAAATGTTCTCTGTTACTTGCAAGATGTATTATGTAAACATAGAATATAAAGTTGTATGGTTCAGTTTGTAAAATATAGCAATCGAATTGGTACATTAAGGTTAATTGTTTTTTACTATAAGATATTTTTTCTTCAATAATATGAAATATATTAAATGTAATACTAAAGTATTCTTTTATTTTACAGGTAGAACTATTGTGGCAGAATGTAAAAAAGGTGAGAAAGTGAATGTGGTGAATAGAGCAGCCGTCACAATATATTCCACCAGCGATGCAAATTACGAACACAACATTTTCAGTGGATTTCTTATAGAGCCGACAATTTAATTGAAAATTTGTTTCGTTTTCACTTCGCAATGCACAAATAAAAAGAATGTAAAACAATATGTTCTGTTTGTCAAAAGTTTTCACTGTATCTTAAACCAAAGAACTTACTGAGGCAGGGTGTATGATAAAATTAAATAGACTAATGAACAAACTGGTCTGTATTAATAACACTGGTAAACAGTGAATACATTGCCTGTGATATTTGAATCACTTTATACAAAGTCAACTATGCTGATTTAGAATATGTAAGTGCTTTTGCTAGATTGGTTCTATTTTACGAGATAATTAAAATTAATTAATTAATTAATGTACCGTGTTTGAAGTTTGTCAAGAATTGCATGAAGTAAAATAGTATACTAACAAATAGTAGTGAACCTATTAATAGACATGCCGAAATTTGTTCAAAAATATGTGTAATAATGTTATAGAAGAAAACATTTTCATTTGAAAAAGTAATTATGTCTAATTAATTAATTAATATGTTAATTGTCTATGGTAATTCATTAGCAAATCTATGTTTGCTCATCTTCCTTTTGTGTGTGTCGTTGGGGCCATTGCGCTGGAGGCTCCAACAGTAGTCAGCCATCATATGTCTGTCCCATCTTCCTTGATATCTCTCCTCATATCACCCTCATATCCTGATGGAAGCTCTTGCCGTGTTCCTCACTGAAGGTTACCTGGAAATTTGTCTAAATGACTGTGCAGGTAATGTACATTGATGCTCATATTTGCTCCAATGTTTCTGAAGTTAGCGAGCATATCTTGTACCAGTTCTTCGTAATTCTCTGCTCTGTTATTACCTAAGAAGTTCCTGACAACTGAAACAAAGCTGTACCATGAAAAAGCTTCAAGGTAATCCATGAAATTAGTAAAATTTCGATCGTTGATGAATTTCCGAATCTGAGGACCGTAAAAAATCACAGCTTTCAGCTTCTCCATGCTCAAACCGGGGAATGATCTGCAAATATGCTTCTCCAAGCTCAAACCGGGGAATGATCTGCCAATATACTTGAAGATATTGCCAGATTTGTCCAAAGCCTTAACAAATTGTTTCATTAAACCTAATTTGATATGAAGCGGTCCGAGAATGATCTTATTTTTGTCAACCAGTGGCTTGTTGATGATATTTTCTTCACCTACAGTCGTGGTTTCCCTTGCAGGACATGTCACTCTTGTCCAATGATCTTGCCTTGCCCTACTATCCCAAAGGCACATGAAGCATGGGTATTTTGTGTATCCTGACTGCTACCCAAGCAAGTAGTTTACCATTTTAAGTTCAACACAAATTGACCACTAATGCTCATAATAACGGACTTTCTGCAATACTGTTTTGATGTTCTCATACTCTTCTTTAAGTGTTGTTGAGTGAGCAATTAGAAGAGATGCATAACGGTTACCATCGTGTAACACAGTGGTTCCCAAAGTTGTCCGTACGGACCCCCAGGGGTCCCTGGTATCATTCAGGGGGTCCATGAAGAATTTTAATTCATTTGGGTGTCCCTGAAGAACTTCAGGGGGTCCGCGAAAGGTTTAATGTAAAATAGTAAAATTATTATCTATTTTTTATTATTATGGAAATTAAAATAAAAAACAATAAATAAACTAGTAGCGCACGCTAATTAAATTAATAACAAGCATGACAATGGCGAGACTGACGGCCGAAAACAAGTTTAAACAGGAATGAAATAACGCCACTGGATGCACTAATTTGTCTACAATATAAACAAAAACTATAAAATAGTTTACATCGTACACCGAATTAAATTCTATGTTATTCTGATACAAAGTGTAGAAACACATTTTCCCAGTCTTAGACAAAAAGATAAGGTTTTAACGTTTTTTCAAACAGTGAAATAAAAAATTTGGAAAATGCCATCAGTGTAACAACTCACTGAGACAACATCTAAGTGAGATGATGATGGACTGTTGCTTCTTATAACATTTTATTAGTTATTGCAAAGTCAGGATTCCTGACTCAGGAAAGCTGCATACTATTGATGAATAACTTATTTTACCAGCTGTAAATGATGTAATACGCACAGATTGACACCAACCAGCTTTCAACATTATATAAATTATTCCACTGACTAATAATACAGTACAAAGATGGATTGACAATATCTCAGTCAGTCCGTAGAAAATCCTTTATGTGGTTACTTAAAAATATCTGAATTTTCTATACAGCTTGACATGTCCACTGTACTAGAAACCGAAACTTTCTTTTTAGCTTATGTAAGATTTGTAAAAGAAGAAACATTTGGTCAAGAATTGTTATTGGCTAACTGTTTGGAGACAAAATGTGAAAAGTTATTTACTGAATTAAAAAGATTGTTCGATGTAAAAGCATTACCCTTGACTAATATTATTTCTGTTGTTACTGATGGTGCTTCGGCAAGGGTAAGAAGATACGAGGCTGTGTGACATATTTAAAACAAGCTGTACCGGGCGTATTTTCAGTAGTTTGTGTCATTATGTCACAAAAAATCTTAGTGAACGTTTGCATATATCACTAGGTTATGTCATTAAAGCAGTTAATAAAATCAGAAGGAATGCTGTCCTATCCCTTGTAAGTGCTTGCAGGGTCAGGCATCCAAAAATAGATTTTATGCAATCATCAGTGATGCAATCACCCCAGTAAAATGGGAAATCCAAAAATAGATTTGACGCAATCAACCCAGTGATGCAATTACACATGATGCAATATGAGGGGGTGATGTTTCCTATAAATAGGGAAGTTACCACGGTTGTAGGAGGGCGGAGACACACACACAAGAGAGAGAGAATAGAGACCCATGAAGAGGATACTAGATATAACACGTGGACTTAGTGGACAGTGCAGTCGAGAGTTATAATAGTTATAGACTCGTGTACTGATTTATAGTGATAGCAGTCACTTGTGATTTATTGCCACATCTCTCATCTAATATTGATCTTAGTATTTATCGTGTGTGTTGAATTATAGAATTATACATGTAATATATTGATTCATCTTCTCAAGTGTTTATATTGAATTATCATATTCTCATCTGTATATATCACGCATTAAAAAGTTCAGTTAATTCTTTTACAATACAAGGAGTTGTGTCGTCTGATTTAATAAGAGTACAAGTGGGATACGACAAATGCCTTAAATGAGAGATTATTTTCTCAACTTTGTTTGAAAAATGACGAAGACTATAACCCTTTAATAATTCACACAGACGTACGTTGATTATCTAAAGATGCATGACCATGACTTGCGACACAATTTAATTAAGTCAAAAAGTGACATTGCCCATATGACTGATTTATTTGACACATTTAACAATACTAATTTGAACCTACAAAGTGACCAATTAAATTCAATCAAATCTAAAAGCATAATGTCTGCGTTTGTTGTAAAACTTTCTCTCTGCAAACAAAACTTGGAAAGAGGAGAATGTTCTCAGTTTCCAAATATTTCGAAATCGCAAAATAAAGTTGAAGATTAGCTTGCCTACTGTCAACACTTAACGGTTCTTTATTCAGACATGAACCAAAGATTTGAAGATTGGCTTCACTTGAATAGTCCCCACAGGGTGTTAAGTCATTTCGCGCGTGGGCAATCTCAGATCCGAAACACAGATGAATCCTTAGAGCAGCTTATAAAAATATCCAAAAATGATGAACTGAAACCAATTTTTAAACAAGGATACCACAAATTATGGTTATAAAAACAGATCCCAATTTTATATCCTGCATTATGGGTATTGTACAGAAGTTGTACTGCTTTTCCATCTTTCTGTTTGGTAGAACGTTATGAACTTCATTACAGTTTACACACCAACACAACAACAGAAATCGACCAGAAATTAGTGCTCGTGGGGATTTGCGGTCACTACTCACAAACATTGAGCTGGATATAAATACACTCATAACAAAATCTCAAGTCATTACACTTGTAAACAGTGAATTCATTGCCAGTGATATTTGAATCATTTTATACAAAGTCAACTATGCTAATTTAGAATATGTAAGTACTTTTGCTAGATTGGCTCTATTTTACGAGATAATTAAAATTGATTAAATAATGTATTTGGAATTAGTCAGAAATTGCATGAAGTATAATAGTATACTAACAAAAAGTAGTGAAACTGTTAATATTCATGCAGAAATTTGTTCAAAAATATGTGTAATAGTGTTATAGAAGAAAACATTTCCATTTGAAAAACTAATTATGTCTAATTAATTAATTAATTAATATGTTAATTGTCTATGGTAATGCATTAGCAAATCGCTGTTTGCTCGACTTCCTTTTGTATGTGTCGTAGGTGCAATTTAGCTGGAGGCTCCAACAGTAGTCAGCCATGTATGTCCCATCTTCCTTGATATCTCTCCTCCATCACCCACATATCCTGATGGAACCTCTCGCCTTATTCCTCACTGAAGTCCCCAAGGTTAACTGTAAATTAGTCTAAATGACTGTGCAGGTAATGTACCTTGATGCTCATATTTGTTCCAATGTTTGTGAAGTTAGCGAGCATATCTTGCACCAGTTTTTCGTAATTCTCTGCTCTGTTATTATCTAAAAAGTTCCTGACAACTGGAACAAAACTTTTCCATGAAGAAGCTTCAATGTGAACCATGAAATTAGTAAAATTTCGATCGTTGATGAGTTTCCAAATCTGAGGACCGTCAAAAATCCCGCCTTTCAGCTTCTCCAGGCTCAATCCAGGAAATGATCTGCAAATATACTTGAAACAATTGCCAGATTTGTCCAAAGCCTTAACGAATTGTTTCATTAAATCTAATTTGATATGAAGCGGTCCGAGAATGATCTTATTTTTGTCAACCAGTGACTTGTTGATGATATTTTCTTTACATAGTCATGGTTTTCCTTGCAGGCCATGTCACTCTTGTCCAATGATCTTGCCTTGCCCTGCTATCACAAAGGCACATGAAGCATGGGCATTTTGTGTATCCTGACTGCTGTCCAAGCAAGAAGTTTACCATTTTTAGATCAACACAAATTGACCACTGATGCTCATAATAACGGACTTTCTGCAATACTGTTTTGATATTCTCATACTCTTCTTTAAGTGTTGTTGAGTGGGCAATGGGAAGAGATTCATAACGGTTACCATTGTGTAACAGAACACATTTGAAGCTTCTAATGGAACTGTCTGCAAAAAGACGCCAGTCTTCGGAATGGTTGTCTTGTAGTCCCATTTTTAGCAGAAGTCCAGGGATGTCATTACAGTAAACAATATCTTCCTCTTTGCTGAAATTTGGAAGAAGAAACTCTTCTCTTTTCCGATAAAATGTTTTTTTAACTTCTGGTTTGAGAAAATTTCTTTCATTGAGCCTGAACGCTAAAAGCTCAGATGCTTGTTTGAACAGATATAGGTCTCGTATTAGGTCATTGGGTTCTTCTTGGCTGAATGGTTGAGGTGTTGAAGAACTTCCTTCATAATCTCTTCCACTGTTTTCACCTGCCAAAAACTCCAGATCTTGCCCGTCGTCGGAGTCTGATAGTGAAAGCTCTAATAATCCAGTAAACACTGGTATAGGAACTTCACTGCTATGTGGAATTGGTCTCCTTGCAGATTCAAAATCAGGATAATCCCACTTAGATTTCTTGTGGCGATTGAAGCCTTTAACATTCACAATACAAAAATAACAATCACCAAAATGGTCTTTCGGCTCTCGCCATACCATTGGTACACCGAAACTTAGACTTTTCTTCTCACCATTTGTCCACTGTCGTAGGCTCTCCACACAGTTTTGCAGACCTTATGGGGAGCCCAAGACTTGTCTTGGTCTCCCAGCTTCACACCGAAATAAGCCAAATATGCCTGCTGCACAAAGTCGGTTATATTTCTTCTTTGCTTTTCAATAATGTATTCTCCACAGATGTAACAGAATACATTCGAATTATTTTTGCAGCATCTTCATGATGAACTCATGATGTCTTTAGAAAGCAGCATAAAAGAGAAAAAAATAAACCAAGTTATAACTTGGAATAGTTAAATTAAACAAAAGACACCAAACGTATTGCATTTGTTTTACACAAAAGTTATAATCATATTTTCAATGGTGTCCAATATCTCAGAAACTAGAGCCAATTCAGCAAAAGCAGTGGCAGTTTTGAAATCAGCACACATGAATTGCTATAAATTCATTCAAACATTCTTGGCAATTCGAAAAAAAAAATTTTTTGTAGGGCTGTGTTATCTTTTTTATTTTAACCACAAATTATAATTTTAATAAATACTTCTTCAACAATTTTTTTTAAATTAATTTCTAATTTTCATACCATGCAATTGTGCAGCTATTTCACTTGGGGATCCGTGGGCAAGTTTCGACTATAAAAAGGGGTCCGTGGGTCAAAAAAGTTTGGGAACCACTGGTGTAACAGAACGCATTTCAAGCTTCTGATGGAACTGTCTCTAAAAAGACGCCAGTCTTCGGAATGGTAGTCTTGAAGTCCCATTTGGAGCAGAAGTCCAGGGATGTCATTACAGTAAACAAGATCTTCCTCTTGGCTGAAATATGGAAGAAGAAACTCTTCTCTTTTCCTATAAAATGTTATTTTAGCTTCTCTGTTTGAATAAATTTCTTTCATTGAGCCTCGACGCTAAAAGCTCAGATGCTTGCTTGGACAGATTTAGGTCTCGTATTAGGTCTTCTTGGCTGAATGGTTGAGGTGTTGAAGAACTTCCTTCATAATCGCTTTCACTGTTTTCACCTGCCAAAAACTCCAGATCTTGCCCCTCGTCGGAGTCTGATGGTGAAAGCTCTAATAATCCAGTAAACACCGGTATAGGAACTTCACTGCTACGTGGAATTGGTCTCCTTGCAGATTCAAGATCATGATAATCCCACTTAGATTTCTTGTGGCGATTGAAGCATTTAACATTCACAATACAAAAATAACAATCACCATTCTGGACACATGACGTGTTAGCGCATTTTCATGTTATGTGTCAGTACGTATGTTAGCTTTCAGTAAATATTTGTAAATTTTGTAAATGTTTGTAAATTCAATTGTGTAATGCATATATCTGAGAAAAATATTAAAAAAAAACGGTACCCTAAGAAACACTGATGTCCAGCCGTCAGATGTCAGATCACAAAATGGACTTTTGATGCTTGAATGGCAGGCCAAGACCTACAATAATGTAGATACACCAGGGGTCTAGGACGTTTGGCTGCTGAGATCAAGGTGATGACAGACGGACAGACAGACCCACAAAACGCGGATAAAAGATCTTGGACTTCTCGAAAAAGCGCTAAAAATATTCTTGTGACTATCGTCGACCTAATACTTTTTTTTTTATATTTGATATTGTGATCTTTATGGCGAATATATCCGAGTGCAAAGGTATATACATAAATATTTATATATATATATATATATATATATATATATATATATATATATACATCAGACTATTTACTCTATTATTCGCGATAATGTCGCCACCAGACTATCTAGAATAGTAAAACAATTAGTATTTATATTTTAATTATTCGTGTTGAACACACAGTCAAAATTATAAAATGTGTTTAAGAAAGTATTGAATATTTCAAAACATATATTTCGTCACACTGTTATCTGATATTGAAATGTGTGTAATGTTTTTATGAATAATTGTTTTTTTTTTATGTTTTGAAAGTGTGTGTAATGTTAATGTTTTTTTCTAGTGTGTACAAGTTATATAATTCAGTATTTCCCTTTAGTGAGTACTATGTCTTAAAATACAATGACAACATTTGACAAACACAAGCATGTTTGTTTAAATTTTGTATTTGCTCATTGCAGATTTAAAATACATAATGTATTCTCATTTAATATGTTTGTTCTATTAAAAATCCACTGAAAATGTTATTCTGGTAATTTTTTTCGTTGTTCTCAAACACTGTAACGGCTACTTTATTCATCACATACACTCTTTCACTTTTTTTACATTCTATCACAACAGTTCTACCTGAGAAAAAAAAACGTGTTTCAGAATTACATATTAAATATATATCAAAGTTTTACAGCAATATTTATTTTAAATTATATGTAAATATGTTTACAATTAGCGCAACTAGATACATATTGGTTGTTCGTGTTTGAAATAAACCATACTGAAGATACAAAAGATAAGATTTTTTGGTAGTTAAGGGACAAATATATAGGGGACAGAGGGCACAAATTCAGATGTGTATAAATATAATTGGTATATAACTTACCCAATGCAACGTATCCTACCATAAGTGAACTAAATAATTATACCTAGTTTATATATTCAAATGAAGAGGCTCAAAAAGAAAGTTCAATTTTTGATGTTTTATGTAAAAAATGAATAAAAGTACATAGCAATCAAATATCATTTCTACTTACTCCCTCCTGAGTAATCCACTTTATCGTATGCATTTATGGTTATCAAATATCTGCCATTTACAAACAAGTCCCATGCCATCCAGTTACCTGGCGTTGACAAACCACCAACAGTGAAGGAGTAGAGTCCTTGCTAGAAATTTAGAACATAAATGTGTTTCGGAGTGTAAATTAGTCATCAAATTGTTTCCAAGGAGCGAACAAACATTGTATATTTTTAAAAGCTCTTATTCGCCCTCTCTTATTTTGGACTAAATAAAATACCTAGATAATGTTCATGTGTTTAATTGTGTTGCTATTTTTCACCCAATTACGGGACAGTTGTCCTGTTGTATGGTCCCCCCCCAATATTGAAATGAGTACTTGGTTATGTGGAGAAAGTAAGGTAGTGATGCATGTGCTTGCCACATAATCCCCAGAACTGCCGTGACTATTAAAACAGATTATTCGTACACTTGAACCTCCAAGGTGAGATTTTATGAACTTAACGGAACATTTTATCATCAAATTAGATCGAAATTTGAAAGAGAAAATAAATTTTTAAAAGAACCTATTGAGATTATTTGTGCGCTGAATTTAGTGATTACGTTTAGGGTTTTATATTAAAATGGTTTTGTGTTTATTCTTTTATCTGACAAGTTATGTTTATTATTTGGACTTACTTTTGGACAGGTAAATGCTCCTGTGCTTACATCATAAGCACCACCAACATTTGTTAATACATTTTTAAATATAACCTGACTATTTGCATCTAGTTTGCCATTGGTTTGAGAGGCAGAAAATCCGATTGGAACTAGAACAAAGAAATAAAAAATATAAATAAATGAATGTGAAAAGTGATACAAGATATCCATCAAGTGATACATTTATTCTAGCATTTATTATACGATTACATCACATTGCAATACTCTTACTTAGCGGACTGCTATTTGGGCCCGTGGACATTGGAGGTTATAATATTTAGGAAATCTGCAATAGGCCTTTGTCATCTTCCAAATATAATTTTTATTTGATATTTTAAATTAACACAAACATGTATTTATAGTAACGATTTTTACTTGCATTTATAAATAATTAAAGAAAATACTGAAATGGCTAATACACTTGCTTTATAATGCATGACATATGATATCAATTGAATCGATTTTTTTTGGGTAATGATATCACAAATTAACATTCTAATATTAAAGTATACACTTTTTTAAAAGATTTCTTTAATATATGTCATTTAGTATTTTTTTGAACTTAATGTAAATAAATTTATTGTTTGTTAAAATGTTTGGCATGCATATTACTAAAAGCAGAATATCGAAAGATCATTTTGTCAATAGCAGAAATTATAGCAAAAATACAATTTTGTAAAAAAAATTATAACATCATTTAGTTTTATTTCCGATCAATCGAAATAGCGCTAGCATGACTTACATCAACGAATCATACAGAAAGTTCTGAAATAGAGACCGATTCCATGAATAAGAGTATAGTGTACTACGATCTCCTCAAATGACTACTATTTAAAAAAAAAAGTAATATTTAATAGCTTGTATAACAAAAAAAATAATACTTTATCTTTTATTGAACTGAACAATTGTTTAAGTAAAAGTTAGATCAAGGGACATGCAACGATTTAAAAGAATCATTTAAGTTTGTTTATTGTTCTTTTTTTATTAAGGCTTCTTTTTAAACGGAATTTGCGAATAAGAGAATAGTAGATAATATTTTTACACCTGGACTCAATTATTAATCAAATGACGTACTGAAATACTATTTTCAAATCTTTGTAAAAATATTTTCTTCAGTTAACTAAAATAATGTATAAATCATACATAGTTTTGTAGTGATTATATGTTTTTCTCACTAGAATTAGTTAAAATACGCAAAGAGTTCAAGTGTGTTACATTGTTTAGATAGTGTTCAGAGCTGTAGATTCAATTTTCGATAACATGACTTTCGACTTTATTATGCCCCAAAAAATCATGTTTTCTGTTTTATTGTCAATTGATACATTTTCTAATCGATTTCTATAAAATGATAATGACAGATTAAATATTTTTAAAGCTATATGGTACAGGTCCTTACAGCATTGGTGAGGTAGGTGAGTAGGGAAGGAGTTAGCATTAAGTCTAATGCCACAATAAAGTAGATATAAATAAGATACGTCGGGCTATAGATTTAGGGCAGTGATTACAAAACCACAAAGTTAGACACAATGCCAAATGCACACATTTTCTCATAGTGGTATATTTATAAATCGATGTATTTTGTTCCAACAATCAAAATATATTATTGCAGAGTTACGAAGCAGGTTAAAGTGGTAAATAATAACAAAATAGCCACAGGCTATCATGATTTTTTTATAAATAAGAAATTTGTTAAGTATTATAGTCATTTATAGTCTTATACACATGAAAAATATGCAACAAATTAAGTATATATATATATATATATATATATATATATACAACCTTTTATATAGGCCTATGTAGAATTTTTTTCATGTGAAATTAACTCATCAAAACTAAACAGCTAATATGATTTTAATTGTATAGAATGAGATAGTTACCTCCTGCGTTAGCATTTTGTGTAAACAGTAAACAGACTACAGGTAGTAAGATAAGAACAGCCATAGCAATACGGTATCTTTACAAGTCTAAGAACAAGTAATAAACAACTATGAATGTTTCTTGTCTTTTATAATCGTGATGATTGTGGTGGCAAAATTCACTTTAGTTTTATTTTGTCTCTTTGATTAGCTTAATACTAAATTAATTACACCCATCAATAAAAAATGCATTTGTGCTTTATATCTAAACACCTGATACCCATGGTTATGATTCGTCCATTAAACAACAACTTGTGGGATGGGGGGGTCTGAAATGTTTGGCAGTTACTGACTTTGGGGAGAGGGGTTAAGATGTTTATTGTTTGATCCGTGGTCCAATGGCCACCTGCTGGTATGGCGGGGGTAATCTTTTTACGTTTTTATAATAACGTGGATAGGTTTAAAGTTTTACTTTTCATATGGAATAGCATGTAAAAATAGCGATTATCTGATGAGTATTTATTGCAAATCGAAATAGGAATGCATACTTAAAAAATCTGAGATGATGTATTCAAATTGGCAAAATATTTGTACGATATATGTTTCTTGCTATTTAGCCTTAATTTTTATGTTTCCAATGTGCACGAAAACGTCAAAATGGAGACAAGTAGAGTAATAAATGCTGAAATCTTATAATAAACAAGTTTATTTTGGAATTTTCAATATTGTTATTTGCAGAAATACCATCAATGTAAACGCCTTTTTATGTCTATTCAATTTTGACTCGTTTGGAAATGTAATGGGCTTATTATATTGCCATTTTTTTTACAGTCCCCCCCTCTCTACCCCCACCCACCCTCAATGTCCTCAGTTAAAAATAAAATGTTCTTGTCTCTGTGCAATCTATTTAACATTCAACCTATTAACATTTTCGTATAAGTGTAACAGATGGACATTGCTCTATGCTAAAAAAAAAATTCCCCAAACTTGAAAAAATTCAGCATTGTTGATTATTTTATAATGATAAATGGCTTTGAAACGAATGCTAATGACAAAGCCACATTTGTTGTTTAACAATTATTTAAACGTATAGATATCTACATTATAAAGCAGCTAAGCTTGTCCGGGTCGCGCTATAAATAAACGACCTCCAGAAATAAATAAAACAATAGTATTTGATAAAGTAATCACGTGACCAGCGAGGTCACGAAAACATAATTCAAAATGGCGCTTCCGTCGAATCGATTCGATATTTATATTTCGAAAATCTACAGTTTTAAATAGTTTATGTGGTTTTTTATAATGAAATGTAAAAGTCCTAAATATTAAATAATAATAATAATATATAATATAATTCCAATTATTTTAGTTTTTATTACAACAGATAACATTTTAATCAGACTAGGTCACTAGCGAGCGCGTTCGTAAATAACCTATGACGTCCCGATGCAGAATGGGAGCGCCGTCGCTATAAATAAAAAAAAATCATCTATGACGTCATTTTCCGATGAGTGCTGTATCGTGCCATAGTAAAGTAGTTTTTTTTTTACTTTTCAGTGCATTTTTTTAATGCTTTGTTTTGATTTTAACAATAAATAGACGCCAAATAAAAAAAAATAATCTGCACTTTATTTCACGTAAATCGGCTGCGCATTTGATAATCATGCTCAGTAGGGTTATGACTTTTTTGTAACCTCATATTTACATGGCAAGAAAAGGTGACTTTTAATGTGTGTATTATGACACAAATAACCTTTTCTGAAAATATTTGAAAAACCTTCCCCACCAAACCATAAAACGAATATTATATGTTAATATATATATATATATATATATATATATATATATATAACACAACACTGTAATGGAAAGTTACATAAGAACAACAAGTGCAATGCATGTAAGCATGAGTATAGAGATGTTCAAAATATGAAATTATAATAAATGACAGCATAGGAAACATAAATAAAGTTTTATGCTTAATCATTAGTGAGAATAAAACAGTTAATAGTGTCTTTGAAGTCTCACTACGTGGAACAATATCTCGCATTATTAGTAAAGTTCTTTCTGCAAAGCAGTTACTTCGTTCTATACCAGGTATTGCTTAATCTTCACAGACCCAGTGCCTCAAGAAGCATCTTTCTGCTTCAGTGTATCTATGCAAAGCAGGTGCTAAAATCTCTTTTCCTATTTCCCAGTCCCTTTGATCTGAAAACCATACTCCAGACCATGCATGTCCTCGTTATGAAAGTACACACAAGTTCAAATTTCTCGTTTCTATTTTCCGGAATGCCGGAAGTGCTAGTATTGCACTTGAATTCCGAGCATTACTTAAAGCCGTCAGTCTCTGGAAGTGAATTACTGGAAAGGTTTTATTTAATTCGTAATAGTGAAATACTTGCGTCAAATGATGTAAGAACTTCATGTCGTCTTTCCATCCTTTGTTTTCTCACATGATTTCTGAACTACTATCTTGAGAATCAAATGACTCTTTAAGTGACTCGTAATTTGCGCTAATTCCAGCAACAAATGGATAAGAAATGTTGGGATTAGACGTTTCCGTGGCGAAAACAGAATCCATAGCATGCTTGAGTACTAGGCCTAAAACATGAAGCTGGCAGCCTATGTACTGAGGGATTTGTCCACTGTTCTGTTGACAGTAATTTTGCAGCTTGCGTACCACACCATTTTCGCTGCCAGAATTTGTATTCCTTGAATCGCAAATAATTACTCGAATACACGAATATAGTTCACATTCAGCTAGAACAGCCCTATTCGCTGTAAATATTGTCTCTGCTTTTCCATTTGTCAGAGACAATATGGCCATTCGAATTTCTTTTTCAACGTTTTTCAGTAAAAAAAACTTGTTTTTCTCCTTCTATTCTTTTTCTGTCAAAATGTATGCACTATTCAAAATTTTGTAAGCTGTTTTTAAACTGCAACTTCAACAATTCTGCTTCTTTATGGGTTGCCTTATACATTCCTGACTGCGAAGGAGCTTCAATATTGGTAGAGTGTTCGCTTAATATTTTTAAAACTTTACAAGCTTTATTTGTTGACAACTTTGCTTTCCTACAAAATTAATTACAAGCAGACGATTACAGTTGAATGAAATTGAAATAGAAGAATACTATATTCCCAAATCAACAAAGCAGACTTTCCAAATTCAAAGCAGACCTTTCGTGACAATTACCAAACAAATGTTCATAAGATTTGATCATTTTTGGTAAAGTTGCATTAGACACATAATACATTAAAACAGTGCACTTTAAATTTAAAATAAACTTTTTTTATTTATTTTGTTTCAGACATGGAGGTAAAAATAACCTATAAAGTTCCTGGATGTAATTAATGTAATCAAATATTTGTTAATGCGCAATCCATCAAAGAAGTAATTTTATTGAAAAACGCTTCTTATATGTAAACACAATATGGCGTTGGTGGGGAAGGTTTTTTTGAGTGAAAAATAAATGAATATTATTTTCATATTTTGTTCACAATTGTTCATTAAAAAATGCCATGTAAAATAAGGTTCTGAAAAAAAAATGTAAAAAGTACTAACCCTAATGCTCAGTTATTATATTTTGTTAACATTGTGTACTGGAGGTTATTGTTCCCTCGATGGATTACTTTTTGATGATGGTTTGTTGGTTATGGCAGCCACATCTTTTGACGTATGAAATGTAGGTCATTTCTGCACATTAGGAAGGTGGCATAAATCAGCACCTAATTAAATTAATCAAATTGATTAGGGAGGGGTTTAGCATTACACCTAGATTTCCCGGACAACGCCGGGCTTAATATCTAGTTTTATATATATATATGTATATATATACATATATATATATATATATATTAGTTATATATATATATGTATATATATATATATATATATATATATATATATATATATTATGTTTGAACGTCTATGTGCAGATAAAAAAACACGTATTTATCTGTTTGGTTTTTTTTCCTGGTCATACTTTAGCAACTTTCAAAATCCTTTTGCTGTATGAAAATATACAAATTGACGGCTAAAAAAAGGTAAATTTATTTGTTCATATCTTGCAGTTCATTATCCAAAAGTGTAATGTTGTTGACGTCAAGCAATATACATCTTTTACCTCCCCCCCTCATCCTTGTCAACAGCTGTGAAACTTTATCAGATACTCCCTTACTTCCCTTCAGCAAGTTGTTGCCCTATTTAATGGACGATTCACAACCATGGAAATTAGGTGTTTAGATATGCAGCATTAATCCATTTTTTATTGACGGCTGTCAATTGATTTTTAAGTACACCAAAGAGACTAAACAAAGTAAAATGGTACATCTGTCACATGGTATTTACTGTGATAGCACACCACTTGGATTGATATTAAACGGAAGTTAGAAAAGTAGTGACGCACAAACGGTTGTTGTTTTAAAAAGGAAATGCATTGTTTTTCATACCCTTATTGACATTGTTTGGGTTATTTAGAATTAAATTGTGATAACATCAAAGAGAGAAAACAAACTAAAATGAAGACAATTAATGTTGATATTTTTATTATTTGTTTCTAAGCTAGTAAAGATACCGTAATGCTAAGTTGTAGTCTTACTACCTATAGAATGTTTACTTTTTACTACAAAGTCTAACGCAGGTAACGCACTTGATAATCTCATTCTATACCATTTCACTCATTTTCATTACAACACCATCTAGCACTGTTTAGTTCATGACTCGTGACTATTGAAATATTTTAGATGCTTATTTCCAAACCAATTGAATGAATGCCACTTAAAATGATATAGCATCTGTTGGTAATTTACGCCATGTAATATTTACAAATACATTATCATATTTTTCGTAAATCATTACATTTTTTTACCGTTAAAGGTAAATTCTTGTTGAAACGGAAATATATTTTTTCACAGAGTATAAACAAAGTATGCTTATATATATATATATATTAGGGTGGGTCAAAAAAATTTTTTTTATTGAAACATTATTAAAAAGTTGTTACATCATGGTAGTACATGGAATATGTACAAATATTTGAAAACTACATAGTTTTACTACTCCCAACTTTTGTTCGAAATTTTTACTATATTTACTATGAGTTTTTTGTGACTGAACATGTTAAATTTGTGACCTAGGTTATTCAAAAAAGAACTGATATGCATATAAAATTTGTGTTTTATCTTTATAACCTTTTTTATGAATAACTAATTAGTTCAGACAACTGAGATAAGCATTGCATCCATTTTTCTCTCAATATAACTGGTGTACCATGTATTCATTATCGGGTCACGCATGGTTGTTTTATTTCATTTTTGATTAATTTTTCAATTATTTTATTAAGTTCTTCTATGAATATGAGTTCTTCTACAAGAAGTGCAACTGTACATTCTGTGTTTTGGTCAGCAGCTGAATTGCCTAAAAGACAACTTCCAACCAGTGAAGATGTTTTCAAGGCTGTTGGCGGATGCTTAAAATGGAACAATACAATCATAGCCTTCATTCATGAGCGCACGCATTAGCGCATGAAGTTAAACAATTATATGACCAGGCTAGTATCCCTACAAATGACATTATCAGTATAATTGTTCAAGTAAAAAGATACAGATGTTAGGGATAGAGGAGACTGTAAATGTCCACAATCAGTGATAATTTATGTGCTTGAGTGGGCATTTTGGGTGGATCAAAAGATGGCAAGAAATATGTTCATAGACAATCTTGACAAGCAATCAAAAAAATTACAAAATCGACAGAAAAGAAAACATTCATTGATGCAGGGTGGCGATCAGATAGGAACAACAAATGATAACGTCAATGATGAGAAAGATAATGATATTCCAGATCAGGATGCTGAAGATGATGAACTACTTGATGTAGACTTCTCCAGCGATGAGGAATGTTCCAAATAACAAAACAGATATCAATATAACAAAGAAATCAAGGGATATTCTTCCGAAAATTGAAAGCAAAGCAAGTTTCCTGTGACAATCCATAAACAGTATTATTCATATGTACATTGTATATTTTACATGAACGATTTATAGATTTGTACAATTTTATATTACTTATACCAAACATTCTAAATGTTGTAAAATGTCATACATTGGGGGGTACCTGGGTCAAAGCAAAATCTTTTTTATTATTTAAGTGTAAGACATTTTAATATCTTAGTAATAATATAGTAGATTTAAAAAAAATTTTGTTAAAAAAAATATTAACATATTGATATTTGTGGGTGCGGCATGCCGCCATCTTGAAATTTATGACCTTTTTGTGGCTAATATTTCTGAAATATTTATAGACTGTTTCATATACAATGTACATTTTTATAATCAGAAAAGCTTTTTAGGGAATGTCAAAGTACTTTTTTGATAATGTAATAAATACATTTTTTATGAATTTTAAAAATTTTGTATGGTGAAAATAAGCAAAAAATGCTAATTTTGAAAATAAAAAAAAAAAAAAGGACTAAAAATTTCTTGAAAAGCCTCTGACATTCTATAAATGCCCCTCTTCTACATAAAAATTAGAAGTTTTATCAACATCTGACAGGTGGTTTTTGAGATTTTCTTGCCATAGTGAAGCAAAATGTCAAAAAAAAATTTTCAGAGAAAAATGACTTTTAACTTTTTTAATTATTGAAGTTTCTGAATGAGTAACATTCTGAAAATACATTTTAATTGATCTAAAAAAATTTTCTGCAATATAATTAATTCGTAGTTATTATTGACATGTTTTAGTATCTAAAAATAAAAAAAAAATATATTTTTTTTTTAGACAGTGCTTTATTTTCGCCCCGTACCCCCTTGAACTCAAAGTTGGGAGTGGACGACATTATCTGATTTTTACAAATTTTACTTTTTTACAATCAGTAAATATGTTTCATATTCCCAACTCCAAAAAAATTTTGTTTGACCCACCCTAATATATATATAGGGGGTGTATATATATATATTTGGGTGTCCCAGAAATACTCGAAATTTTTTTTTTCAAATCTTTGGAGTCTCACCCCCTGAAATGTGTCTCTTGGGTACAATGAGTGAATTGGTGAAGTTGTAGCTCATTTGAACAACATTTGAAGGTCCCTTAAGAGCTTTTAAAATTCCAGTATTAGGCCAACATAAAAATCCAGACGAATCATGGTTCAAATAATTTGCAGTTTTTGCATGCCATAGTTGAATAAAATGAAGTTTAAATATACTTATATTTATCTCATTGATACCATAAACTAGAGTTGAAATTGTGTGATTCTTAATTAGAAAATGTAATAAATGCTAGAAAACATATAAAATACCTAATGTGCAAAATTTAAGCAATGTGCATATTTTTTGAAGATTTAATTTTTTTTTAAACTAAGCATGCTAAATTGTCAGGCATCATATCACCAAATGTTGCTGCAGTGCTGGACAGAACGAACACCAGCATTAGAAAATCAACAATCCGCATTCAACGAAGCTGGTGTTCCGACATCTGACACAGTATTTTTCCAAAAGCACAATGCATCGTTATCGCAAGCTTTGTCGTCAACAAGCTGCAGCATGTATAAAAGAAGAGTATATTCCCTCAAAATCAATTGTACATTGGGACGGTAAGCTATTTCCCGATGTTACCGGACATGTTACCAACAACGGCGATTGATTACTTGTCCTGCTCTCGTCACTTGTCGATGGCACTACAAAGCTTCTTGGTATTCCTAAGTTAGCATCCAGGTCAGGATAGGTAGCTGCTGATGCAGTATATGAACATATCAAATCATGGAAGTGCGAATCTATGGTCATCGGCATGTGCTTCGACACTACGGCTTCCAATACTGAAAGACTCAATGGAGCTTGCACTCTGTTAGAAGTAGCCCTGGGACGTAATCTATTATGGATGGCATGCCGCCATCACATGCTGGAAGTAATCCTTTCCGATGCATTCAATGTTTGTCTTGGACCATCCACTGGACCAGAGATTTTTTTTTAAGAGGTTTCGAGAAAAATGGCCAAAATTAAACCACACACCCGAAGCACGATCCACTATTTGATAATCGTGTCTGATTCGATTAAAGAATTTATTAAATGTCAACTTGAGGTCAGTCATTCATGTGATGATTATTTGGAATTTCTACTGCTTGCTGCACAAATGGTTGTGTTGGAGGTTGATGTCAGCATTCGCTGACCTGGTGCCCTACATAGGGCAAGGTGAATGGCGAAAGCAATCTATGCATTGAAAATCGATCTATTGTTTGCAGGCAATGAAACCATCTTTCAGATAACAGCTTGAGAATGACAAGGTAATCAGCGTTTTAATCGGTTTACCATATGTGTTTATCTTCAATCATGGCTTTCATGCAGGCTCACTACAGATGCACCTGTGAATGATATCTTTTGAATAAAGCGTTTATACGAATATGATGATGCTATTCTTCGATCGACTGGATTGAAAATGATGGTGCGTCACTCGTGGTACTTGAGTCCGGAACTGTCGACGCTTGCGTTATTTTAAACCCTTTTGTCGGACAAAGAAAAAACTGGCCTTGTTCGGACAATGCAATCAGAACGTGGACCGTATCTCATAAAAACACTATCAAAAAGTGTTTTTGATTTGCGTGCTTCTACCACATTTTTTGAAACAACCAACATTGATGCCAGTTTTCTAGATGTTCCTGTTGAAGCCTGGTCAGATACACCATCTTTTAAAGTTGCAGCAGATTTTGTAAAGAATCTGGCTTGTATCAATGACTCTGCAGAGCGAAGTGTAGCATTGATACAAAATTTCAATTTAAATTTGAAGAACTTTTTTTTATTTTTGTCTACCCTACAGTACAAAGTACAAATTGAATAGCAGGAATGCTTATTTGCATTGCTTATTATTATTATTTTTCAAGCAGATTGACATTGATTCAAGAATTAACTTGACAAAATAAATAAAACTTTGTTTTTCATAATTTTTTACTTAAATTTCAAAATTAAAAATATAAACCATTCAAGATTTATATATTTTGTTTCATTTAATATTATAAACAATACTAAGCATCAATTTGTTACTTAATATATCAGTTTCTCATATAATGCAACATTAACGCTGTATTAGATTTGACCGCGAATGATTTTACACCAAAATCTGGAACTTTAAACCTCTTGGGGGACCTCTAAACATTGTCCAAAGAGCTGAAATTTTGCAGGTTAACTACTGTTACCATACAGACATATTCTGTGGGGTGAGACATCAACATTTCAAAACTTCATTTTTTTGGGACACCCTAATATATATATATATATATATATATATATATATATATATGTGTGTGTGGGTGTGTGTGTGTGTGTGTGTTATTTATTTATTTATTAACTAATTTAAAGTATCTGTAATCCAAAATGTTCTATTCACCAACGTTTTTTTTTAGAGAAAATAACGTTGTTGTTTTTTTTTTACTCGTCGGCATCCGTCCGTCTCGAGAGACGATGGTGTAGCTAAGTTGAGTCTACAAAACACCGCCGGGAATGGCTGTGCAGTCCGACTCGGGAGTGGCAATCCCTGCCGCACTTGTCACACTTGAAGATAGTTGGTTGTTGTAGTTGTTGTTGTAGCTGTTCTTTTTTCCGCTTCCGACTTGTTCTTTTCAGGGCAGCATTATCCTGTCGCTCAGCCTCTGCGCGCAATGTACCTTGCCGGTCGGCTGCTTGGCTTTCCCAGGAGTTGGGGTTAATGGAGCACTCTTTCATATCCTTTTTGCAGGTGTCTTTGTAACGCATTTTAGGTCGCCCTGTTTTCCTCTGGCCGGTAACTAACTCGCCATAGAGTAGGTCTTTTGGGATGCGACCTGCGTCCATTCTTTTGACATGACCGAGCCATCTGAGGCGTCTCTCGCTGAGAACTGCAAACAAGCTGCTCATGTTGGCCCTCTCCAGCACCCCAGTGTTGGGGATCTTGTCTTGCCACTTTATTTGCAGTATACGTCGCAGGCACCTCATGTGGAAATTGTTTAGCTTTCTTTCGTGCCTCGCGTAAGTGGTCCACGTCTCGCATCCATAGAGGAGGGTACTAAGTATGCAGGCCTGGTAGACGCGCAATCTGGTATTTTCGGTGAGGCTGGGGTTTTCCCACACACGTTGCTTTAGTCTCGCCATGACTGTGGCTGCCCTAGCGATTCTGCAATCGATCTCCGGGTCTATGGATAGCGAGCTGGAGATGGTGGACCCGAGGTAAGTGAAGTTCTCGACGACCTCTAGGGTGTGCCCATCGATGCCAATGCTTGGGGGTGTATCTGTACCCTGTGCCATGACATTCGTCTTTTTCAGGCTGATAGTCAGTCCAAATTCCTTGCATGCATGGGAGAGGCGGGTGACAAGCTGCTGCAGTCCGTCTTCAGTGTGTGATGTCAAGGCTGCGTCATCAGCAAAGAGCAGCTCGCGAATTAGGACCTTTGTGACTTTGGTCTTTGCACGGAGGCGGGCTATGTTATAGAGCTTGCCATCGGACCTTGTATTGATGTAAAAACCCTCGCTGCAATCCTTGAAGGCGTATTGGAGGAGCATGGAAAAGAAAATGCCGAAGAGTGTAGGTGCAAGGACGCTGCCCTGTTTTACTCCGCTGCTGACTGGGAAGGCCTTGGAGATTGCGCCGTTGTAGCAAACCGTGCTATGCACGTTGTCGTGGAAGGACATGACCACTGCAAGCAGGTGTGGGGGGCAGCCAATCTTTTGCAGCAAGCTGAAGAGTCCACTTCGACTTGCTAGATCAAACGCCTTTGTGAGGTCGACGAAAGCGATGTAGAGTGGCACCTGCTGTTCCTGACACTTCTCTTGAAGTTGACGTAGTGAGAAGATCATGTCCACTGTTGATCGGCCAGCCCTGAAGCCACACTATGACTCTGGGTAGACTCGGGAGGCGAGGGCCTGCAGGCGGTTTAGAGACCGCGGGCGAAAGCTTTGCCGACGATGCTGAGGAGGGAGATGCCCCGGTAGTTATTACAGTCGCTCCGGTCCCCTTTGTTCTTGTATAGTGTGATAATTTTGGCATCCCTCATGTCTTGGGGGATATAGCCCTGTTCCCAGCATCGACTTAGGAGGTCGTGCAATGGCTTTAGCAGTGTTGGTTTTCCGCTCTTCAGAACTTCTGGTGGGATTCCATCGCTACCGGGTGCCTTTCCGTTTGCAAGGCAGTCGATGGCTTTGCTTAGTTCATCCAAGGTGGGTGTGGTGTCTAGCTCCTCCATGACAGGCAGATCTGGGATAGCGCCAAGAGCGGCATCAGTCACAGTGTTCTGGGTTGCGTATAACTCCAGGTAGTGTTCGGTCCACCTCTGCATCTGTTTTTCCTGGTCCTTGATGACCTCTCCTGTTTTGGATATAAGGGGGGGCGGTTTTGGAGGGAGTTGGGCCTATTGCCTTTTTGATGCCCTCGTACATCCCTCTTGCGTTTCCTGTCTCGGCAGCTGCCTGGATGCTGCTACAGAGGTTCAACCATTAGGAGTTGGCGCATCTGCGGGCGGTCTGCTGGGCTTTGCTCCTGGCTGTCCGTAGGGCTTTTAGTGTGTTGGGACTGGGCCTGGCCTTGTAGGCCAGTAGGGCTTTCCTTTTTACCTCGGTAACGGGTTCCATTTCCTCCCAGTGGGCCTCGTACCAATCGGCGTTTTTCCGCTCTATCTTTCCATAGGTGGTGATGGCGGAGTTATATACGACATCACGCAGACGCGACCACCTAGAGTCGATGGTGTAAACTGCTAACTTTCTTTCACTGAGTGTAACTTCCAGACTGCTGATAAACTGTTGGTTTTTTCGGGATTTCTGGCACAGATGATATTGATGCGCGGGCGACCTTTTTTCTTGGAGTGATGCAGTTTCTTCGGCGTTATGCGCACCTTGCTTGCCACGAGGGCGTGGTCCGTGTCGCAGTCTGCACTGTGGTAGCTGCGGGTGAGGAGGATACTGTCGATATTCCCTCTTCTGGTGAGGACGAGGTCAAGTTGGTGCCAGTGGCGGGAGCGTGGGTGCCTCCATGACACCTGATGGATCTCTTTGCACCTGAAGAAGGTGTTGGTCACGCACAGGCCATGGTGGCACGAGAGCTCAAGCAGTCTCTGGCCATTTTCATTTATCTTTCCCCTCCCAAAGCTTCCGAGACAGGTGGGCCAAGCCACATGGTCAGCTCCTACCCTTGCATTGAAATCACCAAGGAGATATAGGCTATCGGTGCTAGGAATCTTCAATAGCGCTTCATCTAGGGACTGGTAAAATTGATCTTTCTCCTCGGCAGTGGAACAGAGGGTTGGAGCATACACGCTGAATATGTCAGCTGGGCCAGAGGACGTTGACAGTCGGAGGATTAGTAATCTCTCAGAGCCGTCTGTTGGGGGCTCTATGAATCTCACAAGCGTGTTTTTCACAGCGAAGCCAACACCGTGTTGCCTCGGTTGGTCCGAGGACTTCCCTTGCCAATAGAATGTGTAGTTAGCTTCTCTGATGGTGCCGGTTTCAGCCAGCCGGGTCTCCTGTAGAGCGGCGATGTCGATGTTTAGTCGTGAGAGTTCCCTGTCGATGACAGCGGTTCTCCTTGCGTCATCAATCTGCTGAAGGTCAGATGTGTGCCCGGTACACATGGTCCTGATGTTCCAGCTTGCGAATCGAAGAGCTGGAGGCTTCTTGCTAGTTCTTATCTTGAATTAGCCTGGTGCTTGTGTTTTTTGGCCCACTTTTTGAGAAGTGCATCTCTAATCCCCACGCACCCAGTAGGGCAGGTGAGCCAAGGCGAGACAGCACCCAACTGGCTGGGGGCTGCCCAGCTTGAGGCGGGAGGTAGCTGTCCAATGAGGCGCGATGACCTCTCCCACCGTCGAAAGAGACCCCTGGCGCTCGTTTCCTTCGCCAATCGGATGAGCTTAGAACCGGTAACTGTCCTCTTCCGTGTTGTATCGACATCGTGCGACGACGCTAGAGTATCCTCTCCAGTTTAGCTACAGAGCCTGGGCAGGGTAATATGGAGGGATAGCTGTTGCCCGTGCAGCAGTCCCCCCCTCTCCGCGCAACTGAAGGATCCAAGGGAAAGACAGAGTCGATACGGCTTGGCTTCAGCTGCGCCGCAGGAGTTGCCGGCGTTGACAATATAAGGTCTGGCCGCCTTGGGGACTCCAGCTCCGGATTTCTTTTCAGGGTTTACTCCCATACCTCCTTTTTTTACTATTGCTTAATTTAATGTCTTCTAGCCAATTGAAGTAACTAACTAATTACATATTTGTTACTTTTAATGTATTCTAGCCAAATGTCGTGAAACTAACAATCTAATTACATGTATGTTACCACTAATGTCTTTTCGGCTTACCTGGCCAAAGGTTACATTGATTGGCCATTGTCATACATTGCCATATGTACATTTCAGGTTTTTATCAAACGTATTAAGCAAGGCCCTAGTCAAAATAAATTTCAGGGCCAAGTCAAATGTACATTGCAGGTCCAAGTCAAATGTACATTGCAGGGCCAAGTCAAATGTACATTGCAGGGCCAAGTCAAATGTACATTGCAGGGCCAAGTCAAATGTACATTGCAAGGGCCAAGTCAAATGTACATTGCCGGGCCAAGTCAAATGTACATTGCCGGGCCAAGTCAAATGTACATTGCCGGGCCAAGTCAAATGTACATTACCGGGCCAAGTCAAATGTACATTGCAGGGCCAAATCAAATGTACATTGCAGGGTCAAGTCAAATGTACATTGCAGGGCTAAGTCAAATGTACATTGCAGGGACAATTCAAATGTACATTGCAGGGCAAAGTCAAATGTACATTGCCGGGCCAAGTCAAATGTATATTACCGGGCCCTTGTTCAATGTATTTACAAGGCTTACGTAAATTACATTGCCCTAGTCAAATTATATTTCTTGTCACTAGTCCACAAGTACATCACTGGGTCACAGTAAAATGTATATTTCTTGTCACTAGTCCACAAGTACATCACTGGGTCACAGTAAAATGTATATTTCTTGTCACTAGTCCACAAGTACATCACTGGGTCACAGTAAAATGTATATTTCTTGTCACTAGTCCACAAGTACATCACTGGGTCACAGTAAAATGTATATTTCTTGTCACTAGTCCACAAGTACATCACTGGGTCACAGTACAATGTATATTTCTTGTCACTAGTCCACAAGTACATCACTGGGTCACAGTAAAATGTATATTTCTTGTCACTAGTCCACAAGTACATCACTGGGTCACAGTAAAATGTATATTTCTTGTCACTAGTCCACAAGTACATCACTGGGTCACAGTACAATGTATATTTCTTGTCACTAGTCCACAAGTACATCACTGGGTCACAGTAAAATGTATATTTCTTGTCACTAGTCCACAAGTACATCACTGGGTCACAGTAAAATGTATATTTCTTGTCACTAGTCCACAAGTACATCACTGGGTCACAGTAAAATGTATATTGCTGGGCACTAGTCCACAAGTACATCAGTGGGTCACAGTAAAATGTATATTGCTGGACACTAGTCCACAAGTACATCACTGGGTCACAGTAAAATGTATATTGCTGGGCACTAGTCCACAAGTTCATCACGGGGTCACAGTAAAATGTATATTGCTGGACCCATGTCTAATGAACGAGTCAAGCCTTAGTCTAATGTAAATCGCTTGGTTTTTTTCTCATGTACATTTCATGGCTATAGTAAAATATACAAATCAGGATCTACAAAAATACATTTCAGAAACCTAATCAAAGTCCATTGGACAACATTATAAAGCAGGGCTGGGGAGTCGGTGTCGGTAGTTGTTTCCGGTGTCGGTGTCGGCATTTGTATTTTGTCCGGAGTCGGTGCCGGTGTCGTCATTCGTACTTGTCCGGAGTCGATTTGGTGTCGGCGCAAACCCCCTCCCCCCAAAAAAAATTAGTAGAACTTTAATTACATAATCCAGAACAACTTCAGATAGTTCTTAGCCAATCTTAAATATATAGTTTTCTTAATTCCTTTTTTTTCTCTTTTTAAACAAATACTTGGTAAATCTGTTTCTCAACAAACGTATTATTTTCCAAAGCGAGATTCTCTACATTACAAAAACTTTTCAACATTAACAAAATTGTGACTGAAAGCAGATAGGAGGGCTACTGTCTATGCTCACTCTGTTATTTACTCAATCATTGTAAATTATGAGATATTTTTAGTTTGTATCTCTCGTTCAATAACCATGTTTGAGAAAGATTACATACAAACCTATTCAAGTCTTTTAGAACTTTAAAGAATGACCACACTCTCCACAGCTTAATTTCTCTCAGCCAGAATGAAACATTACCAATCTACGTCACAATGGCACTACATTAAAGCCCAGTTCCTAGATGGAGCTGTTTAAGCGCCCTCCACCACCTATTGCAATACAAACATTTTTAATACACATTTCAGGTTTAATTCGGGTGTAAAATAACGATTCCTTCCTCTATTAACTGTAAGTATTAGGGCTGTACCGGAATCCGATTCCGGTTCCTGTTAAGCCGGATTCCGGCAGTTTTAACAAATCCGGTTCCGATTCCGGTTCCGGTTAAAATGTGCCGGATTTAAGCCGGATTTCTTTGTTGTTTGAAATTTGTAAGAAATTTTTTTAGCGCAACATAATTTTGAAATATTTAGCGCTATACAATTAAATTAAAACAATAACTTCCTTTGCTTTTTTTAAAACTACAATAACGTCGATCGCTTTTAGTTCTATATCTAAGTACAAATGTATTAAAAAGGAAGATGTGAATCGTATTTAGTCTAGTAATACGACACCTTACCTTCCGCTACTTTTGATTCCGTGTTTTCTATAAACTATATTAAGCTATCAAAGTTTAACTTCTTTAAAGAGCAGACAACGATTTATTTTTTGGTGTTTACAGTTTAAAAAAGGTCAATAATTTATTTTTCTGCAATTTTTTTTTTTAATTTGGTGGATTTTGTCACGATTTGGATACAATTCCTCGCATATTTAGATAAATAACTTGGAGATACATTTTTAATAAAACATTAAAGTGATATTGATTTAGATTTGAAATGCATTTTAATTTGCGTTTTTATGGGAAATAGTCAGATAATGGTTTAAATGAAAGTATGAATGAAATAACACGGTTCGGTGACGTCACTATGGAAAACTAAAGAAAAATAAGCTATCGGGTGGTGCCACAGTATATATATATATATATATATATATATATATATATATATATATATATTTATATATATATATATATATATATATATATATTAGGGTGGGGCAAACTGCTGTTGTCTCTGTCAGACAATTATAAATCGATGCTCCCTCATCCAGTGATCAATTTCACAATTCATGTTCATATGTTATTTTCATGTCTAGGGGTCGCAACTTTGAAAAATACAGTTCTTATGGTACATTTTATGAATATTAACCCCTAAAGTGCCAACTAATATTAACGAAATGCATCTAGAATAGTTATCATATTAATGTTTGGTATAATTGCACAGCTAAATGATAACTGTTTATATTCATATTATTATGTAAGCTTTTTGAATTTTTTTTTTTATTTTTACTATAAATATTTGTGGGTATTAAAATGTGCCGCTTCTAGGCCCCCGTACAAAAATTTCCAATGACGGTAAAATTAATGAAAAAATATAAAAGACGAACGTTCACTTGTCATTATCTATTTAAAACACGATCAAATTAAATATACAAACTTTCCCGAAATTAAAAATTAATTAAATTAAATCATTTATATCCAAGACTGTTGACACCTGAAAATGCTTTGCACACCAGCAAGCTGCGCCGTCAAAGAGATGCTTGGAGGAAGAAGTCAGTTCAGGATCACAAAGAATTAGGTAAATAAATTGTTTGTCTCGGTTTTGATGGCAAGATTGATGTCACTCTAAAGCATACTGGGTCTACTCGTCGCAAAGTCAAAGAAAAGCACTACGTCTTAGTATCATTTCCTACCTGCAGCTATGTTGAAAATGTTGTTCCAGCATCAGGAAAGTCCAAGGACATTTCCAGAGAAATTATGTCAGTGGTTACAAGCAGCAAGTCGGAACTAACTTTACAAGCAGTTGTTTGTGATGGAACACCAATAAATACTGGTAAACATAATTGTGTAATCCGACAACTTGAACTTCAGCTACGAAGGCCACTTCAGTAGTTGGTTTGTTTACTGCATGCCAACGAATTGCCTTTAAGGAAGCTAATAGAAGTCATTGATGGGAAGACCACTGGTCCAAAGACTTCAGAAGGACAGATAGCAAGCATGCTGGAATTTGATCCCCAGCAGAAATCAATCATCGAATTTTCTCCAGTTTCAGGTTCTGTTGT
This sequence comes from Bulinus truncatus, assembly GCA_021962125.1. Taxonomy (NCBI): domain Eukaryota; kingdom Metazoa; phylum Mollusca; class Gastropoda; family Planorbidae; genus Bulinus; species Bulinus truncatus. Next base: position 615,431 of record JAGDYQ010000274.1, read on the forward strand.
TGAGGTTGAAGACGAGGTGATGAAAGATCTAAGTACAGATCAGCAGTATTTACTGAAAATGTGTCTGCTTATTCAAAGTGGTTGCAGCGCTGGTCAGAGTTACATCTCATACTTAGAGACTGCCCAACCTGGGACAATCAGTCATGCAAGATGGATAACTAAAGCTAACCGAATACTCAGGTTGTATGACTCCGAACAAAGTCCTTGTGCCGACCTTCAACGAATTGTGAAATTCATATTGAATTTTTATGCTCCATCATGGTTTTGCATCAAATCTCATCCAAGCTGCCAGGATGGAGCCAAGAACTTCTTCTTCATGATTTCAATGTACCATAAGCTTGACACAAATGATCAGGCTGTCGTGGCTCCATTGCTTTAAAGCAACAGCTACTTTTGTCATCCAGAAAATATCTTGTTGGCGGCTATTGGCGACTAAGACGAAAACATTAGAAAATAAAATTTGCATACGAAAAATTGTTGCTGGCTCGAAGTACTCACTCAAGTGACACGTGTAAGATTCAGAATGCAAGAACAGAATTAAAATAAACTTTTCAGCTGAGTCGTACATTAGCATTGTTAACTGGAAGTTGGTCGAGTTTGATTCACTTCCACTGCTGCAGGACATCACTGTCGAAGATATTGCCAGTTACGGCCAGGTGATTCTACCTCACTTTCCATGTTGAAAGAAACATCAAGGATGTCACAGTAGCGTGGCAAAATATACGGACATGATAGACGCCATGGTGCTATTATTCAAAAGAAGAAATCAAGATCGGACGTGCCAACAATAGAAACAAAGGCAGACTTTCTGCACTAATTTCACATTTGAAGTGCGGTACTGTTGCAAATAACTTTGTTTTTTTTATTTTACTAGAGATTGTTGTTGTTGAATATGTTGTGTTTGATCTTAAGAACTCTTAACATTGTTAATAATTCACTCTGTTCAGCAGCGTTATATTTTCAGAACGCATTTAATTGCGTTATTTTAAAGACAGAGTTGCTAGAAAAGGGTTTTACAGAAAATAAAACTGTTTTTGTCTACGCTTTTACTTTCATATGGATCACTGATTTTGGTTTGTCTGAGACCTTAACTCCAAAATTTTTCATTTTTTGCCCCACCCTAATATATATATATATATATATATATATATATATATATATATATTGGAATTCATTTATTAATAAACATGTTTATTATACTTTCTAAGATATGTTATCCATTTCTGTGTTTGATTGTAATAGAAATCAAGTTAAATTATGTAAAGCTTTGTTGTAATAAATTTTTAAAACAAAGAACCTGTTATTTTGACAGAGTTATCTTTCTAATCTCAAGATTGCGGAAAGGGTTTTAGTCACAGTCTTCAAGATCTAAATGGTTAATACTGTTTTTTTGCTATCTAGAACTTAAAAACTAAATTTGTATTCTATTTTTCATTCTTATATCTTTTTTATGTTATGCGAGGAGTTACTACTTCGTTCGGGAAAAAATACTATTTAATTCAGTAAAATCCGGTTCCTGTTCCGATTCCGGCAGGATTCAAATATTAAATCCGATTCCGGTTCCGATCCTGCAGGATCTAAAAATTAGAATCCGGTACAGCCCTAGTAAGTATGCAATGTCTTTATACGTCTCACTCTTCTCTAAAAATAGGCCTGGAACAACCATCTTTTATCATTGTCTGTAGCCCTTGCCGTGATTTTATTCTCTGAATGGCCACTTATAAACTTCCAAGCATCATTGCTCTAGTGTTGTTGGGTATGTCCGTACTTTGCAGTGACTTGCTGACTTAGGCAATCGTTATTAATAATATTGACCAATATTTGAGCATAAGCCTACACATAAATGAAACTTATTAAAAGTAGCGAATTGGCCGCTTCAGGTTTACTATAAAAATAACATCCCACATACTGTGGCATATTTTGAAGTAAACCATACACTTTTTTACTTCAATGTTTTCACTGCAGCTACTCTTGATGTCTAAATCTAGTATTTTTTGTGACCTTTCAATGTTACATGTACAACTGATAACTTTTTTTTTTCATCACAATCGACATGCTGCAAAATGGCAGATCAGGGATATAAATTTATAACTACTGAAGAACCACAATAGGTTCTTAAATTTGATTGAAGGGCTGGACCAAGAGCAGATCACTGGGGTGTTTATAATACTTTATCTGAGCTAACATAAATGTAAATGTTATCAATGTAAATGAAAAAATGGGAGTGTACTGCGGGTCAAATCAAAACGTAGATTGCCCTTGTCTGGTCTAGAAACTAAACATTGTTTTCAATATTACTATTTCAGAGACCAGTCTAGCTAGGCGCCCTGTACATAATTATTTAAATAAACAAATATAACTGTACAGTTTGGGAATTTTTTAATTTACTTTTGTTATTTATTAATTACACTTCATATTAGACCCATACAATGCATGCTGCAACATAATTATACCTTCTTTAAGTTTTTTTTATATTCATCTATAAAATTAGGTATATTCATGGTGAGGTCGGAAAATTAAGATGCCGACAAACTTGCTTTGAAAGAGTAGCTTAGTAAGATACAAAGGCTATTTTTATTTTGTTTAAACAAAATAAAAGCTACCGGTACCATAGAAGAGGTGTGTGTGTTAGTGCAGTGGTCCCTAATCTTTTACTCCCGGCAGACCTGTCGACATTTGATAATTTTACCGCGGCCCGAGAGGGGTAGGTGTCGCACTATCCTGAGAGAAATACATTACAATAGATATAAAGGAAATAATTTAAAGTTTCTTGGGCGGCGCAGTGCCATTTGATCCACGGACCGGTACTGGGGATTGGGGACCATTGTGTTCGTGGGTGCTATAGTACCAGTTCGGTACTAAAAAAAAATATGATCAATCTCGAAACTGTATCAGTTTTACTTTAGTAGCATTCAAAAGTCAAATGATCGAAGTAAATATATTCAGTCAATTTAAAATACAGCTTAAGACACTTCACGCTATAGACTTTGAATTAAGTAGCAATTCTCGCAATTAAAAATGGGATGTGGTAGGGGATAAATAAGTGCGTTCAAAAAGTTATTATGCTGACCCTGCCGAAATGTGTATATTTTTTTTCACCAAGTACTGCATTCAGTAGATGCTTATTGAAACATTTTTTTCCGATTTGTGATTATAAGTATACATTGATTTTTATAAGGAATCAGAAACAAAAGTAAATATATATTAAACAAATATATTTCACCAAAGCTCAAAATATTTAACCAGAAAAAGTATATATTGTTTATTAAAAGTATACATTAAATTAAAAAAAAATATCGATAAAGTATAAATATACATTTCTAGCAAACAAGCAGAAAATATGCTATGCACTTGGGAAAGGAAAATATTTAGGAAATTATATGGGCCAGTAAAGGAAAATAACGAGTGGAGAAGTAGAACCAATCCAGAGCTGTACAATCTGTACGAAGAACCAAATATAACAGCTGAAATCTAAATGAATAGATTGAGGTGGGCAGGGCACATAGAAAGAATGGAAAACAACAGATGTCCAAAAGCAATATATAAGGCAACACCCAATGAGAAAAGGCCTAAAGGCAGACAAAGAAGGAGATGGTTGGAGGAAGTGGAGAAAGACCTTAAAGTGATAGGAGTGAGAGAGTGGAGAAATAAGACCATGGGTCGGGAAAAGTGGAGAGAAGTAGTTTGGCAGGTCAGGGCCATAAATGGGTTGTAGAATAAATATACAATTAGACGTGCATCTTTATATATATAGAATGAAATATATACAGGGAAAAAATACACAATTATCTCCCTTTGCCCCCCCCCCGGTGTCGGTGTCGGCGGTTGATAGAATGCCGACACCGGTGTAGGTGTCGGTGTCAACCAATATTTTGGCCGACTCCCCACCCCTGTTGTAAAGTACTTTAAAAAGTCCCTGAGTTAAGATTATTGTACACCAGGGTGGAGCGAAAACATCTTTTTAAATCTAATAGTAAAAAATGTTGCATAATGAATTAAAAATCCAACCGTAAAATATCTACAATATCTGTTGATGTTTATCGGTGCTCCAACTCAGTTGAAATTTTCGCTTATTCAGCCATGTAACTCTAATTCTAGCGAAACAACAGTCAACACCTAACTTTTGGACCCGTCCCTGGGAGTGTCATGCTTTTATTTTATTTTATCTATGTAAAAATATAGCTGTGTAATGATTGATAATTAAGATACTTTTGAAATTTTAAGGACATTTATTTTGGAAAACCCGCCTGTAACTTCGTAAATATCCCATAAGTTATCAATCAATTTATAAAATCTTTTCAAAAGACAGAATTGAATATAGCAATTAAGTTTTAACTATTAAATGGATATCCTAAATAAAATATTTATTAATTAATTCACAATTCCATTGGCCTCTACGGATCATACAATTAATAATTTTTGACAAAAATTCCATATTCACAGGTTTAGGAACCCATGACTCTCAGTTCCATCACCAAAACTACATCTACTCGTCGTAAGGCTGAATGTCCAATGCTCTACTCATAGAGGGATTTAACATGCAATGTTCTCCTAACATATGAAGATTTTATGAAATACTACTTGCTAAAGAAACATGAATTGAAATTGGCTACAGAAAGATAACATACTGTTGCGGAATTATTAGCTATTGTTGCTGACACCATATAATCATATAGGAAAAAAGCTTACATACCAACGTCAGCGAGTATAAAAGATGAAAACTACTTACCGTGATTCTTATAGAAGGTTGTTGAAACCATTTAAATGAATGCAACATGACTAAAGTTATAGAAATAAAATGAAAGAATTTGCAAAACGCAGTAAAAACACTTTGTTTGGTATTGCCGCTTGCAAATGTAAATCTAAGATGTGTTCTTGCCAATTCACACTGCAGCATAAAGTTCCATTGGAAGAAAAAGACTTCCTTAAAAACCAAAGAACTATAAGACATATGTACATCGGTAAAGTAAATGTAAAAAACATCAAGGAAGAGATGTACATTGGTAAAGTAAATGTAAAAACATCAAGGAAGTAATGTACATCGTTAAAGTAGATGTAAAAACATCAAGGAAGGGATGTACATCGGTAAAGTAGATATAAAAACATCAAGGAAGTGATGTACATTGGTAAAGTAGATGTAAAAACATCAAGGAAGTGATGTACATCGGTAAAGTAGATATAAAAACATCAAGGAAGTGATTACATCGGTAAAGTAGATATAAAAACATCAAGGAAGTGATTTACATTGGTAAAGTGAATGTAAAAACATCAAGGAAGTGATGTACATTGGTAAAGTAGATGTAAAAACATCAAGGAAGTGATGTACATCGGTAAAGTAGATGTAAAAAAATCAAGAAAGTGATGTACATCGGTAAAGTAGATGTAAAAAAATCAAGGAAGTGATGTACATCGGTAAAGTAAATGTAAAAACATCAAGGAAGTGATTACATCGGTAAAGTAGATATAAAACCATCAAGGAAGTGATGTACATCGGTAAAGTAAATGTAAAAACATCAAGGAAGTGATTACATCGGTAAAGTAGATATAAAAGCATCAAGGAAGAGTAAAAACGCATTGCATAGAAAGCAGCCAAAGCAGCCAGACATATATAATATAAAAGTTAGCAATCGGCTATATGTAGTTCAAAGAAACAATTGGAGTTAGAATTATATTCAACAGCATCCAATTTTACGGTGGAAGATGAAGAAGATAATTATACACACTCTAGCACTAACCAAGTGCAATCAACTTCAATCACTCGTAAAAACGCTGACAAATATTACAAAAACAGATATGGAATTTCAGACAGAGCAGGTGCCGCAATAGCTACAACACGTTTAAAAGATGTTGGCTTTGGTTCAGAACAAAATACAAGTATAATAGATCGAAACTAACTGAGAAGAGTAAAATAATTATTGAAATTACCAAAACAATGGATAACTTGCAGGGATTAATTTTTGATAGACGAAAAGTCAAAACGATTGTAACAAAGCCAGTTGAATCAAAGAATTATCTTGAAACACTTTTGCACTAATTCACCAGCCAGGATCAGAGTATGTTGGACACATTTCACCTTCTTCTGGTGCTGCTGCAGCTGTTATCTAAAGTATAAATGAGTTTTTGTTCAAAACACAATCAGCACAGTCACGTTATTGGTTATTGGTTCCTATGGTACAACAAGCAATACAGGTTCCATTGTTGCATGATACGGCTTATAGAAGGAAAATTGACTAAGCCTGTTCAATGGCTAGTATGTCAGTTGCGAATGAATTGATACTTAAGCATTTAATTAAACATTCGACTGTCCAACAACTGGTCCTCGCAGATTATTAGGTTCTATTGGAGTTGCAATTCAGATTTGTGAAAATCTCCCACCTGTTGCTTTCAAGAGGATAGATGCTAACTTCCCGGAAATTTCCTTTTGATGATTTAAGAACATATCAAGCATATCTTCTGGAAATCTGTCAATTAGAGGCAACTGCTCCAATGATCTTGTCGCATGCACGCTGGTTGACAAAGGCGAACAGAATACTTTGTTTGTATATTGCAACGATGTCTAAGTCATTTGAGAAACAAGAACGTTTAACTTATATTGTGAGAGTTTATGGTCCTGATTGGTTTGACATTAAAAATATAAAAACAAAACCGTCGTGCAAAAGATGATGACAGGCATTTGTGGAAGAACATCTGACTGTCACGTTATTAGTCTGCTGCCTTAAGAAAAATCGACGATCCTGACTTATTGTAAACTGTTAAATTGTTAATTCATAAGCATAATTTAGCTCAGCAGTTCATATTTGCACATTAACATTACGAATATATTGAGATGTTGATTTCATTCATATTTGTTATAATGTTTTAAAGTCAGTATTCTTTAAAATCTGAAGGCCTTAAGGGCACCGGTAAACATCACACTATATAAAAGATATTTTAGGCCGTACCTAATTAGACCATTTGGCAACCATTTTGAACTATTAGAATAAAAAATAATAATAAAAATCATAAATTTAATAAAACAAGCAATTAAGCCTGTTCCATTCTGGACACAGGACGTGTTAGCGCATTTTCATGTTATGTATCAGTACGTATGCTATCTTTCAGTAAATATTTGTAAATTTTGGAAATGTTTATAAATTCAATTGTGTAATGCATATATCTGTAAAAAAAAAATTATAAAGACGTTTCTTTATATTTCAAAAAAAAAATTATTTTCTCTGAAATCTAACTACAAGTGGTTTGTGGTCACTGAAATAGGACTCATAATTGAAAACATTCGAAATTATAGTCATTTAATCGTCCGAAAACTCCCGTCAATTGTTGCATAGCTCTGATACTTTCAATTAAACTCAGAACACAAGCTTACTATTTCATTTGATGAGTTTCTTAATAAATCTTGGTGAAAGTACGGCCCTGAGAGGTCAGATCGCAAAATGGAAAAGTCATTTCTTGGCAGGCCAAGACCTACAAAATGATATATACATCATGGGTCTAGGATTTATGGTTGTTGAGATCTAGGGTGATGACGGACGGACAGACAGACAAAACGGGGACAATAGAGCATTTTTTTTCGAAAATGCTCTAAAAATTCATATTATTATTTTTTTGTTCATATTTTTAATACTAATTTAAATAATAATAATTGGCTGTTCTTGACCGATTGCAGGTAGAATACACAACGGCACTCATCGAGTCCAAGAAGTAGATGTTGCACTGGATTACACAGTTTTTGTTCCTCTTGAATTTATTATTGTTTATGACTGAAAGTTTGATGCTGATTCCAAATATGTAATCAGTGTTTCTGTAGCATCGACGGTTATCCTGGATCCTGGAGGTGAGACTTATCAACAAATTCGCATCATGTTTCCCAAACTTACTGAGGCCAAAATATCAGGAGGAATTTTCGTTGGTCCACAAGTGCAAAAAATGTTAGCCTCAGAAACATTGGAAAAAACCATGAGTGGTCTAGAAATGCAAGCTTGGAAGTCTTTTAGAGCAGTAGTTAATGGATTCTTGGGAAATAATAAAGAACCAAATTACAAAGAACTTGTGTCTAACAGAAAATGGGATGCCGTATGTCCCTCAAAAATCATTATCTTCATTCACACATAGACTTTTTTTCACGGGAATTTGGGAAGCACAAGCGAAGAGCACGGTGAACGCTTTCACCAAGACATTATGATGATGGAACAGTTGTTCTGAGGATACTGGGACAGTGATATGATGGGAGATTATATCTGGTCAATTGTCCGACGTGATGGTACTGGACACAAGAGTAAATGTCGTTCTTCGCAGCATTTTTAGAGATCCAAGTTTAAACTTACTTAGCTTTTATCTATGACATTTATAATGTATCATGATCATGTTATGCAAAAATATCATTACTAACAATTTGTGGCAATGGAACATTGCTTTGTGTTAAATGGTTCAAATAAAAGAAATTTGCAGCTAGCTATATAACTATATTGTCATTATAAAAGCTTAAATCATGAGATTGTTGATATCTTGGGAATGGTCGAAGATACAGAAAAACTGATTACAGATTTGAAATCAGCATATTTTTTTTAAAATTTGTAGTCCAGTGTTATGTATCATTTTAGTTCACTCAGTAGTCGGAAATTTAGCCATTCCTTGTATGTTATGGTTTTCAAAATGTTAAATGGTTGTATGTTTTTTTTTAGAATTGCAGGGAAATGAGGGTGTTTTGTAGTCCTCAAATTTTTACATTCATACATGAATAAATGTTTAACCTTTTTCCATTTTCATTTTTCGTTACATTTTATTGAAAAAACAGAATACAAAAATTTAGATATATGAACTAATGTACATGAACTAAAAAAATATTGTATAATTTAAGCAATTTTTTTTTTTGGGAATGTATTTTTGGTTTTCATTCGTCTGTAGTTAGAAAACGAAAAACAGTGGTTGGGTATTTTAGGATTAAAGTACAAACATTCACGTATACGAATTGTCATAGTACAAAAATTATCTTTAATATCTTCATGGTCACAGCTTTCTTCCTAATTTGTATAATTTCTTCTGAAAAAAAAGTCCGATGAATTTCGAAATGCCCTTGTTTGAAAAAGTCATCTGTCCTCTGTTATCGAAATTTTAATCTAAGCTTATTCCTATCGTTATTATATCATCACATAAATACTATATAGAAAAGTAAAAAAAAAAGATATAAATGCATTGTTTATAACATGTTACTTGCTCTTCTTGCAATGACCTTACCAGTGGCGTAGTGAGGAATGGGCAATACGGGCATCATGCTTCGGGCGCTAGTCACCAAGGGGCGCCAAATGGTTTATTTTACATATAATATTATATGGTTTTCAAATAAGAGGGGGCGCTAAAAAGGTATTATGCCCCGGGCGCGAGTAAAGCTCGCTACGAAACTAGAACTTACACCGCTTCAGTTGAATAATATATTTGTAGATGCTTATATATAAATATAATCGTGCTATTTTTGTATATGTATGCTACTTAAAAGGTCAGCAAAAAACTGTTCAAGCACAACTCTGACTATCTGAAGATATATCACTAATAACAAATCTGAAGATAGATCACTAATAACAAATCTGAAGATAGATCACTAATAACAAATCTGAAGATATATCACTAATAACAAATCTGAAGATATATCACTAATAACAAATCTGAAGATATATCACTAATAACAAATCTGAAGATATATCACTAATAACAAATCTGAAGATATATCACTAATAACAAATCTGAAGATAGATCACTAATAACAAATCTGAAGATATATCACTAATGACAAATCTGAAGATAGATCACTAATAACAAATCTGAAGATATATCACTAATAACAAATCTGAAGATATATCACTAATAACAAATCTGAAGATAGATCACTAATAACAAATCTGAAGATACATCACTAATAACAAATCTGAAGATACATCACTAATAACAAATACGACATTACAGAAAACACAAAACAAAAAAAAAAATATTGCAGTTAGATTTTATTAAAGTTTGAACTTGTAGAAAAAAATCTTGATCTTAGATCGCTAATTCAAACATTTATCATATTTTTATAATCATTTTGTTTAGATTACAATTCTGATTTTGAATAGCTTACATCGATTAGACTAGAATTCCTGAAAATGTATTATAAAATCCTTTTTTGTCAGCATAGGGGATAGCTGATCCACGAAACTTCACTTGGATTTCATCGCCTATTTTTAACTGCAGTAAGACTGTGATGCCTGCTGAAGGAGTAGGTAAACATTAATACATGTTTATGTCTTTCTATCACTAGCTGTTAAAACTTTTTTCTCATGTGCAGTTGTGAATGTTTGCATTTGTTTAAATAAATACAAGTAGTAAAGATCATGCTAAATATTGTTGACTTTTAAAAAAAAATTATTAAACTTCATTTTGTGATTCATTATAATATCTGTCAATCTAACTTTGACGGACACATATTTATTGCTATTGTATGAACGCAAGTGTAACAATAACTTTGTAATGCAAATATTAAGGTATTAGTTCCTCTAATACCAGAATTACCCTTATATCAGGATTCCATCCACAACCGGATTAAGCCTCTTGGTGCCCTAGACAGAAATCCACTTAGATGCCCTCTTCTGCCCTGAGCCCCCGATAGTCCACTGACCACTGGTATAAAATATTATGCCAAATACTAACAAAGAATAACAAATATTAACACATAAGTTTATATTACTATCACTCACATAAATCATCAATAAGGTATTTCTGTATTAAAATCAATTAGTAAATAATTTCGTAATAATTGTGTGCAACAAGGCTGACTCAACTATACTCAACGTAAATGAAAACTGTTGCTAGTCACATATACTCAACGTAAATGAAAACTGTTGCTAGTCACATATACTCAACGTAAATGAAAACTGTTGCTAGTCACATATACTCAACGTAAGTGAAAACTGTTGCTAGTCACATATACTCAACGTAAGTGAAAACTGTTGCTAGTCACATATACTCAACGTAAGTGAAAACTGCTGCTATTCACATATACTCAACGTAAGTGAAAACTGTTGCTATTCACATATACTCAATGGTAGTGAAAACTGTTGCTAGTCACATATACTCAATGGTATTGAATACTGTTGCTAGTCACATATACTCAACGTAAGTGAAAACTGTTGCTAGTCACATATACTCAACGTAAGTGAAAACTGTTGCTAGTCACATATACTCAATGGTAGCGAAAGCTAGTGATAGTAAACGATACTCAAAGGAAATTATTTCTTGATAGCTGTTGTTAGCTGTCCTTAATCCGATAGTGTATAGGAACATATGTAAGCAATTAGAAAGACTAGCTTAAAAGATGACAATTATCAGTCTTTGACTGTTAGCAATATTATATCATCTCAGGTAATTAATTAGCCAAGGGATGTATTAACAATTTATGTACTACGGATGATACTTGAATGCTAGACCGGACATTTTTATGGTTGCTTAATTTAATGTAACTAATTTAAATTTTGTGTTTAACTTTTGGTTACTACTGATGCTTCTTTGTCCACAAAGTGTACGTAAAGTATCCTACATTTTTGGGTAAAGTAAAGTTGCCTAGGCATTGCATTAATACACAATCATAAAGTATAGCCGTGGCTAAAGAACAGATGAACTCTACCTCATCTGACTAATAAAATAATTGTGAACTCTACCTCATCTTACTCTAATAAAATAATTGTGAACTCTACCTCATCGGACTCTAATAAAATGTTTATGAACTCTACCTCATTTGACTCTAATAAAATAATTGTTAACTCTACCTCATCTGACTCTAATAAAATAATTGTGAACTCTACCTCATCTGACTTTGATAAAATATACATGCTATTAGAAGATGATGTCTTTAAATAATAGTTGCCAGCATTAATGATTAATTTTTCAAGTGTATTGTACATTCTATTTTTTAAAAGTTACAAAAAAATAAACACTTAAAAGAATGTATATTGAAACATTTGTATGCAGTTATAAATTCCTTAAAGCAGTATGCAGACAGTAATATGTAAATGATCCATTTACTGAATGTGTAGACAAAAAGGAACTCCAGTAACAAGAAACTTACTACTGCTTTCCATCTTTTTTGACGCAAAAACTTTTGCTGTGCAATTGCCATTGTGATACAGGTCTAACACTGTATTATGATGTTTGGCTGAGCGACTATTTAGAGTTATTAAATAAAATCCGTCCTGAAAAAAAAAAGATCATGTATTTTTGTTTACATCCAGTTGATTTAAAGTGACTTTTGAAAGTGGGAATCCATATTTAGCTATTGTAAATCATTCAATGTATGTATATAAGTAAGGCTATAAAGGTATGTCATCGTATTGTAGAAAACTATCTAGGGAAATGTTGTGTTTTTAATTAATAGGAATGGAGTGAGAAACGCTGATAAACTTGAATTACGTCATTCAAGATGTCACTCTCGAGTTTCCAACCATATTTGGCTCCTTCCCTATTTGTCGAGATAGTTCATCTCAAAATACGTATAGTAGGGTGATACATATTTTCATTTTTTTTCGTAACGAAACTGAAACCCCTTACATTCGAGAAACAATTATATGTAGATAACAGTAGCAACATTATTTTTTTTTTTAAATTGAAAAAAAGTTCCCCCACCTTTTAATTTTTGTTTTCTCATATCGCGCAGTAATGACGCTCGGTTTCGATTTCACGCTGAATTATTATATATGACATTCTAGACTGCTTTTAAGCACATTTCAGTCGTCTGTTTCCATTTGTTTATAAACAAGGCATTTACTATACTCATCTTCTCTCATCTTCTAAACAGAAAAGGTATCCAAGAATTATATCTGTTGAAAAGCTAATCAATCTCACATGGATGCCGACAAACCGTCAAATTCTTGGAAACTTAACTTTTCTGTTCAATAGCCAGAAACGGCGACTGGATCGAATCAAAATTATGACTACTGATATAGAATTGCTCTGGTGGGAAATTCAAGACTTTCCATTATTTTCCAGCACACTAATCAGAATGAAACTCAATGGTCTAATTGATTTATATGACAAAAACAAAAAGAAACCATCTGATAACACTTTCTCAGTTATTTGATGTCACCAACGTTAATGGAGAATGGAAAAGCACAGAGGATAAAGAGCTCTATCAGAGGCAAGTTAACAGTGGAGGAAAGATTGGTTATTCAATTGTCAAACAAGCCCCTTTGGAATCATTTCACCAAAGAAAATGAATCCGACTATCAAGCCAACTTTTCTCAATCACAACCTACAAAAACACATACAACTGTCTCACAACCTGCACAAACACATACAACTGTCTCAAAACATACATAAACACACACAACTTCTCAAAACCTACACGAAAAAACACAACTGTCTCATAAACTACACAAACACACACGACTCTCAAAACCTACACAAAAACATACAACTGTCTCAAAATCTTCGGATTCTAAAACCTCTGCTTCTTCACCCGAGTCGCCAACTATTTCTTAAACGTCATCTTCTGAATGCAAACCGAAATGCCAAAGAGCAAGCACTAGAACGGCGGGTTCACTAGTACTGAAAAACATTTCCACACATAAAGCACATGACGTTCTTGCAACCATTGCTGAACAGGCTCATGATGTGCCGGTTCCAAGTCAGGCGTGTGTCTGGAAACGAGTAATCTCTGAAGGACGGAAAATGAAAACTAAAATTGTTCAAAAACTTCAATCCCTATTGTCTCCAGTTTGATGGTAAAAGAGTGCAAGGGGAAGAGAATCAAGTAGGTTTGCTGAAAAAGATGACAACTGAAATCAAACTCGGTATTCTCAAATGTGAGAGAGGTTCTGCCGCGGCCATTCACAATGAACTACATCAGCTAATAGATGCATATGATGCTTGAGAAAATGTTTGTATGTTAATTTGCAAGACGACCGCAGAAATACTAATCATTTGCACGGGATACAGGATGATGTCTTGAACAATGGCTTTCAGAAGCCACAATATATTGACTGTCAGCACCATGTACTCGACCTTCTTCTGAAAAATGTCATGAATTTTCTTATTCAAGAGCAAACGAGCAAACAAGAACTCAACTATTCCTTCATGGGCAAACTAACACAAAACTATGTTACTCTTCAAGCTGATTACCGCTTCTTGCGACAAAAGATGTTAGCACAAGCGAGAACCCACGTTGGCCTCACATCAGCTGGAATAAATTACCAAATTTACACCAGGCAAGATGGAACTCACATGCAATATTTACTGTTATAGCATTATTTCTGATACCAGAGTGGCGCAGTATTATCGCTTCTGCCTGCAACTTCATCTGCTACGAATGGGCTAATGCTTGGTTCGATTCGCAACACTACAATAAAGCGTCCTTCAATGAACTGTTTACCTCACTCATCAAGATAAAATGCAAGAAGGCAATTAAGTGTTTAAAGATCCATTGGTCAGTCAAGAAGTCATTAATTGACATTCCCAGATCTAACCAAATTACTGGACGTGCTGTGAAACTGATAGAGGAACTTCATCCGAAATCGAGAAAAACTGAATTTTTGAATCTGAAGTTCATTGGACAAAATATGTTTTGAACATTTCTTGTACATTCTGTACATATTACTAACTGTTCTATATCTTATTTGTTAATAAAAGTTGATTAGTTATTATTAATACTCTTTTGAATTAAGCTAAAAAAAACATGTCCTTTTTTGAAAAAAAAATATTTTTTTTCACTTTTTTCTTCCGAAAAAATGGGGAGGTGGGGGAACTTTAAAAAAAAAAAAAAATGCAGTTGATATTCTTAAATTACACATAAAAGTTCCTCGATTGCAAGTGGTTTCATAAAAAATGTTTTTTTGTTATCACCCTAACGTATAGTGGCTACAAATCTAGGCAAGTGTCCTGGTTATCCAATTACTTGCTTTGTATCTAGTCTACAGCAATGTGTGGACAGTTATATAGGCCCTATTTTTCATTCTGAACTTCAACAAATTTCTCTCATTTTCTATATTAGACTTTGTTTATGAAAGAATTGAAACACCAACATTAGTCAGTCAATTGTTTATGTAAATGACGTCTTAGAGAATCGCAACTTCATCTTTTATAACTCAATGAGATTTAAATGTGTATATATGCAACACATTTGGACAGATGTAGAAAAATGATTTATCTTAAGTCGTCAATTTCGCCTTCATTCTAAGCACTTAATTTAACAAAATTCATTTTTTTCTTGAAATATTAACTTTTTTCTAATGTCATATGTCCAATTATTTTTTTATTTTATTTATCAACACTTTTCACACAATGTTGTGCCTATCTCTGTAAAATGTCTAAAAACCAAAAGTGGTTTTATGATTCAGTTTAATTTGTTTTACATACAATAACAAATCAAATTAATAATTATTTTTTTATATTATTGAATAAATATTACGTAATATACATAATTTATTGCGATGCTGTCAAGTTTAGGCACTTTGGTAATATAGCATTGAGGTTTATATGAAAAAAAAATAATGTAAACATGTCAAACTTTTAGTATATTCTATCAATTATGAATGGGATTGTCTTTTAAATTGTCTATTTCATTGTCTCGCTCCACAAATGGCGATGTTAGAAATTTAAAGGAGAGGGAGGGGTAGATTGCAGGGTGCACGGGCCAATTAATGTTTTGTTTTTGATTTCATTTTTTTTTATTATTCAATCTGCTGCTAATAGAAAATATATAATATCTCTTTAAACATTTAAAAAAAATTCTAAATACATTCCCTGCTACTATACAGATAATACACATTATTAAATGCTTATTTCAGGCATAGTGAATACACCAGTTTGACTATATTTACTTCAGGTACAGTGAATACACCAGTTTGTCTATATTTACTTCAGGTACAGTATATACACCAGTTTTTCTATATTTACTTCAGGTACACTGAATACACCAGACTGTCTATACTTACATCAGGTGCAGTGAATACACCAGTCTGTCTATACTTACTTCAGGTACAGTGAATACACCAGTTTGTCTATACTTACTTCAGGTACAGTGAATACACCAGTCTGTCTATACTTACTTCAGGTACAGTGAATACACCAGTATGTTGATTGTATCCTCCACCGACGTTGAAGATTACAGCGTCGTAAATAACTGTCTGATTTGCATGAACTTTGACCTGATTTGATAATGCTGTTTTGAACGCAACCCTTAATGTACCTAAAAATATATTATAATTCAATAAAGTGCGGTTAGTTATTTTGCTAATACAGAAAAATGTCTTTTATCCAAACGTTTATTACCCGGAGCATCAAATATCCGGACCAGTTTTTTTTTTTTTATCAACTACATGTATAGCTAAGATCAATCATTAGGTTACAAAAAGTTAAAGTATCATAAGTCGATTGTGACAATCTTGTTGATTTACGTCACTTCCAGTCTCCATCTCGACTTTTTTATGTCGTGTAGCAGGGTTAAACGATGGGCAAGAAATATTATTTAAATACTCTAACGGGTATTACGATATATTGACATTTAAATAATTAAGTAATTAAATTTTTTTTTTAATTTAGTCGTGTTTTTTTTAGAAGAGCGTTTGTGTATTTTTACGAATTATAAAATTCTAGCTTAAACGAAGAATCCAACACCGAAAATTTCAACTATTCTTGGTGTGGTTACATCTGCATATTCATATACTGGATTAATCGTATTCGGTTTTCGGTTATCCGAACATTCGAGTATCAAAACTGTGTTCGTTTCCATGTGATTCAGATAAACGACGTTCTACTGTAACCATAACATAAAATATAAAAAAGTGTATTTTTTAAGAGGATCATATTTTAAGTGATAATTGAACTAAGTTGTTAGTACATTTCAAGAATTAACGCACGAAACCGTTCATATAGGCTATACATGATATCGAATACTTTTTAAATGCTATCTATCTATCTATCTATCTATCTGTCTATATATCTATATATACATATCACTGGCGGCAGAGCAGGGGGGGCAGGGGGGCAACGCCCCCCCCCTAAAACTTTTAAGGGGTGGCGGCGCCCCCCACCCATTGAATTTCCAGTCTGCCCCCCCCCCTAAAATTTAAAATTTGTTTAACTTTTTTAACTTTGTAATTCATTTTAGTTTATATGTATCATTTTCATTTTCATTATTCATTTGATTTATATCTTAAATTTAATATTTGAAAGAAATTATAATTAATTTATAATTTACAGTAATCACATTATTGAGAGTTGTTGTGGCATATTTTAAGACTAGATGCAAGTACCCGGCTTTGCCCGGGTTTAAAATAAGGTTTTCTTTTTATTTAAGAAGCGTAATTTGACATTTATTTAAGATTTAAAATAAGACGCGTAAAAAGGGTTTTTTTGCATGCATTAAAAGGGTACATTTATCTTAAAGCAATGTGATACACAACATTTTTGGCAGTTTCCCTCCCTCTCTTTCCCCCCCTCCCTCTTTCCCTCCCCTCCCTCCCTCTTTCCCCCTCTCTCCCTCCCTCCCCTCCCTCCCTCCCTCTTTCCCTCCCTCTCTCCACCCATCCAGGCCCGTAGCGGGCGGGGGGGCATTATATTTTTTTTTTAATTTATAAAAAGTCCCCCCACCTTTTAATTTTTGTTTTCTCATATCGCGCAGTTTGACGCTCGGTTTCGATTTCACGCTGAATTATTATATATGACATTCTAGACTGCTTTTAAGCACATTTCAGTCGTCTGTTTCCATTTGTTTATAAACAAGGCATTTACTATCTTCATCTTCCCTCATCTTCTAAACAGAAAAGGTATCCAAGAATTATATCTGTTGAAAAGCTAATCAATCTCACATGGATGCCGACAAACCGTCAAATTCTTGGAAACTTAACTTTTCTGTTCAATAGCCAGAAAAGGCGACTGGATCGAATCAAAATGTTCATGCCTTTGATATCCAAAATAATTAATTACAATTAAAGTACCCATTGAGATGAAACAAAACCTGTTTAAGAACCTTCCCCATGTTATTTTTTGTGTACGTGTACCAAATTTCACGTTATTTGGTTGTCTGGATCTTGAGTTTTAAGGGAACAGACAGACAGACAGCAAATGCGTCTTATAAGTATAGAGAAGTATTGCCATCGACCGAATGACGGCAAATGTAATTTTTAAAGAAAATACAATAATTTATTATCTTTTCATAAATAACTTTTTGTTTATTGAGTTTCCCGTTTACGGTTTCACATTCATCATCATTCATAATAATTATCAGTAATTTTCTGATCTAATGTCACTATTAAATTTCTAAACAAACTGACATTACTAATCAGTTGACGACAGAAGTGCACAATGTTCATTTTTATTTGTTTAATATATTATTTTTTAATAATATCGATTAAATACTTGCTACAGAATTACTATATTCTATTATTGAATTAAGGAGGCGCCCCTCCTTGAATTATGTCTTGCCTCCCCCCCCCTTAAAATATTTCGTTCCGCCGCAGGTGATACATACTATATATAAATATATATATATATATATATATATATTAGTCGCAGTTGGGCATGACTAAAAAAACTTGTGTGTTAGAGAATGAAAGCAAGTTCCTCTTTTAAAGGTGTTTTGATGTATTGTAGTTCACGTCATTATGTTTTTATCACCTAATATTAAAACATTTAATATTAGTACTTGTGTCTGCTATAAACAGATTGTATACATGTAAACATATAGGTCAAAAATTTGAAAGGAGATATACTTTAATCCTTCTAAACTGTGAATTAAAAAAAAAACACAAAGAGGATCTTAAGAGAAACAACATCCTGAATAAGTATACGGCTAAACTTAATTGGCATTATTACATTTGTTCGGAATTTTTTTTAGGGCTGTTGATAAACTGTAAATATTTTGTATTTAATGCGTTAAAAATTAGGCAATTAATTTTTATTAAAGCAAACACCTAAATGCATGAATTTTACCAAATGTCTCTTACTTCAGTGCTGTGGAAACAAACAAGAAAATAATCAGAATATAACCCAGTTCTATAAATGAATAATACAATTAGTGAACCACGGCATACGTGATCAAGAAGTTTGATTGACGAAAGTCAAGTTTTCAAAGCGATGAAGCTTCCCTTCAATTATTTTGTGAGCAAGTGTTGATTTATGTGTCTGGTTTAGCAACAATTATGTGGGGGCGAAATATTTAAAATATGGTAGGGATTGAGGGTAGATAAGTTGAAATGAATTTGTAACCTAATAATAAGCTTGTTTGAATACTTTTAAACTAGTTCAAGGGTATCCTTAGGAAAAGATGATTTGAGAACCTACGGGAACATACAGTAAAGGCAACTGAGGGCAAAAGACGGGACCTATTTTATACTATATAGTTAAAAAGAGAGAAATAGACAGAGAGACAGAGACAGAAAAAGAAAGGGACAGAGAGAAACAGACACAGATGAAGAAATATATTGGATTATTGACATGTTAGATCATAACAACTCTGCATGTTATATATATTTCATGTGAAAATGAAGAGCAGATATAATAGAGTGAAAAAGCTGATCTATTTTTGTTTATTGTAAAACAAATTTTAAAAAAATATAAAAACATAATCTAAAACTTTAGTATATATTTAAAACATACATCCTTATATCATAGAAACAAAGTACATGCAATAATCATTACTAAATATATCAACATGAGTCCCCATGGGATACAAATAATAGTAATGCATATATGTCTACTTGTCAACCAATGGAAAGACACAATTAGTTAATTATGTTGCAATTGTTACGAATTCGGTGGACTGTACTTTAAATTGGAAGATGCCAATTAGACGAATGTCTGCATCTTTCACCTTGGTTTGTGATTCTTTAAACATAACTAAAGAATCAATGGGACAACACTGCATACGTACACATATTTACACGATAATGTAATAATTCCATAAATGAAAATCACTCCTAACCCTAATCCAGCTATTAATGTTCACAGTAATTAACTAAGTCCGCACACGAAGAAATCAGTCTGCCTCTACTCCAACTAACACAAGTTTCCACGTCACCTAGGATCTGTAAGCCATATATATTCTTGATGTCGACTTCAACTATCTTTATTTAACGCTCAACCAACTTTTGGGTCCGTACCCAGCAGTAGTTATCATAATATCATCCGCGTCTTAAATAATTTAATCACTTAAATACTTCCCACCACCGGGTCTCAAGTCGTCTGCAATTATTTGTTTTAATCTGTTGGCGACTGCCGGATGTCACCGGGGGTCTACTTCATGAGACTTAGCGGCTAAACATGACTATTTTTTTCCCTCCCCCCCCCCCCGCGATCGGTTTGAGTTGTCTGTCACCATGTCCACCATTATTGTATTTATCCTACTTGCTAGATATATTTTGTCTCATGACATTGAAGTGGATGTTCACCGGCCTGTAAATCTACCATAGCTGCTAAAAGTAATCACCCACGATGTGAATTGTATTTCTATCCTCACCACCTTAATTCAGTTAATATGGTGACCACCTTAGTTCAGTTAATATAGTCACCACCTTAATTCAGTTAATATGGTCACCTCCTTAGTTCAGTTAGTATAGTCACCACCTTAATTCAGTTAATATGGTCACCTCCTTAGTTCAGTTAATATAGTCACCACCTTAGTTCAGTTAATATGTTCACCACCTTAGTTCAGTTAATATGGTCACCACCATAGTTCAGTTAATATAGTCACCACCATAGTTCAGTTAATATGGTCACCACCTTAGTTCAGTTAATATAGTCACCACCATAGTTCAGTTAATATGGTCACAACTTTAGTTCAGTTAATATAGTCACCACTTTTGTTCAGTTAATATGGTCACCACCTTAGTTAAGCTAATATGGTCATTACCTTAGTTCAGTTAATATAGTCACCACCTTAGTTCAGTTAATATAGTCACCACCTTAATACAGTTAATATGGTGACCACCTTAGTTCAGTTAATATCGTCATCGACTTAATTCAGTTAATATGGTGACCACCTTAGTTCAGTTAATAAAATCACCACCATAGTTCAGTTAATATAGTCACCACGTTAGTTCAGTTAATATAGTCACCACCTTAGTTCAGTAAATATGGTCACCACCATAGTTCAGTTAATATGGTCACCACCATAGTTCAGTTAATATGGTCACCACCTTAGTTCAGTTAATATGGTCACCACCTTAGTTCAGTTAATATAGTCACCACCTTAGTTCAGTTAATATAGTCACCACCTTAGTTCAGTTAATATAGTCACCACCTTTGTTCAGTTAATATAGTCACCACCTTAGTTCAGTTAATATAGTCACCACCTTAGTTCAGTTAATATAGTCACCACCTTAGTTCATTTAATATAGTCACCACCTTAGTTCAGTTAATATGGTCACCACCTTTGTACAGGTAATATGGTCACCACCTTTGTTTAGGTAATATGGTCACCACCTTAGTTCAGTTAATATGGTAACCACCTTTGTTCAGGTAATATGGTCACCACCTTAGTTCAGTTATTATGGTCACTACCTTAATTCAGTTAATATGGTAACCACCTTTGTTCAGGTAATATGGTCACCACCTTAGTTCAGTTATTATGGTCACCACCTTAATTAAGTTAATATGGTCACCACCTTTGTTCAGTTAATATGGTCACCACCATAGTTCAGTTAGAATGGTAACCACCGTTGTTCAAGTAATATGGTAACCACCTTAGTTCAGTTATTATGGTCACCACCTTAATTCAGTTAATATGGTCACCACCTGAGTTCAGTTAATATAGTCAACAACTTAGTTCAGTTAATATGGTCGCCACTTTAGTTCAGTTAATATAGTCACCACTTTAGTTCAGTTAATATAGTCACCACTTTTGTTCAGTTAATATGGTCACCACCATAGTTCAGTTAATATGGTCACCACCATAGTTCAGTTAATATAGTCACCACCTTAGTTCAGTTAATATAGTCACCACCTTAATTCAGTAAATATGGTCACCACCATAGTTTAGTTAATATGGTCACCACCATAGTTCAGTTAATATGGTCACCACCTTAGTTCAGCTAATATAGTCACCACCTTAGTTCAGTTAATATAGTCACCACCTTAGTTCAGTTAATATGGTCACCACCTTTGTTCAGGTAATATGGTCACCAGCTTAGTTCAGTTAATATGTTCACCACCTAAATTTCAGTTAATATGGTCACCACCTTAGTTCAGTTAATATAGTCACCACCTTAGTTCAGTATATATATTCCCCACCTTAGTTCAGTTAATATGGTCACCACCTTAGTTCACTAAATATGGTCACCACCTTAGTTCAGTTAATATAGTCACCACCTTAGTTCAGTTAATATAGTCACCACCTTAGTTCAGTTAATATAGTCACCACCTTAATTCAGTTAATATAGTCACCACCTTAGTTCAGTTAATATAGTTACCACCTTAGTTCAGTTAATATAGTCACCACCTTAGTTCAGTTAATATAGTCACCACCTTTATTCAGTTAATATGGTCACCACCTTAGTTCAATTAATATGGTCACCACCTTAGTTCAGTTTATATGGTGACCCCACGAAAAAGATTGATAGATTAGTTGGCAGCTACAATATCTAAACGTGAAATAATATTACGATAAAGAATATTGTTTTTTTTTTTCAAACAATAACATACATTTTAAAATTGTTTAGAAGATATGTCATGAAATTGACAAAATTTAGGGAATATTTTATTTAACAAAGTTTCATTGTACATTAGCGAATAAGAAAGATAAACTTCCGCTATTAAACAAAAAAAAATAATGTATTTACAATGGTTAACGACGTCTTTTCTGTTATAATCTGAGTCTGTATTTCGTCTGTAAAATTTTAAACTGCCATTTATGACTATATGAAATAATAACAAAACGTTGTAAAAAAATACTTTATAAATCATTATTGTTAAGTGTGTATTACTGTGTTTACATACATTAATTTATATCATGGAATACTAAGTGCAAAGTTCATAAGATACATTTAATTGGTCACATAATGTTGCGATCATGTGTTGAAAATGTGCATCTATATATTACAAGTTGTGGTAATATACTGACCAACACAAGTTGCTTCCTGTCCACTCCAGGTCCCGTTAGTCTGACATGTCCTCTCCTGTGACCCCACAATTTTATACCCTTTGTTACATGCAAACGTGATGACTGAGTCGTAGGACGTGGAGGATCCATTCATTCTTCCATTGACTGGGGGGATTAACTCTGGACAGTAGACGGCTGGTCATGGAAGATAAAAACATACACATGTAACTGTGTACACGTAATTATTACACAACTGGACACGATAGAAAAACATACACACGATACACAATGATGTATAAATTAACACATTTTTAATACTAGATCAAAGGCCCGGTACCCGGACCGGCGAGTTGGCACACAGTTGTAGTTGTAAATAGTTAAAATAAATTTTAGTGCGTTAACAATCACTCGCAGTGGCCCTAAGGATATGAAGAGACTATTAAAGCCAAAATACATTTGAGAATAGGGACACCTAATAATCAGTGCTCGATTTAAGAAAAAACCTGTGCCGGGGATGAATGTCATCCCCGGCGGGGATGAAAAAAGCCAAACCAGAGCCGGGGATGTAAATTCTCAGTGTCGGGGATATCCCCGGCATCCCCAGCGGCGGCGAGATGCCAACAATTTTTTTGAGGATCTTCAATTTACAATCCATGGGCCAACAAGTAACTAAATTATTTTCATAGACAAAACCAACAATAATATTTTAAAAAATTGGGGAAAACATGTGTCTTAATTAACATAGTTCACGTTGGTTCAAACAAATTTGAAGCTGCACATTAAGTCCAACTCCTAGATCCGCCTACTGTCAGCTTATTTTCTCTTGATGATGCTGGTATAATTTTATAACATCTGACTTATAGATGAGAATCAGTCTTTAAAAGTTATATTTTACTGTTTACGAGCAAATGGTTTTACTCCACTGTTACCTTTAAACATAAATCTAGTGTGTGCAGAATAAAACATTATTTTATCAATACATCCAGCTTCTTAGGTATTTTGATTTCAACTTCAAATTAAACTTATTAAAGTCGGATAATTTAAACTTGTAATAACAAATTATTGCTACAGAAGTAACACATGACTTACACACAGTAGACGTGGTATGAAAATCATCTATTTGAGATTTGACTCCTTCAAATACAATTGTTTTTTTGTTTGTAAAAGACAACTTTGTTTGTGTTAACGTTTTTGGAAGACTGCTAATTAGTCATCTTAATTTGAAATTATAAAATATAAAAATTTACTTTAAATCTTTGTCTGGATTTTTATATAAAAATATTTATTTTCGATTAATAACTTGCGCCTTACGACTTACGAGCGACGAACTAAAAGTGAACATAAAATTAGAACCAAAGATTACTAAAAAATAAATACTTTAAACTCTTACTGTACGTTTATTTCTATTGATTCGGTAGATAGAAGCGCAGTACAAAATTATGAAGTTAAACTTCAATATTTCCAGTACTCGCTCGACTTAAAAAAAAATCAGTGCTGGGGATGAAAAAAAAATTCCGCAGAGCCGGGGATAAATATCATCCCCGGCAGAGATGACATTAGCTAAAACAGAGCCGGGAATGACAGTCCTCAGCGCCGGGGATATCCCCGGCATCCCCGGCGGTAAATCGAGCACTGCTAATAATACATCAAATAAAGTTCATATGTTAAATAGTTCATCCCAAAGAAATCAATCCTCACTATGGGTACATACAATCTTTACATAAAAAACCCCCGATGATTAAACTCTTAAAATCTTAATTCCTTAATAATATTTTAGTTTAGCCCGTCGAACGACGGGTGTAATTTTCTATTTTTATAAAAAAATTTGAATTAATGTGCACCCAAAAACAAAATAGCCTTTCCAATAAATGTTAATATATAATCACAATAGATAACAGACGGCCATTTTTTGAACAGCAGGGCTCGTCCATTCTTCAATACATTTAACCTCAGCTTCAAGCCCCTAACGTTTTTTCTGGCCCGTTCTGCTTGTTTACTCTACTTAGTAATATTTATTTCATACCCCACTGCCTGTCACGGCTGTTGAATAATCTCGCTACGGGGCTCCTCAGCTTTCAACAACCAAAACATTCAATGAGAGCGAGTTTTGAACGACAACTCAAACTAATGTCTGCTTACTGATAGAATCACTAACGTTTAAATAAAGTTTTTTGTTACTCATTTTATTCAACGACCTACCTTTCATACGTCACAAATTACGTTTTACCCGTCATTGCTAACCAACCAAATCAAACAAAGCAACCAACCAAACCAACTAACCAAAACCAGCTATCCAGTCAACCAAAGAAACCAATCGAGCCAACCAATCCAAGCAACCAAGGGGCTGTCAATAATTTAAAGAAAACTATATTTTGAAAATATGTTTCAAAGCTGAACACGGAGGCGTAATTCTGGTAGGGTGAGGGGGTGTCAAGTTCCACCAGGCCCCAGCATGAGAGTAGCACCCAAAATTTTTTTTTATATTAAATATTAAGTACACAATCTCGTGTCATTGTATCAAATGTCAAAATGCATGGGCCCCAAAAGAGGCCTAGGCCCCTTGCCCTACAATCCCTAGGTTTGGCACTGGCTTTACAATAGTCTATCTTCATGCAAAGGCTTTGCAGGGTACAGCTAGTATATTATTATTATTATGTAATATTGGGACTTTTACATTTCATAATAAAAAACCACTAAACTATTTTAAACTGTAGATTTTTCAAAAGAGATATCGAATCGAGACGTGGGCAAGACGCCATTTTGAATTTTTGTTTTTGCTGGTCACGTTATTACTTTATTAAACACCATTGGTGGAACAGAAACGCTCACTTGCATTTTATTATGTGTGATGATGTCTAGTTGCATCACTATATTTAGCCAAAGACTATTATGTTGTGTGGTATGTAATCAAAATAATGTCCACCCTATCTCTATTTATTTCCATTGATTATTATAATACATTAAAACTAACGCCAAGATGTAGAAGCATAGAAAAGCAATTGGAACGATAGTGTCATGGACTATGATAACATTCGAATATGTGTTCAGATAAACAGATCAGTAGATTATGTTAAGTTTTAAATACTGTCAGTCAAGACCTATATTATTATGGACACAATGAACAAGTCATAATTCACGCATGATAACTTTTTAATGATCAAATAATAAACACCTCGGCAGAGTCAAACGTCACATGCACGCTTTCAATAGTTGATTTATACCGACCGCTAGGAGTACGGAATTCCATATTCCCAGCGCACCATCCTTCTCAATTTAACCCACCATGATATCCTGACGAATACCATTAGTCCTAGCATCTATATAAAATAAACAAAAACGTTTCTTATTGAAACAAATATAATTAGATAGCAGAGTCACTGAGTCATTATGAAATTGAATAATTCAGTTCTATTATTCAGTGTTTCTCAAAGTTTGAATTGGGACGTATTGGTGTCTTCGACGATTTTTTAAATTTACGACATTAAAATTCAAATTTATAAAAATTTAAAAAGCTCTGCATTTTTATACTCTCCCACCCTGATTAAATTGTATCCCCTCCACCCCTGTTTGTTATTTTCTTTCCAACTTAAATCATCCAACTTTGATAAATGTATTTTATTCTTCTTAACTTCAATTACGAAATCCCTACAAAATATAATTCTACTTTTAAACGTCATCAAATTTTTCTTAATTTGAGAACATGGTTTGTATGACATATTATATACGGAAATATTGTATGACCTTGAAGTAAATAAACTATTAAAATGAATATTTGGAAAAATTTAATACTCAAACGATTTATAATCTAGTAAAGTCAAAATATAAATTAGAAAATATACAAAAGTACTCAGGTCTAATTGGTAATTTTAATTTATATTACATACAAATTAAGGAATTACGTCATCATTTTATTTCTGCGGGACGGGGAAGGGTAAAATACTGTTTGTACCCCCGAGCCGTAGATAGGTGCGGCTCTGATTGGGACATGAAACTTAGGCCTGTGGGTTAAATGATGTAAACGTATACAAACAGAATTAAGGAAAAAATGACATTATATAATGTTTTACTGATAATATCAACCAGTTACAGAGTATGTGTCAGTTCCATATTGTCTGTACACGAGTCGCTACAAGAGGGCCGTTATGTCTCCAGTTCCAAAAGCCTAAAGGAGAATCCAACCCTAAATACAAAGTGCAATCAAAGTTGGCAGTTCTTTCTATTAACTATGAAGGGCTCGGTGGGTGAGTAGTACCAGCTGAAATCACCATCACGGAGATTCCCACCATAAAATAACGTGAGGTGAAGAATTCAATCAATAATTCAAAATCAAAAATGTATACATGTTCAGTGACTAATGCGGAAATGTGTACTAGAAGAATTTCAAGAGGAGTAAATCTATTTCATCATTTAAATTTGACAATGAGAGTAAATCAATAATTTAAAAATATTCCAGTTGATGTAGTATTTATTTTGTAAACCTTTAATAATACTTTTAGTATCACTACAACAGCTAAATACTTTCCATGGCATTGTGTAGCTCACATTAGTTAATGTTTTTTTCATTACTGTATCCAGATGAAGTTTGTCATCATTCCTACTGATGAGTATCTGCCAACATCTAAGGCAGCATATGATTTTATCAAGGGTACGTGTCACATCTGATTCTCTGTCCAGTGCTTAAATCCAACTGACTTTGATAATTTATTATACGTTTGTAAGCAACATACAAAGACATTGAAGTCATTAAAGACACTATCGTCCACAAATCCAACATCTATACCAACAGAGAGTTCTAATATCTGTGCACAGAGTGCAATTAAAGTGATGTAAGATTTACTTCCACTTTGCAAGTCCATTGAATGATTGAACATTAAATTTCTTTTAACTCATGCACAATAGCAATTTACATTGTAACAATTATCAATTATATTCTTATGTCAATTTTATTTGTAATAGTGAAACCTTTATCGAAATATTTCATTTATATATATAGTCTTAAATATTCCTGTCGATTGGAGGGTGCACTTTTTATACAAAACAAAAATAACCCACATGTTCTTTATTTGTGATGTAAAGCTCCACCAAATATAATATTGGGATGTAGGCTTAAATTTAATCATACCCATCTTGTACATATAAACTAACTCCCTTTGAACTGTTTTTAGCCATTATAATTTTTAAACCTGTAGAAATTAATTTTGAAATTATCTAATATGTGTATCTATCTGCCTATTCTTTCAGAATTTCCTGTAGGCAGTGCGTTCATTAGCTATCTAAGACTAGTAAATTATGTTTTAAGATTTCCACAACCGTTTATTGTAAACTTTGCAAGGCGGATATAATTTAGCGAAACATTTAATTTTGATAACCCTGGACAGCGCATTTTAAAACTTAATTTTATTTGCCATATTACATATCTAAATTTAACAATAAAATAATATTTTATGATACCGCAATATACTTTTAATCATCTGACCTATTGTTTCGCAAAGATAGTTGACTTTCCTAATATACTAATAGGGAAAAGATCTTATAGTTCGCAGGTTTATACATAATATATAACGACTGTACATTTACTTATAAAATTATTATAATATTTCTGAAATTCCAATCAAGTTGTTTCTTTTAAAGATATTTATTACTTCTAAAGTTATATAGTGTTATTTGTTTCAATGCATATATATATATATATATATATATATGTATATATATATATATATATATATATATATATATATATATATATATATATATATATATATATATATATTACAGAAAGTGTGGGCTGATTTATTGCGAAAATAAAATTTTAAACTGCACAAACAAATCTCATTGAAGGGCTGCACACTGCTATATAATAATTAATGACTGGAGATGGTATCCAGTCGTTGTTAGAACTTGTTATATAGTGTATGTGACTTGTTGATGTTGTTATATTAGTCAAGTTAGCTTTTAATTACTACAATGAGGGGGGGGGGGGGCGAAGTCGGAAGTTATTTACTTAACATTGTATATAATAGGAAGAATTGTTTGTTTTTACTAATTTATGTCATTTAAATAGCTTTGTAATTTTATGTGAAGCAGTATTTTAAAAAGTAGTGACGTAATTTTACCACGGTGTAAACCTAAAGTTTACACTGGTTGACAAGAAAAGGAGGGGAGTCTAAAAGTGCTGCATCGACGATTAAACAATATGTTTGTTTTAACAAATAGACTTTCACGTATATTTAGAGTTATGTTTTTTTTTTCAAACAACTAAATGAATATTTTTTGCAAAACACATAATTTTTTTAATGGAAGCATGTGATGTATTAGCAAATTGTAAAAATAGAGATACACAATTGTTAACATCAATGAGTGACTGACACACAGTGAGTTTTAATTGAGTGTCTAAAACTCAATTTACCACTCACCTGTTGAAACAATGTTTAAATAAAAGTCACTGCAATAATTTGTTTCAACAGTTTCTGTACAAAGTTTGACCGTCTGGTTACCAAAGTCTTGTTGAGTTATGTTCTTGATGGTGATATTGATTTGTTGCATCCACTTGTTGATGGTCAATTTATCAGCACAAAGCTTATCACCACATTTATTGTTTGTCTGGCTGTGTGTCTGATAGATGACTGTCACTGTATTCATCCTTTCGAACATTGTAGCGTTGACAGTGAAATACAGGGAATTCCCGATGACAACTTCATCAGTTTCCTCAGTGTGTACAAGTAGAGGGGGACCTTGAACATTTACATTAGAAGAAATAATTAGTTGCAATCTCTTTCACTCGGTTTATTTATCTCTCTAATCTATAACTATATATATATATATTGGCTAAACCATCTTTCATCCAAATCTTTCACAATTATCTAGTTATAGAATGTTATATTTGTCTTTCTGTTATATATATATATATATATATATATATATATATATATATATGTCGTTCTATTTAAATTTCTCGTTGTGTATCCATCTATCTATCTAATTATAAATACGCAGTGGCTACGGTAACATAAAGACGTAGTTCGTATTTTTTTTCGGGATACATCAATAGATATTGCTCCACACCCTAACTATATCCCTAACAATAACCCTATCCCTATCCCTAACCCTACCTCTATCCCTAACCCTAACATAATTACTGGTACCCGAAAAAAAATGAGTACTCCCGCTAACCCTAATATAATGGCGCTTGATGTTACCGTAGCCACTTTAAGTAAGTAAAGTAAAGTTCCCTTAACCCTAACGGGTCATTGTGTAGAATTCATCTTTTCTATAACCTCGGCATATGAAGGGATTGTGTGGTTAGCACAACGCCCAGCCGCCTTTACTACCCCAACTTAAAGTCAGGTACCCATTTAAAGCTGGGTGGACTTGGGGACTATCACCAGGACCTGTAAAAATCCTAAGGTTCTCACTGAGATTCGAACCCGGGACCCTCCGGTCGAGAGTCGAGCGCTCTACACATCACGACCACCCGTCCCCTAGCCACTTCATTATCAATATTATTATCTAACTATATTTCTATTTATCTTTCTTAATGTATATGTATAATAAAATTTGAGTAAACTAAATACAACTTACAGAAATGAACTATTAATTCAGTTTGAGATAACTTGCTGTCAGTTTGTGTTTTTGTCTCACACCAATAAGTTCCCATGTCTTCACATGTCACACAAGAGAACGTGAAGTTGGTTGTTGACTTGACGCTGGTAGAACTCAGTGTTTTCCCGTTCATGGATCTAATGGACACAACATATGGTACATCCGGGTTTACGTCTTTATGTCTGCCACATATAAACGTGAAATTACTGCCACCTCTCATTATGTTAACATTTTTGGATATAAATCTGGAGGGTTGCACTGGACCTGAAATATGTGAAGAAAAGGTCTATATGGTTTATGTAAAATATGTATAAATAGAAATTTAACTTACATTGATTAAGATGATATTGTTCGGTAAATTTGATTCATCAGTATATGTTTTAGTACATGTTGTGATTTAATAGTAAACAATATATTCCAAAGTACCCTACTTAAAAGTGATTTTCATTTATCAACTAGGGCTCGTCTTACAGCGAATGTTAAATAAATTACATATCTATTAATTTGGCTTCTGCATGACTTTGAAATTCCAGTACTTTCAAATTCTATAAATAACTATTTGTATAGTAAACCTGTTGAGAGAACATGTTATCTTGTTCACTTTCTAGCATAAAATTTTTTCCATCGTATTTACTGTTGTGTATTTTTCTCGGGATTATACGACTCTCCATGAACGAGTGGTAAACCGGAAGCTCAGAAGATTGCAGGTAGAAATGTCATCGTAACTTAGGAGTAGAGAAGGTTTCTGACATTCTTCTATATGTCCACCTGTGTTTCCTCATTATTAACAGTGCTTGGTGTACTTATATTGTGTGTTTTACATGTGGCCACTTTTTAGTCAACATTTACTATCTTAGTTTAGCGATGTTTGTTTTATTTCCATGTTACATCTCGGTCACATGAGCTCTCAAGATAACCCAAACATTAGTGAAAATTAGTATAAAACAGACATCATTAAAAAGAATTAAAAGATAAAATAAAAGCCGTCAACATCAGAGAAATATCAAAACAAAATACTCTAAGTCCTACTTGAAATAGAGATTCATCGGGATAAGTGCTTCCCACTCACTAACTTCGACATGCATAGTTTGAGGCGACTGGCTATCTAATGAAACAATGAGACCTTAATAAATGCTTCGCCATTTCAACGCCAAGAGCCCTGGATTAATAGACAAGCCCCTGGAGTATTTTGAAAGAAAAAAAAATGGAAACATGAAGGACAGAATACATTTCTAAGAACCAATACTGCAATTAATGAGATTGTACTGAGAGCAGCATAGTTTGAGTTTAACTGTACTAAAGGCATTTGTCGTGAACTAGCAGGAGAGTTTGATGTTAAAAAAACACTGTAATTAGCTTTGTTTGGATAGCATGGGGTATTTAAACAAACAATTAAGCCTGTTCCATTCTGGAAACAGGACGTGTTAGCGCATTTTCGTGTTATGATTCAGTACGTTTGTTAGCTTTCAGTAAATATTTGTAAATTTTGGAAATGTTTATACATTCAATTGTGTAATGCATATATCTGTAAAAAAAATATTATAAAGACGTTTCTTTATATTTGAAAAAAAAATATTTTCTCTTAAATCTAACTACAACTGGTTTGTGGTTACTGAAATAGGACTCATAATTGAAAACATTCCAAATTGTAGTCATTTAATCGTCCGAAAACTCCGTCATTTGTTGCATAGCTCTGATACTTTCAATTAAACTCAGAACACAAGCTTACTATTTCATTTGATGAGTTTCTTAATAAATCTTGGTGAAACTACGTGCTGCAGTATTTCGCACCAAATGAATGGGTTATTGAACGTACAAGGTGTAGAATGAGGCCATATATATAATATATAAGCCCCTTAGGAGCCCTGAAGCCCGGCCCTCAGAGGTCCTATCGCAAAATGAACTTTTGATGTACACATGGCAGGCCAAGACCTACACAATGATATATACATCATGGGTCTAGGACTTATGGTTGTTGAGATATAGGGCGCTCCTTTGTTAATATAGCTTATATAGTAAAAAACGGTACTTTATAAGCTCCCTTTTACGGCCCTCAGAGGTCAAATCGCAAAATGAACTTTTGCTGCACACATGGCAGGCCAAGACCTACAAAATGATATATACATCATGGATCTAGGACTTATGGTTGTTGAGATCTAGAGTGATGAAGGACAGACAGACAGACAGACAGACAGACAAAACGGGGACAATAGAGCATTTTTTTTTCGAAAATGCTCTAAAAATGGCTGAAGACATTTAGAAAATATTGTTTCAGAGGATTAATACATTATGTTGTACGGCATTGCAGGTCGATGAATCTACAGATATCAAAAATAAGGCAATACTAGTTGTTTCTTTATGACATCTTTATCAGGAGGACATGATATACGATTTGCTATGTGCAATATCTTTGCCAATCAACTCAAAAGTAGATGAATTATTCAAGTCACTTGGTGGTTATATATCAGGACAACTAAACTGGTCATCTAGCGTTGGCATATGCATAGACGGAACTACTGCCATTACTTGACGAAAGTTTGCTTTAACTACTCGGACTAAGCACGTCTCATATGAGATTGGGTCTACGCAATGCATATTTCACAGGAAAATCTGACAAGAAAATTGTCACTATAATTTTATTGTGTATTGATTGTTGTCGTTACAGTTATTAAACACATAAAACCACACGTCCTTTGCTCGCGCCTATTTAAGCCGCTTCGAGAGGAGAAATACAAATAAATAAGATGGTTATACGGAGGAAAATATCTAACTAGAGTATTTGAATAACGAAAGCCGTCGCCAAGATATCTCTCAAAACAGAAGTCACCACTGGTTGCACATTTCAATGATAAAATATGGTCGCAAAACTTGGTTAACTGTGTGCCATCTTCAGCCCGCTCTATGAACTCAATCTGCCTATTTAGGAGAAAATCACAAATGTTTTCAAGTTTGCAGACAGTGGCTGTTTAAAGCCACACTTAAGATGTGGGCAATACGTGAACAGAGACATTTTGGACATGTTTCAAACAATAGCGGGGACTTAAGACAAGATTGATCGTGAACATTTTTTTCTACCAGTTGGTGCCTGTCTCACTGCAATTTAAGAAATCCGATATGCTTGAAAAGGGCTCTGAAACCAAAACAGAAGCAACATAATAAACTAGACATATGCAACACATTTCGTGTGTCCTTCTCTCTAATTTCCTCATATGGAACCTTTTCGTTGCAGAGAAAAAAGTTCATGCTACTCATAGTTAAGCGTTTTAGAGAATTAAAATGTTATATTGTTCTATACTCAGTTTTTGGAATGTTTAAATACAGTTAAATTAAATTGTGATATCAAAACAATCTAACAAATAAACAATCCTACACCTCCCCTCTTAAGCGGGCCGCGGTGAAATTAACAAAGGTTGACCGGTCCGCAGCGATAAAAATGTTGGGGACCACTGGTTTAAAGAAAATATATTTACTTTCCAACTAAGCCATTGAGATATAAAATATATGAATGTTTTTTTTACTAATATCGTAATAAAGACTAGTTAAACATGCACATAGTATATTTCTACTTACATTTAACTATGATAGTCCGTGTAATTTCTTGTATTTCATGTTTATTTACAGACCTACATTTGTATCTCCCAGCATCTTGACAGTTGATGTCGTCATTTCTATATTTCCCTGCGACATTTCCTTTTCTCGTTCCATCTTTTAGAAAGTCTCTATTTCTTTTTCATCTTTCATGATACTGACGAATATCGAGTCACCAGTGACTGTACACCTCAACGTCATCGTGTCCTTCTGTTCAATGTAGATATTTTCATTTGTGTTGGTTGTTAAATCAACTGTTGTCTTGTAGGATCTATCTGAACTGGTAATGTTCATAATGAAACTTTCTAGCATGTTAGTTTCTGTAATACATTTGTACCAGATTATAAGATATATGTATACATTATACATATTAGGGCGTCCCAGAAATGCTTGAATTTTTTGTTTAATCTTTGGTGTCTCACCCCCTGAAATGTGTCTCTTGGGTACAATGAGTGAATTGGTGAAGTTGTAGCTCATTTGAACAACATTTAGAGGTCCCCCAAGAGCTTTTAAAATTCCAGTATTAGGCCAACATAAAAATCCAGATGAATTGTGGCTCAAATAATTTGCAGTTTTTGCATGCCATATATGAATAACATGAAGTTTAAATATACTTATATTTGCCTCATTGCTACGTTTAACTAGAATTGAAATTGTGTGATTCTTAATTGGAAAATATAATAAATGCAAAAAAAAACATATAAAATACCTAATGTGCAAAACTTGGTAACTTAGTTCATTAATTTTCACTAGTAATAATAAATAATTAATAAAATATCAATAAATTATTAAAAATTAAAAAATTAAGGCTAAGTATAATAAAAATATTTAAATAGTACAAGTGCTGCTACACTGCAGTCAGTCAATGCTACTAGTCTACTAAGTCTGCTTAGTCTAGTGCTATAAAACTACTTAACAAGCTGTGATTATTACCTAATATAAAATCAATGTGATGTATATTATTGTCTTAAGACATGGCTGTGGCAGCTGCTAAATTTAAAATAACGAGAAGCAATAATAACATCTGGCTTATCCGCTTTCCAAAAAAAAAACCATATCAGGTGCTCGCCTCCCTTCGGGCCTCGATGTCATGAAAAATTTTGTATATTATCACCGTCAACAGAAACTAAACATCAATAAAGCTGCACAGCAAGTACATGATCAACTGTTACCCTTCTGGGTGAAATCACGACTGCCTGTACGACAAAAGCAGCACATCCTACAGAAGATGAAAGATCTGTATGCAGAACAAGTTCGTTTGATGAAGCACCGTGAGCGTAACACCTCAACTGATCAAATGAACCAAAAAGAATACACCGAGATGTTGAGTAATCCTTTTGACATTAGCCATGCAAACTCTGAACAGCTGATAAGACAGGCAGTTTTTGAAGTTGCAATGAGAATCAAGAACAGGATCAATTGGATCTGTGGACAAAAAGCTCACTGCTAAAGAAAAACGAGTTGCTGAGCGTCAGAAACAATTTATCAGGGATGTTGGTGATGCAGCAAAAGATGCTACATCACAGTGCCGTCACCATGGGTTACCATCAGGTTCAAGTGTAGACTCAATGGAGCTTGCACTCTGTTAAAAGTAACCCTGGGACGTAATCTATTGTGGATGGCATGCCGATGAATTCAATGTTTGTCTTGGACCATCCACTGGACCAGAGATTTTGTTTTTTAAGAGGTTTCGAGAAAAATGGCCAGAATTAAACCACACACATGAAGCCAGATCCGCCCCTTTGATAATCGTGTCTGATTGGATTAAAGAATTTATCAAATGGAATTTTTTCTGATTGCTGCACAAATGGTTGGGTTGGAGGTTGATGTCAGCAATCGCTGACCTGGTGCCCTACATAGGGAAAGGTGGATGGCAAAAGCAATCTATGCATTGAAAATCGATCGATTGTTTGCAGGCAATGAAACCATCTTTCAGTTAACAGCTCGAGAATTACAAGGTATTCAGCGCTTTAATCGGTTTAACATATGTGTTTATCTTCAATCATGGTTTTCATGCAGGCTCACCGCAGATGCACTTGTGAATGATATCTTGTTGATACAGTGTTTATACGAATATGATGATGCTGTTTATCGATCGACTTGATAGTGCGTACTCGTGGTAATTAGTCCGGAACTGTCGACGCTTGCGTTATTTTCAACCCTTTTGTCGGACAAAGAAAAAACTGGCCTTGTTCGGACAATGCAGTCAGAACGTGGACCGCATCTCATAAAAACACTACCAAAATGTGTTGTTGATTTGCGTGCTTCTACCACATTTTTTTAAACAGCCAACATTGATGCAAGTTTTCTAGATGTTCCTGTTGTAGCATGGTCAGATACATCATCTTTTAAAATTGCAGCAGATTTTATAAAGAATCTGGCTAGTATCAATGACTCTGCAGAGCGAGGTGTAGCATTGATACAAAAATTTCAATGACAGTTTCACCAAAGAACAAAAACAATTTTTGCTCCAAGTGGTTGAAAAACATCGGAAAAATTTTGCAGAGTGTAATCGTGAACAGCTGGCTAAAATTTAAATTTGAAGAAGTTTTTTTAAATTTTTGTCTACCCTACAGAACAAAGTACAAAATAAATAGCAGGAATGCTTATTTGCATTGCTTATTATTATTATTTTTCAAGCAGATTGACATTCTTTCAAGAATTAACTTGACGAAATGAATAAAACTTTGTTTTTCATAATTTTTTACTTAAATTTCAAATTTAAAAATATAAACAATTCAAGATTTATATATTTTGTTTCATTTAATATTATAAACAATACTAAGCATCAATTTGTTACTTAATATATCAGTTTCGCATATAATGCAACATTAACGCTGTATTAGATTTTACCGTGAATGATTTTACACCAAAATCTGGAACTTTAAACCTCTTGGGGGACCTCTAAACATTGTCCAAATGAGCTGAAATTTTACAGGTTAACTACTGTTACAATACAGACATATTCTGTGGGGTGAGACATCAACATTTCAAAATTTCATTTTTTTGTGACGCCCTAATACATATATGTATATTTCAAAACAATTCACCATTGTTAATATATAAACCATTCTTATATAATTAGTAAGTATTTGTTTGTATCATTTATAGAATAGGACCAAACATTGAATACTATTAAAAAATAATTTTAATTACAACGTACCACAACATCTGAAAAAAAATTGGATTAAAACGAGCAGTAATGTATTCAGTAACATCCTCAATGTTCATACAACTTCATTAAACTCAATAAATTATGGGAATAATCTGTGTACTGAGTACTTTGTTACAGGAAAACAAAACTTGTGTTTACAGAATTAGTCATCTCAACAATTGACACAACTGAACTTCATCACGACTTTTCACCATTTCAAATATGACTTAAAAATGTCAGTAAAATTAAACTAATATAATCTATTCACATTGTTGGCATGACTCACATAAATTGTAAAATTCCGTCTTAACACTAATAGCCCTACCCCTCACCAGTATGTCCCATCGACAGTCATTTAGATGATTAACATTGTTATCTCTCTTTCCTCTAATTGTATGTTTTATTACTCTTGAATATATAGGCATATCGCGTATATATATGGTTAACAAAGATGTTTCAAAATACCTTGCATTTATTTACTTTCTAAGCACAATCGAGAATTTCCATTCGTATTTTATTTAACTCTGTATTGATTATAAATTGATGCCGTTTATTTCAGCCATTATCGTTTCAATGATTGAGCGGGATGCGCGGCCATACTAAGGCGCGATACTTAGGAAGAGTGCCGAAACAGCCTCTGACTGATTTTAATATTTTTTCAATCAAAATAGATACAAATTTCAACAACTTTTTTTTAGTTCTTTTGTGCAACTCTTCGGTCAATAATATGTTTCAATGAATGGTTTATTAAAAAATATAAATAAATACAACATTTAAGGTACATTACCAAATCGGATTTTTTTTTTTATTTTCTTTCACTTAAAAATGTTCAAATAGTGTGCTAATATCTACTGAAAATTGAACAGAAATGTAAATGTTATCAGTGTAAATGAACGGAATGGAGTGTACTGCGAGTTGAATCAAAATGTTCATCAGGTCGTAGATTGCCCATGTCTGGTTGAATAGCTGAACATTGTTTTCAAGATTACTAGCTCTGCGACTTGTGCATAATTATAAAAATTAGACCTTTAATTAAACAATTAGAACATTTTATTTACTTATTTGTGATTTTAAGTAATTAAATTACAAATAAGAAAAAAAAATATTTCATATTAGGCCTATATTGTAACACAATTATACCTTCTTTAAGTTATTTTATATAGGGCTACATCTATTAAATTGGGAATATTTAAAATGGGGTCGGAAAAAAATTACGATAAACTTGCTTTTAAGAGCAACATAAGACGATAAACAGGTAATTTCTTTTTTTATTTTGTTCAAGCAGAGTAAAATATCCCTGTACCATAGAAGATGTGTGTGTATTAGAGGGTGCATATGCAGCAGACAAGTTTGTTTATACTTTAGAGCGGAAACTTCCAGATAATTAATAGGGCAGATAGTAAAACGCTGCAAATGTACCAGTATATTACACTTGTATTAAACTTTATAGTTTCGTAATATGTGCACGAATATTACCATTTGATTTAATTATTCACGGTAGGATGTTGGTATACTGTCAATATTTCTTTTACGTTGTAAACAACAGATTGGGAACTGGCGGTAGTACCAGTACGGTACTGAAAAAAAATGATCACTCACGAAACTATATCAGTTCTACTTTAGTAGCCTTAAAGACTTAAAATAATTTAAGTAAATATATTCGGTTCATTTAAAAATCCATCTTAAAACAATTTATGTTATACACTTGGAATTCGCAAGAAAATTATTTGAAGATTGTCACTATTAAAAATGGGATGGTGGGATGATAAAAAAGTTGTGCATATGCAGCCACAAAATTATTATGCTGACCCAACCCGAATATGTGTATATTTTTATTTATTACTAGGTAAATGTATTCAATAAATACTTATTGAAACATTTGTTTCATCTTGTGATTATAATTATACATTGAGCTTATAAAGAGCCGTAAAAAAAGTAAATATATATCAATACATGTCAAGAAATATACTTCAATATAGTGAAATATATTTAAACGTGCATAAGTATATAGTGTATGTTAAAGTATACAAAACGGTAGCAAAAAAAGACTATGAATATATAATTAAACTTGCATCTTTATAAATAGAATGAGGTATAAGTAGGAAAAGAAGCAATTAGTTCCCTTTGCCTCCGCCCTATTCCCCTGTGTCAGTGGATGATAGAATACCGAAACAAGTGTTGGCGTCGGTGGCTGATGGAAAGCTGACACTATCTTCGGTGTCAACAAATATTTCTTCCGACACCCCACCCCTGAAATAAAAGGTCATTAATTAGACAGGAGATTAGACTCTTATCTTTAAAGAAACAGTTAGACATTCTTTTTTTTTAAATACACAATGTGTGGGCCACAAATACACTCATGTAGCGAGCCACATGAGGCCTGAGGTTCGTAGTTTGGATCCCAATCATTAAAGTATTATTAACATTTGCAATACATATGTATTGACAGTGAAATACAGGGAAATACCGATGACAACTTCATCAGTTTCCTCAGTGTGTACAAGTAGAGGGGGACCTTGAACATTTACATTAGAAGAAATAATTAGTTATAATCACTCTCACTATGTTTATGTATCATAATATATCTACATCTTCAATTTTTTTCCCTGTAGCTATATATCATATAATTTAATATATTTTTTTTTCAATTATCTATACCGTTAGGAGGCAAAGTGTGACACACAATAAGAAAAAATTATGAAAATCTATAAACAAATAAGTGAACTCTCCTTTGAGAAATGATTATAAACTAATAAGTAAATTTGCCTTCAATGACCATTAATCATTGACATATATGATATCTGTTCATTACTGTGTGAATATTGTCGTACAAGATTTTGCAATATGTTCTTAAATTTATAGCCCTACTATTTAAGTTTTTGATAACATATCACTTTAGAAGTCCATATCTAAGCAATAGAAAACAAAATTAGTTTCTCTTATCTGTGAGAATTTCTGCCTTTACTGTCTAATGTATTTTAATTAAGTAACTGAGTTGACCACGATAGTAATTTGTGAAATTTATGATGATGTTTTTCTCACACCAGTTCTAGCAATATATAAAGTAACTCTAAACAAATCACTCACTAATCAACTCAGTTTCAATGTTGTTTATATTTTTTTATTTGTTATTTAGCTTTAAATCACGGCAAAAGTTAACTCATATTCGATAACTTTATTCAATCATTGGCAAATTTTCAAGTTATTGTAGAATCATGTTAAGCAATTTGCTATTAATTTTTATATTTTTTGATACTACAAGTTATTTTTATATGAGTAAAACTTCCTTATTTGTGTAGTGCAATTAACTTTAAAAATTATTGAAAACTAGTAGAGCCACCATTTTTTTTTATTTAGGACGAGCTATTGCATACATCATCCCAACAAGTTTAGACTGCGGGCAGAGGGATGAAATTCGTTCTGTACTTCATAAATATCATATATAATAATATTCGTTTCCAGTGTGCGTTAAATTGAAAGCGGAAAACAAGAATTCAAAATTGCGTCATCCCCTGTGTCTCGATTCAATTTTTCTTTTTAAAATATCTACAGTTTTCAATAGTTTCTGTGCTTTTAATTATGAAATGTAAAAGTCTCCAATATTAAAAATTAATAATTAGCATATACTATCATTCAAATCATTGTAGTTTTTATTACAACAGAGCATTTTAACATCGTCAAACGTAAACAATAGTAATAACCGAAAATCTCCGACGTCGGCGACGATGAGACTATTGACGAGTTTTCGTATCTAATTTCGTAAATGAAGTTATTTTTAAAAGTCGATATAATATTTAAAAAAAGAAATTCTGTAAATGTCTATACTAACTAAGTTCTCAGCTTTTTAAATATTCATGATTTTAAATAAATACGGCTTTGCATTATTTCTTAATTATAAAATAACAATATAGACCTAAAAAACTAGGTCAAAAGGCAATGAAAACATATCCGAGCAATATTTTTTTCTAATAGTACATTAAAATTGCAACTTACTTTTTAGCAGACTCTCTGGGTTCGATTTCTGCCAGAGACATTATTTTTTTTTTCAGAATATATCATTTTAGTTGTTTAAATGAAAAGTAACTAATTAGATCCCATTGACATTTTTTTTTCAAAATTGAAATAATGTTTCCTTTAGGATGTTGAAAGAAAAAGAAACAACAACTAATTGTGTTTTTAACTATTTCATAACTTAAAAAACGAAATAAATTTGAAAAAATGTATCAAATCTGAACACAATGGCGTAACTAGGGTGGAGGGTTGTCCAAAATTGAAAGCCCCACCGGGCTCCATCTTGAGGGGAGCCCCCAAAATTTTTTTTCACATTAATTATTAAGTACATAATCTCATGTCATGGTATCGAATGTCAAAATGCAGGGCCCCCAAATCCTAGGTTCGGCAATGGCTTTACAAGTCTATCTTCCTGCAAAGGTTTTGCAGGGTACAGTTAGTTGTTACATATTGTCATTGTTGTATAAGTTTTGTCTTCCGCCTTTAATATCTATTCGATGAATTTCAAGTGTACTAGCAAGATCAGGGATGTTTACTTATTTTCCTCACAATGACAATGCAAAGCAAATATTGCATTTCTTCAGCTATCTATGAATGTTGCTCACGAGAGGAATGTTCTTCATAGACCACTAGTTAAAGGGATGGATCTAGGGTCTTGACGGATAACATGGGCAGAACTTTGTGCTAGTCTTACCAAGATCGTAGGTTCGATACACATTGAGTAGTCTATTTCTACTTTTTTAGTGGTTTAAAAAAGACCGAAGCAAGTTGGAAAGTAATATTAGAACATATCAATATTGTGGTACTTAAAAATATTAATACATGTATTTAGATTAAACATTTAAAACATATAACACAATAAAAAACTTTATGAACTAAAAAAACGATTACTATAAAACAATGTGAAATTTCTCTCTGTATATAACAATAAAAAATAGTATATTACTAAAACGTAAAATCTAATTTTGAATAATGTTATGAATATATACAGTGACAGACTGTGCTGATATCATGAAGTATCGTGTATGATGTGTCAATAGACGAAAACACATCACTTCTTTAATTCATAAATTACTAATACGTTTTGTTTGTTTTCCTTAGAAATCAGGTTAATAATAATACAGTTATGAGTTAAAACTTTTGAATGCATAAAGTGGGTAGGCATCCGTCCATCTCGGAAGATGATGGTAGTGCTCTAGGTTAGTCATCCGTCGTGTTTTTGAGGTCAGGATTTGGAATGGCTCAGCAGACCGATCCTGGATCGACAGACTCTTCCGCAGTTAAAGCTGGATGTAGGCTTGATGGCTTGTTTATGCTGTGTAATCTTCCTTTTTTGTCTTTTTATTTCCAGCTGTTTGTTGCGTAGTTGTTCTCCATTTAGGATGCCGTTGTAAACGGCTTGTCACCACCCGCTCCGGTCGTCGGCGAGCTGTTCCCATTTGTCAAGGCTGATGCCAGTCAATTTGAGGTCGCGTTTGCAGACATGCTTGAAGCGCAGTTGCGGGTGACCAACGGGGCGATGCCCCGTTGCCAGCTCGCCATATAGGATGTCCTTTGGTATGCGACCAGCTTGCATTCTATGCACATGGCCTAGCCATTGAAAACGTATGCCTGGTATACTTTTAACTCGGTGTTCAGTGACAATCGGTTGTTGGACCACACACGTTTGCTTAGTCTGGCCAT
Source organism: Bulinus truncatus (assembly GCA_021962125.1). Lineage (NCBI taxonomy): Eukaryota > Metazoa > Mollusca > Gastropoda > Planorbidae > Bulinus > Bulinus truncatus. The sequence goes on from JAGDYQ010000274.1 coordinate 658,519, forward strand.
GACGCTGGCTGCTCTGGCAAACCTCTTGCCAATCTCGTCATCCAGGGACAAACTGCTGGTGATTGTGAAGCCCAAGTATGTGAACTTGTCGGTGACCTCCAGAACTTCGTTGTCAATGGTAATTGAGGGTGGAGCTGGGATATCTTGATCCATAACGTCGGTTTTCTTGATGCTAATGGTCAATCCGAATTCTCTGCATGCTTGATCGAAGCGATCCATCAGCAGCTGTAGGTGTTTCTCTGTTTGTGCCGTCAGCAAACAGCATATCTCTGACAAGAATAGTGCGAATCTTGGTTTTTTCTCTTGGCGGGCCATGTTCAGCAGCTTCCCGTCACTTCTGGTGTGTAAGTAGAACTCTGCTGAGTCCATAAATGCAAAATTCAGCATCATAGAGAAAAATATGTCGAATAGTGGTGGTGCTAGAACACAGCCCTGTTTGACTCCGCCTTTGATTGTGAAGGGTTCTGAAGTGTCCCAAACGTAGATGAGGTCTCCCTGCATATTATCAAGAAAAAAAGTTATAATGTTGAGCAACTGAGGTGGGCAGCCGATCTTCTTCAGCAGTCGGAACAGCCCGTTTCTGCTTACAAAGTCATACGCCTTTGTTAGGTCGATGAAGGCGATGTACAGCGGCATCTGCTGTTCTCTGCACTTATCCTGGAGCTAACGCACTGAGAATATCTTGTAGACAGTGGATCTTTCTTGTCGGAAGCCGCATTGTGATTCGAGGTACACGCGGTTTGCAAGAACCTGAAGACGGTTGAGGACCACGCGCGCAAGGGCTTTGCCTACATTGCTCCGCAATGAAATACACCTGTAGTTGTTACAGTCGCTGAGGTCCCCCTTATTCTTGTATATAGTGACTATCTTGGCTTTGCGCACGTCTTGCGGAACTCTGCCTTCTTTCCAACATAGGCAGATCAGCTCGTGGAGTGGTTCTATTAAGGCAGGTTTTCCGCATTTGATGATCTCAGGCATGATGCCATCCTCACCTGGCGATTTACCACTGTTAAGGGCATCAATGGCTTCGCTGAGTTCGTCCATGTTAGGTTCAGCATCCAGCTCCTTCTGGACAGTAAAGTCTTCTATGGCGTTTAGTGCTTTCTGAGTGACAGAGTTTTCACAGGAGTACAACTCTAGATAGTGTTCCCCCCACCTGCCCATTTGCTGGCTTTTGTCAATGATAATCTCCCCTGATTTAGACTTCAAGGGTGCGGTCTTCTTTGATAATTTGCCAGTTGCTTGCTTGACGCCTTCTTACATTCTCCTTATGTTGTCAGTGTCCGACGCTTGCTGGATGCTATTCGCCAGTTGAAGCCAGTAGTCGTTTGCGCAGCGAAGAGCAATTTGCTGGTAACTCCCCTACGTTCACTTACATCGATAAAATTTACTTGTAATATTATACAAAAATCCATTCGCCTGCTCTTGGTTTGGTTCTTAAATCAAAATTAAGAATCCATTGCAGATCTTCAGTGGTTATGAATCTACATCTGTGGTATTTTGTCATATTTTTCACATCGTCTATATAATAAAACTTTGCGTAAATCTCATTTTTGAATCAAAAGGTGTGAAATAAAATAAACATAGATATGTGGTGTTCAGGTGTCAAACTTCAGTGAAGACGGCGAGGACAATGCCTGGTCTATAAAACGTCTACGTGTACACATAGTGGCTACCAATCAAATTGCTAGATATGTGCATGAAATACCATGAACTGCTTACACACTGAACTTTTTATGTGATAATAGTAATTCTTGTACAATGGATGAACATTAATTGAACATAATATATTTTAGTCGATTGTAACAATTTTATAAAAAAGTCAGACCATTACGATGAAAAAAAATACTATAAGTTGTAAATGTAATATTGAATGGTCATACATACACTAGAGATGGAAATTAAGAGCAGCATTGATTGCAGTTTGCGTTGAAGTAACTGCAGATTATTTTCTTTTTCAAGATATGTCAGAATACGCAGGTCGAAACGCTTTACTAAATCTGGGGCAGCCAATTTAGAATATTAAATTAATTTGTCATTTACGTGTATACTTAGATGTTGGTCAAGATTATTGTCATTCATTGACTAAGTCAGGAAGTAACTGCAAGTAAGGATATATCTAATAACACTACATCTATGATGCTTTGAAGTTTATAACTGGCCATTTAGAGTATGCAAAAATGTTAGATTTAAATCATGGCTAGGGAGGAACACTAAAAGTTTAACCATTGTTGACAAGAGGAGACCGGGGGTATAAAAATGATAAAATGTGTTGACGTAATTAATTGACTTGCCCTTATACATCGCACTTACACAAACTGTGTCTGAGGTCCCTGTAAGGAAGAGATGAAATCTTTAAATCCTATAAACCAATTATGGGACGGTTTTTATTTACCTTTATTTCATTCCCACTATAGCCGATATTGTAATGGCCATGGAGACACCACGGAAGATATTGCGTAGATTTTACCCATGACCTGAAATATGCATTGGTTCTCACAGGGGATTGAACTAGAGGCACTCAGGTTGACAGTCTAATGATTTACGACACGACCACCCGTCCCCTAAAATAAAAAATCGCCTACATAAATAGAGAAATTTTAGGGTATTGCAGAACGTCGTCCAGCTGCTCACTGCGAAGAAATTCATGTACTAGCGTTCAGAGATCTTCCTGACAGCGACGATGAGGCCACCACTTTAGACGAGGGAAGAGATACAGAAGAGGAGTATGAATCACAAGATGGTTCGCAGCCATTCACACAATGTGAGCTTAATGATCTGGTTCGTAATAATTCCTCCGAGCTGTTGGCCTCCAGACTCAAAGAGAAAAATCTACTTGGCAATGACGTTCGTTTCACTTTCTTCCGTAGAAGGCATAAGGACTACATGGGCTACTTCTGCAAGGAAGAAAACCTTGTGTTCTGCCGAGATGTCGCCTGTCTTCTTGATAAACTCGGCTGTCCTCAATACGATCCGAGAGATTGGCGAATCTTCATTGACAACTGCAAGCGCTCTTTGAATTGTGTACTTCTCCACAACGGAAGCCAGTTCGCCTCAATCCCTCTTGCGCACTCCACAACTTTTGACAAAATCCAAAATGAGCAGCACCAATGGATCATCTGCGTCGACTTGAAGATGGTGAACTTTCTACTTGGTCAGCAGTCCGGGTTCACAAAGTACCCATTCTTTATATGTATGTGGGACAGTCGTGACAGAGCCCAGCACTATGTAAAGAAAGAGTGGCCGGCGCGAGAGCAGTTATTACCTGGGACGAGAAACATCTTAAACGAACCTCTTGTTGACCGGGAGAAGATATTGATCCCACCGCTACACATGAAGCTTGGGTTAATGAAACAGTTTACGCACGCTCTGGACAATGATGGAAAGTGCTTCAACTACATGTCCAAGTATTTCCTCAACTGACCATTAAGAAGCTAAAGGCCGGCATTTTCGACGGTCCACAGATACGGCAGCTCATAAAAGACACAGAGTTCCAAAACTCCATGAACACATTTGAGAGTGCCGCCTGGAAATCGTTTGTGCAGTTGGTGAACAACTTCCTGGGGAACACGAAGGCACCAAACCACGCCAGACTCATCAGCAGCATGATAGAGAACTTCCAAAAACTCGGGTGTTTGTTTTGTATAAAGATACACTCCCTGCTCTCACACATGGAGATGTTTCATGAAAACCTTCGGGTGATGAGCAGGGAGAAAGTTTCCATCAGGACATCCGCCAAATGGAGGAAAGGTACCAGAAGAGGTGAACGCAGTCATGCTGGCAGAATACTGCTTGTCGCTGAAGAGAGACTACCAAGCAGCTGCTCACAGACGGGAATCGAAGAAACGCCGTTTTATGTGTTGAACTCTGAACTTTTGTTTCACGTAACGCTCATTGTTATACTAATATTATGATAATAAGGCTTATCAAATTTGGTGGATAAATAAAAACTGAATGAATTTGAATACGTTGACTTTTATTTCTTGAGTAAAACGGAAAAAATCGTCAGGGGTTTATCAGCTTATTATCCGCAAAAAATGTGTTTTTTTTACATACAAAAAAAATGATTTTTTTTTTAAATTTCGGTAGCAAAAAATCCTGACCTGATTGAGCAAAACCAAGGTCATTTTCGGACTCAGAGCATCAAAATTAGTCAAATTCAACTGGAAAACCCAGGCGATTTTCAAAAAATATTTTTTGTTGTTCAGTGTAATCAAAGACAATCATTTATATATGTTTACATAAAATGGTAAGTACATCTGTTATGATGAAGTAATACACCATATAACGGAATGTACTTTAGAAGTGAAATTATGCAAATTAAATACTTATCTTCCAGTTTGTTTTTATAGTAATACTTCGAAAACACAATTTTTCACTCTTAATTACTAATTATTATATTTCTGTATATCTTTCAATGCATCTTTTAATAAGTTATAGAATGTACATTTCTTGCATTACATATTTCATTTAAACTTATAAGATTTAATTATACACATTTGAGAACAATTTGCATTAATATTTAGCAAAGCAAAACGATTGATTACATTGAATAAAAAAAACGACATTGTAAAGTCAACTTGATTTAAGTTAAAAATTTGATTTAAAATTTAATATGACATAAACCTACTACATGTGTAGTTTGTTGGTAGTATTACATGAAATTACGATGTATCTATATCTTTTCATATTGATTTTGTTAGCTATATCTAATGTTTTTATTTTTATATTAGCAATCCAACATTGTCAGTTTTAACATGTTATGTTTAGGATTCTGTCTGGTTATTTAAAAAAAATGGATAAACTCCCTTTAATAATAAAAAAAGGAATTCTTGTGTACTTGTGAGCTAGAAGACAAGGCCGGACTTAGCGTTGCGCGGTGCCTAGGGCATGTGTTATTGGTGTAGTATAAAATACATTTACCAAAGGTAAAAATTTATTAAAGGCAGGACAAAACTTACTCTAAGAGTAGATAAGGGGTTACCGTCAAAGCTACCTCTCCAATAAAGAATCATCTACTAAAACTTCAAGATTTAAAATAGAAACCACATGATTTATATAATTAGTGATTCTTATACTTATACGATTTGTTATCCATTTTGAAATCTGTTATTTTTAGCAAACAACCATGAATATATTTCACTTTCGTGACAGTCATACACAGACAAATGATGACACAAAAAAAAAAAGATTTAACCCCTCCCCCATACACACACACCTTTTTTAGCCTATTACAATAATTATTGGACTAGATGTTTTTACTTTTCATGATGATAGTCATACGTAAATAAATACTCCATCTATTTTGTTAGAGACCCAGACTTACAATTTTAATAAATATATATTGGATTTAGTCATTTGTTTTGTTTTTTTGTTTTTTTTTTGTTGGCATTTTTTTAAATAGCTTCATTTCTAAAAAAAAAAAAACTCTAATTTTATTAATTAACTATAACATTAAAAGAAAATACTTACTGTTTAAAGTATTTCTTAATAAATTATGCCCATAATTCATCTGAGAAATATTTTGACTGAAATTATAATGAGTTCCCACCGTGTCGTGTAAAATTCCGAAATCAGACTTTGTTATATTTTCTATAACAATAGTTCTTAAATAAGATGAATCGTTGAGATTTGATATTGACCAAAGAACACACCTATCATTGACTGCGATAAAATAAAGTTACATTTAAGTTAACGTAAATTCGATGTTGTTCATGACGCAGGAATACATTGATACATGCTGTTAAGATTAGTTTAACTCCATCATTTACGTTTATTTGTTTCTCCCAACTTTCACTGTCACACAAACCTACATTATCTGAAAAAAGAGTAATTTTTGAAAATCTATGCATTTTTATACTTAAACAATTATTTTTTTTATCAAAAGTACAAAAGTATACAATTCCCCATCTCGACAACATGTATTCCAAAATGTATTTAATATTTACAGCATCAACCATGTACAGATCACAAGTACTTAAAGTTCAGAAAAGATGATATTTGACTGATTGAACTTATTGGTCGATCAGATATTTTGTATTTGTCTATCAACACATAGCTGTTTAATTATTTCATTAGTTTATTTTTTTAATTCATACTGCTGGAAATTCGGAGCACAAAATCAAGTAGTATTATTATACAGTAAATATTATGAGTTTACGTATATGATACAAAAGTGAGGAGAGTAGGGGATATCGGAGTAAATAGATGCCCCCTCCATTAATGATCAATAATAGCTGTATCAACGATTAGGACAGACGATTATTGCCGAATGCGCTAATTTAAAAAAAATCGGCCCTTATTTAACGGTTTGTCTCACATTTATGATCTTTAGACATTGTATACGCTTTCTAAAGGTCGTGTATTTGACAACAAGCCTCAGGGCTGGGGGCAACCTTATTAAAATAATGTGAGTAGTTTATATATATACTCGATAGTAAGCCCTGGGAAATTTAGGTGTTATGTTAAACCCCTTCCTAATCAATTTAATTAATTTAATTAGGTGCTGATTTATGCCACCTACCTAATGTGCAGAAATGACCTACATTTCATACGTCAAAAGATGTGGCTGCCATAACCAACAAACCATCATCAAAAAGTAATCCATCGAGGGAACAATAACCTCCAGTACACAATATTAACAAACCATAATAACTGAGCATGATTATCAAATGCGCAGCCGATTTACGTGAAATGCGTAGCCGATTTACGTGAAATCAAGTGCAGAATTATTTTTTTTATTTGACGTCACAGAGGATTTTTATTTATAGCGTTTTGATCTGAATTCTATTTATAGTTAAAATCAAAATAAATCATTAAATAAATGCAATGAAAAGTAAAAAAAAAATAACTACTTTAATACGTCATTTTGCAGCGCGAAGGCATGATATAGCACTCATCGTAAAAATGACCTCATAGAGGATTTTTTTTTTATTTATAGCGACGGCGCTCCCATTCTGCAAAAATAAAATGTACCATCGGAAGGTCATAGATCATAGGTTATTTACGAACGCGCTCGCTAGTGACCTAGTCTGATTAAAATGCTATCTGTTGTAATGAAAACTAAAATATTTGGAATGATATTATATATTATTATTATTATTTAATATTTAGGACCTTTACATTTCATAATAAAAAACCACAGACACTTTATTTACGAAAGTTTTAATATTTTAAACTTTATTTACGAACGCGCTCGCTTGTGACCTTGACCTAAGTTTGACTCACTTTGACGATGTTAAAATGCTATCTGTTGTAATGCTATGTTGTAATAAAAAATAAATAATTTGAACGACATTATATTATTATTATTTAATATTTAGGACATTTACAAACCACAGAAACTATTTAAAAATGTACATTTTTGAAAAAAGAAAATATCGAAACAATTGAACGCAAGTGCCATTTTAAATTATGTTTTCGTGACCTCGCTCGTCACGTGATTACTTTATCAAATACAATTGTTTCATTTATTTCTGGAGGTCGTTTATTTATAGAACGTATTCCCCACACACCGCCCGCCGCCGCGTCCCGGACAAGCTTAGCTGCTTTATAAGTAAGACTAGTTGCAAGTACCCGGCTTTGCCCGGGTTTAAAATAAGGTTTTCTGTTTACCTTTTGTTTTCCCCCTACCCCCTCTCTCCCTTCCTCTCTCTCTCCCTCCCTCCCTCCCCCTCTCTCCCTTTCCCTCCCTCCCTTTCTCCCTCCCTCCCTCTCTCAAATCTCTCTCCGTCCCTCTCCCATCTCCCTCTCTCCACCTCTCCCCCTCCTTCTCTCTCCCCCCGTCCATCCCTCCTCCTCCTCCCTTCCCTCTCTCCCTCCCTGCCCTCCCCCTCTTTCTCTTTTTATCTCTTCCTCCCATTTCTCCCATTCTCTCCCTCTCTCCTTCCCTCCCCCCTCTCTCCTTCCCTAACCCCCTCTCTCCCCTCATTTCTCCCTCCCTCCCCTTTTCACCTCTCTCTCTCCCTCCCCCTCTCTCCCCCTTCCTCCCTCCCTCATTCCCTCCTCTCTCCCTCCCCTGCCCCCTCACTTTTTATCTCTCTCCCTCCCTCTCTCCCTCCCTCCCTCTCTCCCTCCCCCTCTCTCTCTCTCCTCCCCCACCCCCTCTCTCCCTCCCTTCCTTTCTCTCTCCCTCCCCCCTACTCTCTCTCCCATCTCCCTCTCTCTCCCCCTGCCCCCTCTCTCTCTTTATCTCTCTCTTATCTCTTTCTCCCTCCCTCTCTCTCTCTCTCTCTCTCTCTCTCTCTCTATATATATATATATATATATATATATATATATATATATATATATATATATATACTTATTATTATGGTTTCACACTTCTTCTAAAATCCTTCTTCATTCCTTTACCTTCCTCAAACTGTACACATCAGAGAGCATGAAAAAAAATCAACAATTCTTTGCATCACAAAGGCACAATACAGCACCAGCGCGCAAGTTCTATTCGATCATAGGGAAATGACGTCACAGAGGAATTTTATTTATGGCGCCGTCGAGATTACTTTAATATAGTAAAATACTAAAATAAAAAAATAATAATTACAATTAAACTACCCATCGATATGAAACGAAACCTGTCCTATAACCTTCCCCATGTAATTATGTGTATGTGTAACAAATTTCACGTTATTTGTTTTTCTGGATCTTGAGTTATAAGGGACAGACAGACAGACAGACAGACAGACAACAAATGCGTCTTATAAGTATAGAGATATATATATATATTGTTATAACTCTTAATTCTGGTTATAAATTAAACGTAACACACAGTATTTCTTCTATTATTTAGACATAGACAACAACAATTACATCGGCACTCTTTTCTGCCGGTTCCTACGTCGATGTCTCTACTGCGTCGTCACATTCACTCTGTAGACTGTACGGTGCGCACCGAAGGTGTCGTAACAATATATAGTAGAGATTATATGACATTTGACACAGTTATTTTCCTTTGTCCATATTGTTGTAGACGGCACTGATTGTATCTTATCTTCGTGACTGTATCCTCGTATGGTGGACTGTGGCGTCAATATGTTTGGGGTCAGCAGGTGCGGAAAATTCAGGGTGTCAACCCCTCAGACTCACACTATGAGCAATGGTTCGAATTTTTCTGCACTAGACCGCAGAGAATATTTACTTTAAAATACTTTAGCGATAAAAAACGATAATATATTATTGACTGTATATCAGAAAGTTTATATTACTTTCAATAATCTGAGTTTGTAAACTATTACACGTCATTTTTTTTAAACCTCTTGCAAAAAAAAATTTAAAAATTCCAAACTGATTCGATCAGCTTTGAACTGTAATCATTAACATCAGCTCCAGACGCTCAGCATGGTGGCACCCTCTGCTACTGCTCATTTTTAAAACTATGATCGGTTATAAAACTGACTATACCGAGTTCTTTCTGATATGAAATTTACAACTGTTTATTTTGGTTTCTTACCGCACCCCCTAGTACGTCACTGCTGGTGAGAGTGTTTTTTTTCAGTATTACATAGGGCAAAAATGTTTAATTGTATATGTACACAAATAATTCTTATTGTTACAACTGTGGACATAACAATAGAATAATATACTCAACTGTGGACATAACAATAGACACTTTAATTGAAAAAAGAATAAAGGGAAAAAAAAATTAATGTAAGCCTTTACACCATGTTGAATAGAAATTTAATTAAAGTAAATAATAATAAAATCTATCTTAACAATTGAATCATTTAAACGCTATTTATTTAAATATTCGATAATATATTAGTTTATATATAGCCAACAATTATAAACTATGATACGAGAACCATTATTGTTGACGCATGTAAATATTTTCATTTTTCGTTAGGTTACATTTTCAGAAATTTAAATTACCTGGAAGTAAAATGATTTCAAACTGTGGACTTAGTGATACATTTGCTGCTTCCATGTGTTTTTTATAAGTTGTTGATTCTATGAACAAATCATACCTTACTATACTGAACCCGACTATATTTATCTGGTCATCTCCAGGTACAACTTGATCTACAACTAATGTAATGTTGTGATACAGATCAGTTTGACTTGTGTTTGTTTCACTTGAATGTTTCCATCACTGGGTTGGTTCAAGACATAAAATTGATTGTTGATGTTTATAAATTCACTAAGATTAGCAGAAATAACACGAACATTGAATCTGACAGTCTCACCAACATAAACTCCAACTTTTTGAATATAAGGCAGGCTGACTCTGTAATTTTAACAAGTTTTAACTATGTTGAATAATTGATGTTGGTCAAACATACAATTAAAAAGGGAGATTTGGCAGTACATGCTTAAGACTGTGACCAATCATAAAATAGCGATATATTTTAAAAGGAAAGGATTATTTAAGCAAACAATATTTCCTGCATTATTTTTATGATTTTCATAACGCAAAATCAAACTGTAGAAGATTTAGATGTAATTGTTTTGATGATTTTAAATGAGAATTACGTACATTAATGTACTTAACTAGTAAATTGGCATGTAAATAACTTGATTTGAAGAATTATACACGTGTTTGATTATATATATTTGATATATATTGTATATATGAGTAATATAGAGGCGATATATACCTATATGAGTTAGTACTAACGATATCAATATGACTTAAACCCTAACTGATTCAATCTCAGCCTTATGCTCTACTTTCAGAAAACGGCATTTTGTGTTTTAGGAGGTCTTTAATGAAACATTTTGCAAGACATTCACTCGTACGTTAACACGCCACAAATATGAATGAAACAAGTTTTTAATTGTTGTATAATCATTCATACAGCATCAACATGAAAAATCATGTATTTAAATATTACAACATTCCGTTGAAAATATTTTTTTATTTTTGAGCTTTAAAACTGCCAATGATTTATTTTGAAATCAATTTCACGTTGTGTAGCCTCCCCTTATATAAGCTGTAAATTATATGAGTAAGTTCCCATGTCTTGACACTGTAGAGGTGTAAATATGTAGAATGCCATGTTAGTTGATGTAGTATATACAGGTTTCAATCGATGTCTTTTATAGATTTTTAGAGTCTCAATGAATATAGTGTTGATATAACAAACTAAACCTTGACTTTCTCTAAGCGTCAGCTCTCCTGATTCATTATTGTAATCAAAATCTGAAAATAAAATATTTCTTTTTTTTTTTAATTTTCGAAATTAGATCTACAATAATGTTCTTATTGAAGGGGTTGTGATAGGCATGTGTATAGTAGCAAAAAATACTTATAGAATAAAAACAAGCAATTAAGCCTGTTCCATTCTGGACACAGGACGTGTTAGCGCATTTTCGTGTTATGTATCAGTACGTTTGTTAGCTTTCAGTAAATATTTGTAAATTTTGGAAATGTTTATAAATTCAATTGTGTAATGCATATATTTGTAAAAAAAAAATATAAAGACGTTTCTTTATATTTGAAAAAAAAATTATTGTCTCTTAAATCTAACTACAAGTGGTTTGTGGTTACTGAAATAGGACTCATAATTGAAAACATTCTAAATTATAGTCATTTAATCGTCCGAAAACTCCGTCAATTGTTGCATAGCTCTGGTACTTTCAATTAAACTCAGAACACAAGCTTACTATTTCATTTGATGAGTTTCTTAATACATTTTGGTGAAACTACGTGCTGCAGTATTTCGCGACAAATGAACGGGTTATTGAACGTACAAGGTGTATATATAATATATAAGCCCCTTAGGAGCCCTGTAGCCCGGCCCTCAGAGGTCCTATTGCAAGTCTAGGACTTATATTTGTTGAGATATAGCGCTCCTTTATTAATATAGCTTATATAGTAAAAAACGGTACTAAGGCCCCTTTTATGGCCCTGAGAGGTCAGATCGCGAAATGGAAAAAAAGTCATTTCTTGGCAGGCCAAGACCTACAAAATGATATATACATCATGGGTCTAGGACTTATGGTTGTTGAGATCTAGGGTGATGACGGACGGACGGACGGACGGACGGACAAAACGGGGACAATAGAGCATTTTTTTTTCGAAAATGCTCTAAAAATTATCGTAATATGTTTACGTTAATTAAAAAAATATTTTAATAACTGCTTATTGGTTTGAAAGCTATAGATGTATTCAATCTACCAAGTGGAACAGCGCAACATGACATGTGTGCATTAGAGTGTTTCAAAGGATAATGGTGAAAAAAAAATATGAATTCACTTTCGAATACCCCCATCAGAAATATGAGGTTTGGGGTAATTAATACGTAAGCCAAATTATAGAGAAAAAATTTTGAGTCTAAGTGACTGCTCATTAGCATCAAACTTAAAATTTTTTTTAAAAAAAAAAATGACATTTTTGACAAAAGTAGTCTTTGAACTGCGAAATTTTCTTTTGTTTAGTTGCTTATTTGGTTCAGATACATAACACATGTCATATCTAATCATAAAGCAGTCAAATATCATCCCTAACAATCTGTCTTGTAGCTCTTCATCACGGGTTGTGTCACAAGTTTGCGGTGATATTCAACTATCTGAAACACCTGTTGACGTTGTGTTTCATCGTATGCCAGAACACTATTGAAGTCTGTTGCCAGCTTGACAGCACGCTCAGCACAGTCATTAACAACTCAAACAAGTAATATGAATTTTCAGTTACAAAATCTGATAATATCTTCCTCTGAAATGACGCAATTGAATTGGGATCAACCCTTCTTGCATCTTGTTGAAGCTTCAACTTCTGTAATGCCATAACCATGACCTCCGTTTCGCCATCTGAAACACTGTCAGAAAAGAAAGACAGCCCGATACAGTCTTCAGACACATACCACAAGTGCCCTCTCATTTTCTTCAGCACAATGTCTGCTATTTGTTTGTCAACCCCAGCATATGACTCCAAACTATGCAGTAGGCACAGATCATTCAACGTGCATCACAGCTGCTGGTGGCACTAAACCAGGCTTTCACATAAATAGTAACGTGCATCACAGCTGCTGGTGGCACTAAACCAGGCTTTCACATAAATAGTAACGTGCATCACAGCTGCTGGTGGCACTAAACCAGGCTTTCACATAAATAGTAACGTGCATCACAGCTGCTGGTGGCACTAAACCAGGCTTTCACATAAATAGTAACGTGCATCACAGCTACTGGTGGCACTAAACCAGGCTTTCACATAAATAGTAACGGTGAACGAGGATATACGCCGCAGATCCTGCAGCTCTTCTGCTGTGATGTTGAGTTGCTCACGAAACAGGTACATTTTTAAGGAAATACATTATTTAGCCATCGAGTGGGAAAGATGATAGGCACCTGGCGGTCTGAAATGACCTGATGATTCACCAACGTCAGCATCATCGTTACTACTGCCCAGCATGAGTAGTGTCAAGTTAAGAAACTCAAGATAGTCCTGTCTCGGTTGAGTTTTCTGACATGTGTGAAGAAAGTCGATAATGTCTGCTTTTCTCTTTAAGCTGCGCCAGCCTGCGCTAGCGCACGATTTTTCAGACCTAAGCGCACACCTTTTTGGCTTGGCGCACAAAATTTTGGATTAGATAAAAAAAAATTGCATAATTTTTTTCGCCGTGACTTGCGCTATATAAATGAGAAAAAAAGAAAAAGTCGAAGCGAAAGGGTGACGATCAGGAGTCGAGTCATTTGGTGATATTGTGACGAGCTAGAGTAGATGTAGAGACACCACAATCCCATTCGACGTTTTAAGATAAGAAGACATCTAAGGTGTGAAGACCGGGAGGCGACGTCGGACAGGTTAGGAGGGTTAACAATGACGACCAGGTGACGCTCATAGAAAGATTAGATAGTTGGTACAATACTGAAGTGACTGTGAGGTATTTAGGGTATTTAGGGCACGGACTTTAGGGTATAAATACGACTGAATTCGGACATTAGTTAGTTAAGAGAAGTTCTTTGTGAGGAGATATTGTAATGGGAGATATAGTGACGAAAGTTGGAGAAAAAAGTAAATGTCGAAGCGAAAGGGCAAAGATCAGTAGTCGAGTCACTTGGTCAAAAAAAGACGAATGAATTTCAAGAAGATTTCAGGACATTGTAAATTTTGTGCAGAAAAATGAACAGTTAAGTGAACTTTGTCTTCTTATTCATATTTATGGAACTTTTCAAGCATCAAGTGCAGACTGTGAGAGAGGATACAGCTTAATGAATGCAATTAAAACAAAAATGCGAAATAGGCTTGATGTAGACCATTTGGAACATTTAATGAGAATTAAGTCATATTTATTAGCTGAAAAAGTCATTAACACAGATCATGTATATGACTTTTGGAAAGCAGAAAAAGGAAGAAGGGAAAGTTAATTATTACCAAATAAAATTAATTGATTTCAATTCTTGGGTTTTCTTTTTTATCTTGTTGTATTAAAATTTAGTTTAGTGTGTGTCTATCTCACGTAAAAATCCATTTGTATTTATCAGTTTATTTCTATTTTTTTGGTTGCATATTCGTCATTCGCTATCCATAGACCCGGAGATTAACTGCAGAATCGCTAGGGCAGCCAGTCATAGCGAGACAAAATCAACGTATGTGGAAAAACCCCAGCCTCATCGAGAATACCAGACTGCGCGTCTACCAGGCCTACATACTCAGTACCCTCCTCTATGGATGCGAGACGTGGACCACTTACGCGAGGCACGAAAGGAAACTAAACAACTTCCACATTAGGTGCCTGCGACGTATACTTCTGATCAAGTGGCAAGACAAGATCCCCAACACTGTGGTGCTGGTGAGGGCCAACATGAGCAGCTTGTTTGCAGTTCTCATCGAGAGACGCCTCATATGGCTCGGTCATGTCAAAAGAATGGACGCAGGCCGCATCTCGAAGGACCTACTATATGGCGAGCTAGTTACCGGCCAGAGAAAAACAGGGCGCCCTAAAATGCGCTACAAAGACACCTGCAAAAAGGATATGAAACAGTATTCCATTAACCCCAACTCCTGGGAGAGCCAAGCAGCCGACCGCCAGTCCTGGAGGCTCGCTGTCCTGCAGAGGCTGAGCGACAGGAAAATGCTGCCCTGAAAAGATCAAGGCGGAATCGGAAAAAAGAACAGCTACAACAACAGCCACAACAACCATCTATTTTCAAGTGCGACAAGTGCGGCAGGGATTGCCACTCCCGAGTCGGACTACACAGCAATTCCCGGCGGTGCTTGTAGACTCAAACAAGCTACACCACCGTCTCTCGAGACGGACGGATGCCGACGACGACGACGATTCGTCATGTTTATATGTTATTTCTTATACTTAACCATATTTACTGCAACTATATATTTTTTTTTTAATTCTAAAAGAATTTATTTACAAAAGCTTTATAAAAAATGTCCTACATGTAAATATATGGAAGGTTCCCATGTGGTTGATTATATTAACTTATTATTTCTTTTCTTTTCAAATGACAGTAATTGTATTTGTAGTGCGCGGCGTGACATTGGCGCACAATTTACACATCAATGAAATTTTGGCTCACAAATTTTTTTATGCCGCACAAACCCCCTAATCCTTAGAGGGAACATTGCTTATAAAGGCAAGCTTCCGCACTGTTTGTCAACTGAATGTAGAGCCATCAATAGCATTGAATCGTGATGTATCAAGGGTCGGCCACTTTTCCTTTAAATGTGTGGTCAAACACTGCTGCTGATATTATTTCAAAGATGTGATGACGGCATGCAAGAAATAGAAGGCGTTTGTCAAACATTCGCTGAATAACTGTTATGGCTGCAGTATTAACTCATATGTTAGAAATTGTTGTATCAAAACAAAGAACAGCCAGCCATTCTGGGACACCTTTCCACTCATGAAGTATCTGGACCACAGCTTTAACCATCAATTCACCAGTTGATCTTGGAAATTGTGGAATAGCCAGAAGCTTTTCAACATTCACTCCAGACACAACAATTGGCATCGATCAACTAGCTCGTCTGATTGGCCACCAACAACTGGTAGTAATTTTCCATCAAAATGAGCAACTAATGGTGTGCTTGGCACAAACATCTCCTTCTGGTTTACTGTGACTGATTGGCGAACATTTTTTCTAGCTCTTTATAATGTATTTTTGACAGTGATACTGTGTCAATGCTGACACCAGCAGCAGTAAAGGCAGGAGCAATTATGTGCATCGCTACACGAGGTGTTGTTTTAGTCCTGTTCAGACTGGCAACAAAGAGTGGATCGTCAACAATAAGGCGTTTATTGATGTGTGTTTGCGATCGAGATGATGATAATGCGGTAGTGTAATGTTTTTCAATGTTGCATAGATGATACTTGCTCATTGAGATTTCTGCATCAAGGTCATCCCGATATCTGGTTTAATTGATTTTTTTTTAAATTACATTTTTAAACAATTGTTAATCCTTGTAAATAGTTAATTTTCTTTTAACTATTTTTGATTTTTTTATATTTTGTTTGTTTTTAAAAAAAAAGTGTCAACCATTACTTGTTGAAAGACGTGTAAAACATTTTATAATAAGAGTGTAATAGTTCTCTGCTTTTGACATCCCTGCTTTACTTTGATTTCTCCATTTCATGTTGCATATACTCTCTTCCACTATAAAATTATATATATTTTCTACTCACTCTATCTATTTTCTACTCTCTCTCTCTCTCCCACATTGCCTATTCTTTATTCTCTCCATTATTTCTTATTCTTTCTTCAAAGTTTTTCACTCAACTTCGCTAAAACTTTTTTTTCTCATAACTTCTTAAAAAACTATATTTCTAGCATCGAATGTCAATATTTTTTTTTCTAAGTGTGTTTTAAATGCCGTTTTTTTAAACATAATTCTTATCACAGATACTATAAGAAATATTTGGAAGTTTTTGTAAATAACTATCATGTTGAAGTTTTGATTTAAAAATAAAAAGTAATGCTCAAATAATCTATAAATTGGTATTGTCATAAAATAAATTAGAATATGTGCATACTGTATACAGTAAAAAATAGTACTTATATTTTAAATTATACAAAAGAAAGTCAGTGATTACTATTTGATTTAGGATAAAAAGTGCGAAATTATGTTTGCATCCAGACGTCAGCTAGGCTAAGAGTGGCTGTAACGGAGACATTTAGTTGTCTATGTTGTAAAATTATAAAGAAAATGTAATAAAAAATGTGACTCATTGCATGTCTTGTTATTTAAAATATCAACTAATCATAGAGGGTGCTGTAGATGAACATTGCCTGAAACATATACCATATGACCGATTATTTCCTTGACTAAAGATGAATCCAGCAATGATTAAAAAATGCAATCGAAAATTATAGCTCTTTGAATTATTTTAGTGGCAGCATTTGTGGGAGGGGGAGGGGTAGAGTCTATGTAAGTGGGACGTACCAAATAAAATACCATAATGATGGCACTCACGGCAATACTAAGACAGAGACTTAAATACGTAACATTAAATGAGGGGATGAAGTCAATCGATGATTCAAGCACAAAAATATAGACTATACGATTATTTTTTAATGCCTTCAATAACTAATATAATAATGATTGGTAGAAAAAAAATTGAAAATGAGGGTTATGAGTAATTTTTTATTCATTTTTGACAATGAGAGGAAAAAAACCACTTAAGAAGATTCAAGTGTAGATAACTCTAGGTTTTTTGTTCTAACCCTTAACAATCAAATTAAAGAATAAAATAGAGCATTGTTTTTCCTGCCGAGGGAAGGTGGACTTAATTAGTCACGTGACAGTTCTACAATATTTCGACCTCGAAACTTAAACTCCTCGACCCCACAAAACTTCTAACCCCGCGATACTTCGACCCGGCGATACTTCGACCCCGCGATACTTCGACCCCGCGATACTTTGACCCCGCAACACCTCGACCCCGGGAGAGTTCGATCCGGGACAGTTTGACCCCGGACTATTCGACTTCGATCAATTCGATCCTATCAACGATAAAAATAATATTTAAATTATATTTTTTTTTTTGTTTTAAACATATTTATTAACTTTGTTCTAAATGTGAATAGTTGATTAAGATATTGTATTACTTTTTTTTAAATATAATTTTTTATTATCTGGGGTCGCACGTCCCTAGGTCGAAGTGACGAGAGGTCAAAAGTGCGGCCACCCATTTAGACACATTATTATTTTGTCATGAAATAAAGTTTAGCCCACCTGATGAGCATTTATGTCTAGTTACGATACAGTCCAGTTGGTTATTTGGACAGGTACCCATAACATGCGTTCAGGTTGCAACTCACTTTTCCTCTTCTGTTTAGTCCTATATTCTTTAGGGGTTTTATTGGTCATGTAAAGTAAAGTAAAAATCCCTTAATCCTAACGGGACATCGGGGCAGATGAAGTGTAGAATTCATCTGTTTCTATAACCTCGGCATATGAAGGGATTGTGTGGTTAGCACAACGTCCAGCCGCCTTTACTCCCCCCAACTTAAGTCAGGTACCTATTTAAAGTCATGCAATTTTTTATAAAGGTTGGCAGGATTCGGCATTTAAAAAATATATTTGTTTTCTTTTGATAAAAAATCATAAGCAATGATTTCTCAAGAACACATTCAGTATTTTGTATACTTACATTTACATTTCCGGCTATTTCAGAGGAATAAAATATAGGTTACTTAGGCTAATCTATTCATACGTCAATAACATAGTTTAGGGAGGAGAAACTATTATATTGTTTCAGGCAAGTGTAAATCATTAATCAACCTAAAATGATACAATATTTATTATTAAAATTTAAAATATCACAATCATTTTAGTGCAACTAGTTATTCATGATAAAGATCAGTAGTGTCGTCAGTAGTAGTCAGATAGAAACTTTATAATTATAAACTTCTTTCTTAGCTTAATGCTCAGCGCATATATCAAAAAGATATTACATTCAGTATATAAAATAAAAACATCCATCATAAATCTATCTTTTATTTTAAAAAAAACAAAAATATTTAAATATAGCTTATTTACTAATTAGCATCCTCATTTTTAAACTTCAAAAAAAAACAAAAACATTTTAACAAGCATTGTTAATATATTTGTATTTATACAACTGTATTGATTATAGTGTGAAAATATGATGGTGGGAAATTAATGATGCTAACCTATTATATTAGCTGTTACATTTAAGGAAAATCAACACATAAAATATTTTATATTATTTCAGTTAACTCAAAGGCATATAATGTACAATTCTTTGGACTTGGCTATTATAGAAGTTGGGTAAAAGTAACATCAATGTTAAAATATAACGGTCGTGAGCAATACTTTGAGATTGCCAAGTTTGGTCCTGATAATATTACAAACTATTGTCGACCTTTAAAAGATTACATTGTCACTCCTACTTGGTTCCCATCCTGGAACATGGCAGTGTTTGATTCAGAAAGAGCTTTTAAACTATCCCAGGCAGAAAGGAAAGACCAGTATACATTTCATTACATGTATAAGATGGGTGGCAAGGAGTTTTCTGTCAGAAAGATGGTGAAAAGAATTCGCAATCAATTGCTACAGTTATCAGATTAAAGTAGTACTTCAGAGGATAGTCAGGATGAATAACAAATATGCCAGCCAGCTAAGATAAAATATCAGGGTGTTAAAGAGAATTTTGAAGTTTACTATGCGCGTCATGCAAAGTTTTTCGAGACTGAGCACTATGGTAACTCAAAACAATATGGCAAAAAATTAAATTTTGAATTTAACTTTGAGCACTTCCAAAAATATTCCAATATATGAAAAAATTCAGTACAAATTTTAAATCTTTTGGACAATATTAAGAGGGTGCTACCGCCATGTTTAGTTTTAACAAATAACAAAAATGAAAAAATCAGTATATTCATTACCAGTTAAACAAATCTAAAGTTATTTGACTTGTTTAATAAAAAGTATGCAAACAATTAAATTAATATTTAAAATCTTGGTTCAACTGCACCAATGTTGACTTGTTCTTGTCTGGGCAGTTCTGTCTATACTGTTTCACAACCATCAGCAGGTACTGTTTCTGTTCTTCATTGTTTGTGTGAAGTTTATTGTACTCTTACATAAAAGCTTTTCCAAGTTCTGCTATGTCATTCACAACTCTGAGAGAGGATAGTTCAGCTTTTGCTTTTTTGAAAGTTTCATTGGTCTCCCACCTATCCGGATCACTGCTCAAAAATTCAGATGACAGTCAAAAAATAGCAAAAAAACGATAGGTGTTATTTGAAACAAAATCATTAAGTTCTTTGAACTCTATCAGAGATTGATCAATTGTTGATTTTTCAACGACCCCGGTAAACCATTTGTTTTAAAAAAATCTCACCCATTTTATGTGTTATGTCAAGTGGTACGTCATCATCAAAAAAGCCAATGCAACAGGTTCTTCTGATAAATAACAGAGGTGTCTTAGAAATGATACAATATTTTTTTATAATATTAACAATTTCACTATTCACTTGACCCATTAAATTAAGTAGTCCAACCCTAACCTTAATCTGTGTAGGCTTTTGATAAGCCAGAGATCATTTCAAGGAGCTGAAATGGCTGATGGTGCTGTAAACCAGGCTCTTGTGTAAATTCTTGTGGTAAAAATGCATATGTTTTTGAGACCCCGTTCTTCTTTTGACGTGAGTCGAAATTTGGCCCGAAATAGCCATATTTTGACGGAATATATGGCTTTAGCCATCCACCTAGCATGATTAAGTCCAGCTGGTTGTTTAAATGATATATCTTTCGCTGGAATTCCTCCAAGATAAAAAAAAATGAGTCATGTAGCTTTCGGTAATCGTAACGATGTTGAAAATTTGTATTTACAGATTGGTGGCGAAGAAGAAAATCACTTTAAAAAAAAAAATCTTGTCAAAGTCATAGCAAGCAGTAAAGAGTAAGAACTATTGCTCTAGACGTACAATGATATATATATATATATATTACAATATTAACAAATAAGAAACGAATAAAGATATTCATTGTTTTTAATTTTCTTTTCTAGGAAACTAAATATGCCCATATCTTCCTATGTCGCTTTCGCTTTCCCTCTCAACCCTCTCAGCTTATATGTTAGCTGAGACTTAGTATCTTAGAAGCTCGTAAGATTTAACTCTCTTTGTTCTTGAGCATAAGAGTAATGTGTTACACGCCATTGGCAAGCTAGCTACACGACTGGTCTACCCTGTGGTCAGTCGGTCTAGAGATTTCAAACAGCATACGTTCCACTGTATCCTCAACTTCCGTTCTGCAATGGCACAGAGAATCAACAGTGAGCCTTAACCTCCTTAAGTACGCACCGACAGGACAATACCCAGTGCGAGACTGCGCCATTCGTTGATGCACCACCCTCCGCAGCTACCACCACATGTCGGCATTGGACAGTCTCTCCATTTTACTCCAAAATGTCAGCCAGTAACCACATTGTTTAAACTTGAGAATCAACGACTGAGTTCAAACTAACTAATCGTGGCATATGATCACTACAGTGAGATACTTTCATGTCGCACTATATACATCTTTTTAGTAGGATTATTTCATTTGTTTTTTAGCCTGTTTTAGTGAGACGTAACTTAGATCGTAATGGTTTATTTATTAAACTTTTAAAACAAACATCTTTATTTTGGTGAATCTCAGAAACACCAATGCTTAATAAAAAATATGTTTAAAAAATCTAACAAATCACATGATTAGTATCGCCAAAATCAATTGATATTTTTTTTCTTTTATTTTGGATATGAAACAAGCAATTATGTTTATTTTTACACGATAATTCAAATAAGACATATACCTGTTTTTAAAAGACCCACAAGACAACGTGATTGGGTTCAGTTATGCGGTATAAACAACGTCTATCAAAAAAGGAAGGATGACGTGGGTTTGATAGTGAAAAGGGTGAAAGATCAAAGTCGTGAATGGAGAGTGATCGGAGTGATCAGTGAAGCATGGCTGTATTTGGTTAGGATATCAGGGGGTTTATGGGTGGAAGATTTAGGTAGGTGAACTTGGAGAAGGAAGTTAACCGACAGTAAAGAGTTTATCGTATGGAACAGTTGCTAGATCACGAGTGTAAGAGTTTGGCCTTTAGTGACTTTACTATTTGTCTGGACTTTCTTGTTATTTTGTCATCATACTTGGTGTACAGATTTGATGGATTAATTTATTATTTCGTTTATGAATACACAAATCTTAATAGGGTAGATTTGCCCTGAATGGAAGGGTGCCTTGAATGGAACACTGAATTATCGGCGGATAAATACATTATTATTGATTCGCTCAACGTTAGTACTGCGGTTCTTACCGGATATTATCGAGTGATCAAATTACAGTTCTCATTTTGTAATGTTTTTAAATATATCGAAGGAAATAAGTTACGGTGAAGATTCATCTATCTTTAGAGAAGCAAAGCAACGAGTGCAGAGGTAGGATTTCATGATATATAAAGACCATATCTGCATTACTAAATGTGTGTTTTAAGCTTCTTGTCAGACTCTAATCGATAATAGGAGTTTGTTGATCTGTGTCTGAACTACTCGATATCAAACAAAAGTAGGTCATAGTTGCCTTGATTGGAACAAAATGTGTCATGTGTTTCAATCAGGGAAACTAATTAAAATATGAGTAATATAGGGAAATAAGCTAATGAGTATGATAACTCAATTTTTGAAAATTTTGTACTTAGCAGGATTTGGAACTCACCCCCTCTAGATTATATTATTCAAATAAGTCTCAGACAATATTAAATGTTTTTCATAATTTATGTACAGTGTAGAGTCACATTCGTGATTGTGCCAAACCTCCTCATTTTAACTTTAGACCTAATCCAATTTCACAGTGAAAGCCAAATATTTCCAATAGAGTCTAGCATAATCAATAAGGCATTTTATAATTTATATAGACATTAATTAAAATAATATAATGTAGACTGTGTATCTACATAAATCTTTATTTGCACAGCAGACCAACAAACAACAACTTTGGAAAAAATATTAAAAAAAAAAATGGGGTTACTTGAATATTATCATCTCGTGTGTCCATATTTAGTTCTGTATGGGGTCTTTTTAGAGCATTTTCGAAAAAAAATGCTCTATTGTCCCCGTTTTGTCTGTCTGTCTGTCTGTCTGTCATCACACTAGATCTCAATAACCATAAGTCCTAGACCCATGATGTATATATCATTTTAAAGGTCTTGGCCTGCCAAGAAATAGATTTTTTTCCATTTTGCGATCTGACCTCTCAGGGCCGTAAAAGGGGCCTTAGTACAGTTGTTTACTATATAAGCTATATTAATAAAGGAACGCTATATCTCAGCAACTATAAGTCCTAGACCCATGATGTATATATCATTTTGTAGGTCTTGGCCTACCAAGAGATGGCTTTTTTTCCATTTCGCGATCTGACCTCTCAGGGCCTTAAAAGGGGGCTTATAACTGTCTGTCTGTCATCACCCTAGATCTCAACAACCATAAGTCCTAGACCCATGATGTATATATCATTTTGTAGGTCTTGGCCTGCCAAGAAATAGCTTTTTTTCCATTTCGCGATCTGATCTCTCAGGGCCGTAAAAGGGGCCTTAGTACCGTTTTTACTATATAAGCTATATTAATAAAGGAACGCTATATCTCAGCAACTATAATTCCTAGACCCATGATGTATATATCATTTTGTAGGTCTTGGCCTATTAAGAAATGACTTTTTTCCATTTTGCGATCTGACCTCTCAGGGCCGTAAAAGGGGCCTTAGTACCGTTTTTTACTATATAAGCTATATTAATAAAGGAACGCTATATCTCAGCAACTATAAGTCCTAGACCCATGATGTATATATCATTTTGTAGGTGTTGGCCTACCAAGAAATGACTTTTTTTCCATTTCGCGATCTGACCTCTCAGGGCCGTAAAAAGGCTTTATAAAGTGCTGTTTTTTACTATATAAGCTATATTAATAATGGACCGCCCTATATCTCAGCAACCATAAGTCCTAGACCCATGATGTATATATCATTGAGTAGGTCTTGGCCTGCCAAGTGTACATCAAAAGTCCATTTCGCGATTTTGACCTCTCAGGGCCAAAATATTAGAGATTGTTATGTACCGGTTTGCTTATATTTTAAATATAAATAATAAAAGCAAATCAAAGGGGCGTAATCATTATTTATTTTTGTAACAGTTATTCAACATGACTTACTTGTCCTTTTAATATCTTTTTTCAGATATATGCATTACACAATTGAATTTATAAACATTTCCAAAATTTACAAATATTTACTGAAAGATACCAAACGTACTGAAAATGCGCTAACACGTCCTGTGTCCAGAATGGAACAGGCTTAATTGCTTGTTTAAACACTGCACGGTTTTTAAAAAGTAAAAATATAATTACCTAAATTGATATACTGAAGATTGTGTAAGTGTGTAGTACAGGAATATAATTAGTTAAATTGATATACTGAAGATTATGTGAGTGTGTAACACATGAATATAATTAGTTAAATTTATATACTGTAGGTTGAGCGAATGTGTAGCACAGGAATATAATTAGTTAAATTGATAAACTGTAGGTTGGGCGAGTGTGTAGTACAGGAATATAATTAGTTAAATTGATATATTGTAGGTTGGGCGAGTGTGTAGTACATGAATATAATTAGTTACATTGATATATTGTAGGTTGGGCGAGTGTGTAGTACAGGAATATAATTAGTTAAATTGATATATTGTAGGTTGGGCGAGTGTGTAGTACAGGAATATAATTAGTTAAATTGATAAACTGTAGGTTGGGCGAGTGTGTAGTACAGGAATATAATTAGTTAAATTGATATATTGTAGGTTGGTCGAGTGTGTAGTACATGAATATAATTAGTTACATTGATATATTGTAGGTTGGGCGAGTGTGTAGTACAGGAATATAATTAGTTCAATTGATATATTGTAGGTTGGGCGAGTGTGTAGTACAGGAATATAATTAGTTAAATTGATAAACTGTAGGTTGGGCGAGTGTGTAGTACATGAATATAATTAGTTAAATTGATATACTGCAGGTTGGGCGAGTGTGTAGCACATGAATATAATTAGTTAAATTGATAAACTGTAGGTTGGGCGAGTGTGTAGTACAGGAAAATTAATAAACCATAAAGTGGGTGAGTGTGTAACACAGAACTACAAACGCTGCTTTATTTACCTTTGTTATAATTAAATTTATAAAAAGTAACATTGTTTATGTCATCTTTTGTTGACCTCTGCTCTCCCACTTGTCAAAAATTCTCAAAACTTTTCACACTCCCCATCCCCCTTTGTTTATTATATAATTAATGGACAGACTCAAATATATAATACATTAGATAGTGGTAAGCAAAGTTCTGAAAAAAAAACACCAAATGATGTCACAAATAACTAAAGAAACATACAATTAAACCAACAATACATAAAAACATACTCTTGAAAAACAAATCTAGTCCATCCAAAGATGGGATTTAGGCTATTACTGCATAAAAAGTTAAACATACTATAAATAATATAAGTGTAATTAATAAATAATGAGAGCTATGAGTGCTTTAGAGAAAATTATATACCATTGTCTTAATTTTTAATGACAACAAGAATACATTAATTGTGTAAAAAGAATAAGTTACAATATTAAAAGATAATAATCTATAGGGAGTAGAGAGCTGCACGGGATTGGGATTCGCGGGACTCCCGCGGGATTGGAAATAAATCTATCGGGAGTTCCATGGGATTGGTTTTGTTTTTGCGGGAGTCCCGTGGGTTTGGGTTTTGTTTGAGTTGAGACTCTCGCAGACTTCTGATGAATCAATAAAATCGCACGGGTGATCTTGGGATGATGTGTGATGTATGATACACACCTAGTTCAAGGCCTTTCCTTGACATTCTTGGTATTTAGTTCAAAACGCTAGAGTAGATTTAGAGACAGAGACTATCCCCTTCGACGTTTTAATATAATAGATATCTAAGAGTTAGGAGTAATACCAATAAGGGTGACAAGGTGACAGACGACTTAGGACAAGGTGGGGAAACAATAGAATAGTAGACAGCAAAGGTGTGAAGACCGAGAGGCGACGTTTGACAGGCTAGTAGGGTTAACAATGACGACCAGGTGACGCTCCTAGAAGGATTAGATAGTTAGGAAAATACTGAAGAGATTGTGACTTACTTAGGGTAATTAGGGCACGGACGTTGGGGTATAAATAGGGGCTGGATTCGGACATTAGTTAATTAAGAGAAGTTATGAGAAATTAGTAGTAATGAGGAGTTTTAGAGATCTCTAGTTAGTCAGAGTTGAGGCAGAGTGAATTATTGAAGTGTATTCATTTATGGACTTTAGTATTCTGATGAATATCTCATGTGCATTTATGTTAATAAATCGTTGTACTAACAACGCCTCGAGTTTGATTGGTTTTTGAGTTGTGACAAAGGAGCGAGCAAATAAGAGTGAAACAGACAGACATACTTCTCTAATTCTCTTTTTTAATTTTCAAATAATGGATAATAAAGCAAACATTCAAAAGTTAATTTACGCAAAAAGCGAGCGTATTCAGTTTTACGTAAATAAAGATGGTAAGAGCAAGATTTGGGAAAGTTTCATTCGTTTGCTCTTGGATGGTGAGGATGTGCCATTCGCAGTATGTACAAGATGCGATACCATTATAACTTGGAAGGCACACGATGGTACGAATGGTCTGTGGAAGCATCTCGAGTTTTGTAAAAACAGATCACCATTTCCAAAAATTACATCAATGACTAGCTTCATTCCATGTCAAGAGAAGATTGTTAAACAGGTTCCAGTTCGGGTTAAAACAAAAATCACAAACACCATTGTTTCAATGTGCGCTAAAGACATCAGGTCCTTTTCATTTGTCGAAGGCTCTGGTTTCCGAGAATCGGCTGCAAAGTTGATAAACATTGGTGCAAAATATGGGAATGTTCCTGTTAATGAGATTTTGCCTTATGCCACAACTGTTTTAGGCATTTGGGTAATGTTGTGGAGAAAGAAAAAAATCTCCAGAAAGTGTTAATGACCTCTTATTTTTACAAGAACTTAAACTGTAGAACTGTTTATTTTACTTATTATCTTAAATGTTTTTCATGTATGTTTTTCGAGAGGAGTTCTACAAACAAATTTTTAAACCATTTTTTATGAGTTATAAGAATATTTTTTGACGGGAGCGGGTGGGGTTGGGAAAAATTTTTCGCGGGAGCGGGTGGGACAGGGAAAAATTTTCGCGGGAGCGGGTGGGACTAGGGGGAATTTCTTTTGGGAGCGGGTGGGACTGGTTTTGAAAACGCGGGAGTGGGTGGGAATGGGTGTGATTTTGACTCCCCTGCAGCTCTCTAATAGGGATCGACCAATAATCGGATAGGTATCGGTATTGGACTGATATTGGCACTATCGGTTATCTTTCGGACCGGCCGTTTTTTGGATGCCGATACATTGTTTTTTTTTTTCACAAATCTAGTAAATCTAAACTGGTTTTGGTTTACATAGTTAAAGTTTTCTTACAGACTTCCAGTTAACAGTTCACCTGAGTGAAGTGATTAACTGATGTAATTAAGTGTTTTTAATTTTTCAAACTTTTTTATAAAATCTGCTACAAGTAAATTCAGTAAAAATTACAAGAGTAACGAAGAACATTATTTTAATTTCATCACAACTTTCACAAGTTAGTGAAGTTACAATTAACAATTAATACTTTTTACTTTTTTAGTCTGACATTAATTATTTACAACTGTATCGTACTTTTCTGTTTGTGTACAAGTAAAAATTAAAAACAACAAATTGTTTGTTATCAGTTTAATTTTAAACAATACACTTGCAGATTTCTGAGATTATGCAGGCATGTTTTCAGTTTCTGACTTCGGTCTTCCGGTCTGTCTTTTGAAATCTTTTGTTCTGCTATTCCTATTCATCTGCAAGGCACCCTTTCATTAATATCAAAATATCGGTATCGGCAAAAATGCTGGGGGAAAATATCGGTATCGGACTATCAGTAAAAAGCATATCAATCTTGTTACAAACAAGAGTAGCATTCAAAATCACCACTAAGACTGGATGAAATGTTACAAACCAGAGTTGCATTCAAAATCACCACTAAGTCTAGATATAATGTTACAAACAAGAGTAACATTCAAACTCTCTACTAAGACTGGATGAAATGTTACAAACAAGAGTAGCATTCAAACTCAACACTAGGATTGAATGACATTTTATAAAAGAGTAGCATTGAATTTCACCACTAGGACTGTATAAAATTTTACAAACAAGAGTAACATCTTGAGTTGGTCATATTGTTTTCATATCACGTTATAATTTGAGGTAGATCTGCAACATATTTTTATATCACGGTGATTAGCTGATAGCAATTATAGCTTTACGTATATTTAAAAAAAATGACTATACTATCATTAAAATAGGATACATAAAATAATTACGCATGATTCTTTAAAATAAAATCTTAACAAGTAATATTGTACCTAAATAATCTTCATTTTATAAAGGTTTTAATTAAAATGTATGTTCAATTTCAAAAGTGAGTCTTAATAACGAGCAGTCAACAGCAATGACGTCTTAAAAGTTCTAAAAAATGATCAATATTACTAAATTAAATAATAATACAATTTTACTAAATTTTATAGTATTATATAACTGGCTAAAATACATATGAATGCAGTTTATTAAATTATCTGTATTGTCTAACAAAAATACTAGTTTGGAATTATGCTATTGATACTTTTTTTTTAAAACTAAGTAACTATTTTAGTGTTTGGAATATGGCACACTTTGTATAATAAAACTTAGTGCGTATCAAAATGTTTCAACTTAGAAAACTATCTATATAAATAATAGCGGTCTCGCGTCTGCGTTGGATTGAAAGTGGGAATAAAAAATTCAAAATGGCGTCTTGAATTCGAAAAATGTTATTTTTTATTCTACAGTTAAAATAGTTTCTGCGGTTTTCAAATTTGAAACCCAAAGGCCAAAATGTGAAAAAATTCCATTAAAATATCTGTTTTTTATTTATTTTTGTTTATTTCTAACAATATAATGCTTGTATGATTTGCAATAAAATCATGAAAAATCCGATCTGTCCGAAACCAAAAGTAACGTAGAATACTGATCAAACCGAAGGGAATATAACTCTATGCAAATGATTTGCAGGGTACAGCAAGTAATATATATATATATATATATATATATATATATATATATATATATATATATATATATATATATAAATATATTACTTCCATACGGTTTATATCTTTGCATACTTTTAATGAAATTCGTGGGATTAGTGATGAGTAACAAAACTTAAAGAGAACAGTTACATTCTTTATTGCACTGTTTTCACTGGTGTAATGGCTCAAAAAAAGTAATAATACATTATTGAGAAGTATGATGAAGTGGCATCGTACTTGAGATATATTACATTAAGTTAGCGTTTGGCGTCTGTGTTGAATTAATGACTCCAGAGATAAAACGATCTTTATTACCAAATTACTTGCTATAATTGTTAAATGTCTTCTCTTTTAAGTGTCTTTCAGTTAACTTAGTTCATTTAACCACTTTTACTGGTTCATTATAGACATATCAAAAGAATAATTCCCCAAAAAATGTTGAAAATTCTCTTCAATCATCTTGACACATATACACAACACTAAAACGTCATGATTAATGACTGACAACAGGATCCACTTCTAATGCATTAAACTTCCTGCGGTTTACTCGCATCAAGGTCAGTAGTGAGTTAATGATGATGGACCCAATGCTTTAAAAACTTAGGTCAGCTGTGTGTGTGTTCATTAAGAACATAGCTTAAGGAAAAAAGCTGTTGCAAAAAGTCTTAGAAAATTCGAAATTAACGACTCTCTTCGGGTATGTTTGGATTGATATGCATAACAATTGGCTAAATATATTTTGTGACGCTATGTTTACAAGTTATAAATATGTTTAAATTACATTTTTGTTTCACTGGCAAACTCCCCAACAAACGGCATACAATAAAATGGTGACTCTGGTGATCCATAAAAGTCAAACCATGAAAAAAAGATATTATTTTCTTAAAAATATTTTTTTATTACAAATGTAATATTTTATTAAAAAATGCATGCTAAATACTTTCTAATAAAAAATATTTATTTATTTTTTATTTAACTACAATTTCTCGCAAATAAAATAACACTATCAGTTGACCGGCACCGAACGCCATTTTGATTTGTTTACGTTTTGTCAGTCACTTTGACTACATTAAAATGGACTCAGATTCTCATTATTTAGTGGAAAAAAGAACTTAAATCTAGTGACAAAAATGAAACTAACACTCGCTAAATCAAAAAAAAAATATAAAAACATTCAAAACTGACCAAAAAACATTTTTTTTCAACTTTTTCAAGAAAAAACACAAGGTAGCCTCACGACACAGGCGCGCATAGTGGCTAAACCCCTCACTTTTTTGACATTTTGTCAAAAAAGTGAGGGGCTGAGCTCACAAAAAACACACTGTGCATTATGTTCTTTTTTTAATATAAAAAACTTTTTTTTCTACATTTTTTGCGTTTTTCTTAAAATTAAATTTTTTTATGTGAATAATTAAAGGAAAATATGCATATTTGAAAAAAGTCACCAAACATTTTTTTTTTTAAGAAATTGATTGATAACTGAATATTTCATTTCAGAAATATATGTAGATTAATAAAATGTCTGAAAAAATGTTTTTGTTTTTAATACTTGTTTTTTGTCTATTGCTGTTTGTACACTTTAAAAAAAAAATAATTTTGTTTTGTTAAATTCTTTTTTTTTAAATATTATCAAAATTCATTTTCACAAAAAAAAAAGCTGCACAGTTTTAAAGCCTATTCAAGGAAGAAAAAAAATGATATATCACACATATATGGGCTATAAAGGAAACAGACAATATAGTCCAAAATGTAAGGACACCTGTTTGGTAATAAAAAAAATGCCAAAAACCTGCCGTCGATTAAGAGTTAATATGTATATATAGTAAGAGTTTCAAGTATATTCGGGGTAAAAGATAATACAACAATAAACAAATTTTAAGTTTAACAGTAATACAATAATAGTCAGCTTGTTTGTATAATAAAATTGCATAGAATGTCCAAATTTATATTATATTCATCACCGATATTTTAATTGTTTTTTATGAACAGGTGTTTTCTAATAGGTGATGTAGAATAGATACATTTTATACAGTGACGTAGCGAGGGGGTGCGGGGGGTACATATGTCCCCGGGCGCCGAGTCTCAGGGGCGCCTAATGGTATATTTTGCATATAATATTATATGGTTATTCGAATGGGGGGGGGGCACTAAAAAGGTATTAAAAAGGTAAAATGCCCGGTCGCAAGTTGCCTTGCCCCCCCACTCGCTACGCCTCTGCATTTATATAAAGTACATAGCTTATGCATATCTAGCACATTTAGAGTACATTAGAGTTTTATTTCAGCAGCTCTATTTAATAGCTTCACTATAAGAATAATAATAACTGCATGGGCTGCTGTTTTATTTTTTTTTCATCCTTCGTCACTGTCTTACTGTACTGTGAATTTGTATGTGTATCACCAACATTTTAATGTATTTTTTATATATTTTCTATAATTTTTTTTCCTATATTATCAAAAAAATATAAACGTTGAAATGTGCGTTGAAAATCTTAGTTTAGAAGATAATCATGTCACTACTATTCATCCTTTTGCGTTTTATAATAAAAATTTTGATCGGTGTCTAAAAAGTCTGACTATTATAGATAATATCATATTTGACTATTTTACATTGTATGGTCTATATTTTTTAGATGCCTTAAAAAATGATAATATACAAGGTATAGCATATACCAACAGGTTTGATTTGCAACGAAGTTACAATTGGATGAAGTATTATACGAAATTTTATTGCAAATCATTATGGAATAACTCTAATTAAAAAGAATCTTTTTTTTTCTTTTAATGTTTGAATAAAGTTTTCCATAATCGATGATGGATTATTTATAAACACAAAAACTAATTTTATTAAAAGACTTCAACAATTTTTTTTTAAAACTTGCACAGCTTTTCATAAATTTAAATATTTAGGTGAATAAAACATTCATTTTTCTAGAATAAGCAAATTAAATGCCTCTTGCTTTTATTTTTTCTGTAATGTACCCAAATATTGTTAAAGTTATTTTAACCAGACGCAAGGCAAAGTGTATACTGTTCAAACGCTCAATTATTTTAAAACCTATTGATGTA
Source organism: Bulinus truncatus (assembly GCA_021962125.1). NCBI lineage: Eukaryota > Metazoa > Mollusca > Gastropoda > Planorbidae > Bulinus > Bulinus truncatus. The sequence goes on from JAGDYQ010000274.1 coordinate 690,704, forward strand.
GAATAAATTACGAAAAGATTTTATATATGGAATGCATTAGTTGTTTTTGATTCACATTGTACATAAAAAATAGTGTGTAAATACCTTCAAATTGTTCAGAGCTTATTTTATTGACATGAAGCTTTTACCTTATATCTCTGTCTATTGATTTGACATATTATTATGTCTATTTCACAGTGTCCTTTAGAATTTTTACAATAATACTTATAAAGTTTTCAAATGATCAGAAAAATCATCTAAACTAATTTTTTTTTTTTAAAACGTGAAAATGAGCAGTACGATCTTTTCAATCGAACGTATAAAACATCAAATTTGATCAGTAAAATGATCAGTAAAATGATCAGAAAGTCATCTCTACCAAAGTTACTAAAGCTCGAAAAGGTGTTTGACATTTTCAATGTATTTATTAGCTATTTTTAAGACGCACATCGGGTGAGGAAAGAGAAAAACTGGTGATTTATAATACACTAGCCATCCCGCGTCGTAACATACGCCGCCGTATCAATCAATATAATTACTGTAATTATATTTTTAAATAAGCAATCAAACAAAATAACAGGCTGACATCTTCGGAAAAAATACATAGTAAACAAAGTTGAACTTTGACCTATCATGTGCAGACTTTTGGTCACTATCTGGTACTTTCCAGAAACTTGTTTTTTTTTTATTTTATTGTTTATTTTTTTCATTCAGCATTCCCTCATTTCCGCGGTTAAACGGATACAGAATTTATCGCGACGGGGGATAAATGAAATAGTTTCGTATTTAGAGCACATAAAAACATGATCAAGGGCGGATTTAACGCAAGTTTAGGTAAGACATCATTAAATTATTGAAATTTTTTTGTTCTAAGACGGGCGAAAGGACTATAACTTTAACATTTCAGTTTTGCCCCCCCCCCTTTCCATCAAAGTTGTCTAGGTCCGCCCCTGAAAATGATTACGACCAAACAATACTGTTTTAAAAATTAATGGAGCTGTTTAGACATAAAATAGTATTGTACAACCACCATTGCGCTCGTATCATTCGCTTAATTTATTTCACTACATAAAAGAAAAAAACGTCATATAAGAAATTAAAATAATCTGGTTTTATAAAAGAAATCAGAAAAATGTAAATTTATCTGTGACATCCCTCCCTTCTGAACCCAGCTATAAATAGTCTTGCAAGCTGATGTAATAATTACTGGGTTTTTTTTCCCCGCTGTCGCTAGCTGTGTGACCCAGCCCTCGTCTCCCAGCAGACTATAGTGTTATTTTGACAAAACGTCATATAAGAAATTAAAATAATCTGGTTTTATAAAAAAAAAAAAACGCACTTGCTGGTGAAACAATGCGTGGTCGTCTGTGACAATTCGACGTGTCTGCCTCTATCCACCCCCCCCCCAGCACAATATAGTGGGTTTTTTTTTAAACCTCGCTGTGACCCAGCCCTCGTCTTCCAGCAGACAACATGTATAGTGTTTTTTTTTTCACTATCGAGATTTCCGGCTGCGTCTTGCGTCTCGAAGAGGAGAAATATAAATTATTTTTATTTCAGTGGTTTTTTTTTCATATTACCTTAGCTTTTACCCTGGTCATATAGCGTCTCCGTTGAAGGCACTGTCGACCTGAACGTACCTCGTTCGATCTCCGGTGAGGACCAAGGACAAGTTTCATGTCTTGGCTAAAGTCCTCGCTATATCTCCCGTGGTGCCTCCATGGTCATTGCACTATCGGCTATGGTGGGGATGAACGAAGGGCATCATAAAAACTGTCCCATTGGTGGTTTATAGGATCAAAGAGATTTCATCTCATCCTTACAGGAACATCACGCATACTACATCTCTCTATAAAAAAGTAGTGAATAAAATTATTTTAAACAAAACAGATAGTATGATTAATAAACTTTTACTTCTACAGAAATGTATAAAAGTCTGATTATAATTTGTATCTGCACGTACCAACAAGGCACCATTACATCAGTTCCATTGGATAAAGACACCAGAGATGAAAAAGATACTTTACTACATGAAATCAAGCCATGTGACTTCAAACAAAACTTGAAACAACTGGTTGTCGACTGTTCTAGACGTTCACTAAACTTCACAAACAAATATTGGTTTCCAGAGAACACAACTGAAATAATGTTACAACGTAATCTGTTGACAGTTATATTAAACAGTTCATTGGACGATTTGTATAAACTTGAACGGCTAAGTCTTCAGGACAATAAGTTGAACTACATTGAACCCAGAGCATTTCAAGGTCTCGTTAATTTATATTATCTGAATCTAGAGAATAACAGATTGATGTTAAACAGTTTACCTGTGGACATATTTAGAGACCTTATGAGCTTAAAAGAACTCTATCTCATTCAAGGGGATACATTTATAAGGGATAAATACCCAGTACATATTCCTGAAAAAATGTTTGGACATTTATTAAATTTGACTGATCTACGAATTACATCTTTAAACGAAGATCTATATTTTAACAAAGAATTTCGCCAACTGAACAAATTAACTTCCTTAACTGTTACAGGATATTTTTGCCCTGAAAATAATAATAGCTTTGAAAACGTCCCCCTTGTTCGTAATTTAGTTTTAAGACACATTAAATGTAATATCATTCTGGATTATAGAATATCTTTGCGATTTTTAGAAGTTTTTGTAAATCTTTCAAATATTACATATGATGTTTTTAATTTGGGACTGAGTAGAGCATTCAGAACTTTGGGTCCTTTAGTAAATCAGACAATTGTATATTTAAGATTTCATCAGGTTATGTTTAATCCTACAAGAAGAAGTTTTTATGATGAATCTTTAACCCCAAAAAGTATGTCATTTTTAAGAGAAATATGCGTTGAAAATCTTAGTTTAGAAGATAATCATGTCACTACTATTTATACTTTAGCTTTGTATAATAAAAATTTTGATCGGTGTCTAAAAAGCCTGACTATTATAGATAATATCATATTTGACTATTTTACATTGTATGGTCTATATTATTTAGGTGCCTTAAAAAATGTTGTTATACAAGGTATAGCATATACCAACAATTTTGATTTGCAACGAAGTTACAATTGGTTGAAGTATTATACGAAAATTGAAAACGAACTTAAATCAAATAAATTACAAAATATAGACCTAAATTTTACGAAATGGAAAATGAATCATAATAGCTGTACTCGCGAATTACATTTAAATTCTACATTAAATGTTGTTTTTATACCTATTAATCACGTTGTCGAAAGTATCTCTGTGTCTTCATTTTTCCCAAGTATTCAATCATTGGCTGTCGGTCACAGCAGTAAAACCTTGTTGGAGCTTTCATTAACAAATTTAAATCTTGTAGATATTTGTATCGTGACAAATTTTTCGGACATAGAATTCGTAGGACTACCAAATTTAAAGTTATTAAATATTTCTTACAATAATCTGTCCAAATTATATGAACATTTTTTTGATCTGTATACATCAGTTGAAACTCTCATCATACATAATAGTTGGTTGAGCAGTAGCGTTATGTCAAAGCAAAGTTTCAGAGTTTTTCAAAATCTTGGGAAACTTCTCCATCTAGATATATCTTACAACTCTTTAGATAAGTTATCACCAAGAACTTTTCAGCCCAATCCTAATCTTACTTCTTTACGTATCGCTGGAAATCGATTTAAAAATATTCCTTTTGATTTAAAGTTGACTCAGAGATTAGAAATTCTTGACATCCGACAAAACGAGTTAACGACTGTTTCTAAAATTGAAATAGAAAATATGGAAACAATTAGAACTAAATTGGGAAGTTTCCATTTGTTATTAGCTGGTAATATTTTATCTTGTGGGTGTGAAAATCTCTACTTTCTACAATGGTTGCAACAGACAACTATTAAACTCGATGACGAAAAAAACTTTACTTGCCGTAATAAGGAAGGTGATTTGATGTTTACTTTGGCGTATAAAGATATTGACGGACTGCTGCGTGAATGTAAAGGGGAATATTACTTCATTGTTAGTATTGTTTTATATTTCTTTACAATCATTGCTTTTATGTTGTTCTTTTTGTGGACGAAAAATAAAACACTAATTACTTCAACTTGTCTGCAGATTTTTACTGGATACCAATTAGCTAAGATTTCCGACTATAAATATAATATATTTATTGGATATTCTGAAGATGATCACGAGTTTGCTTATGATACATTAAGACAATTTATTGAAGGAAAACTTCAGTATACAACATTTACTCCAAATCATAACCTCTTACCTGGCACTCCCCAGTGTGAAGGTATAATGGAGGCGATCAACTCAAGTTGGAGAGTTCTACTTGTTGTCAATGAAGGTTTTTTCAACGAAAGTGATAGTTTTTATTTCACCATCAAGTCAGCGTTGTATTCTGTGAGTCCAGTCAATCCATATCGTGTTGTCATTTTAGTTAAAGAGAAATATCTGAACAGATTACCTATAGAATTTTTCAGTGCCGTCCCAGAAGATAATATTATTTTAGTTGACGAATGGGTAATGACATGTGAGCTAGAGCAAGCCTTGAGGTCAAGACTGAAGTGACTACCTGGTGATATCAGACTGAAGTGACCTAGTGATATCAAACTAAGTGACCTAGTAATATCTGAAGTGACCAAGTGATATCAAACTAAGTGACCTAGTAATATCTGAAGTGACATAGTAATATCAAACTGAAGTGACCTAGTAATATATGAAATGATCTAGTGATATCAAACTGAAGTGACCTAATGATCTCTGAAGTGACCTAGTGACCTAGTGATATCAGATTCAAGTTACCTAATGATATGAGAAAAATATCATTGTGTGATTTACTTATCACTAAAGGCTAGATTATTGTGATTTACTACAGTGAATTGCAATATTTAGATAGCTGGTTATTATGTACATTAAGAACTGATTGGTTAAAATGTGTACAATAGGGCGATAACAAAAAAAATTTTATGAAACCAATTGCAATCGAGGAACTTTTATGTGTAATTTAAGAATATAAAGGGAAAAAATATTTTTTTTTTGCAAAAAAGGGACAAGTTTTTTTTCCCTTAATTCAAAAGAGTAATAATAATAATGTACAAGAAATGTGTAAAACATATTTTTCCTATGAACTTCAGATTCAAAAATTCAATTTTTTTTCGATTTTGCATGAAGTTCCGCCTCAGTTTCACAACACATTCTTGCATTTTACCCTGCTGAGTAAGGTAAACAGTTCATCGAAGGACGCTTTATTGTAGTGTTGCAAATGGAATCAAGCATTTATCCATTCATAGCAGATGAAGTTGCAAGCAGGAGCGAGGATGTTGCGCCACTCTGGTAATAGAAATAATGCAATAATAGTATATATCGAATGTGAGTTCCATCTTGCCTAGTATAAATTTGGTAGTTTCTTCCAGCTGATGTGATGCCAACGTGAAGTTATTTTGTAATGACGATATGCCTCACATAATTCATAAAAAGAACTTGAAATCATCTCGCCATCATGGGTTCTCGCCTGTGCTAACATCATCTGTCACAATGAGGTGGTAATCAGCTTGAAGAGTGGCATAATTTTGCGTTAATTTGTCAATGAATGAATAGTTGAGTTCTGTTTTGCTCGTTGTCTCTTAAATAAGAAAATTCATGAAATGTTTCAGAAGAAGGTCGAGTACATGGTGCTTGATAGCCAATATATTGTGGCTTGTGAAAGCCCTTGCTCCAGACATCATCCTGTATGAGCTTTACAATCCCGTGTAAAGACCAGTATTTACTGCGGTCGTGTCGCATATTATCACGCAAATATTTTTCCAAGCATCATATTCATCAATTAGCTGATGTAGTTCCTTGTGAATGGCCGCGGCAGAACCACTCTCACATTTAAGAATACCGAGTTTGATTTCAGTTGTCATATTTTTCAGCAGAACTACTTGATACTCTTCCCCTTTCACTCTTTTACCATCAAACTGGAGACAATATGGTTCTTTGCTTTGAAGTTTTCGAAAAAGTTTGGTTTTCATTTTCCGTCCTTCAGAGATTACTCGTTTCCAAACACCCGCCTGACTTGGAACCGGCACATCATGACCCTGTTCAGAAATGGTTGCAAGAACGTCAAATGCTTTATGTGTAGAAATGTTGTTTTTCAGTACTAGCAAACCCTCTGTTGTAGTGCTTGCTCTTTGGTATTTCGGTTTGCATTCAGGAGAATATTACTTGGAAGAAAAGTTTGTCGAGTCGGTTGAAGAAGCACAGGTTTCAGAATCTGAAGATTCTGAGACAGTTGTATGTGTTTGTGTAGGTTATGAGACAATTGTATGTGTTTGTGTAGGTTGTGAGAAATTTTTATGTGTTTATGTATGTTGTGAGACAGTTTTATTTGTTTGTGTAGGTTGCGATTGAGAAGAGCTGGCTTGAGATTTTTTGGGTGGATTGATTATAAAAGGACTTGTTTGACCATTGAATAACCAATCTTTCTTCCACTCTTAACTTGCCTCTGGTAGAGCTCTTTATCCTCCTTGCTTTTCCATTTTCCACTAACGTTTGTGACATCAAATAACTTAGAATGTGTATCAGACGGTTTCTTTTTATTTGTGTCATATAAATCAAACAGACCATTGAGTTTTATTCTGATTAGTGCACTGGATAATAGTTGAAAGTCTAGAATTTCCCTCCAGAGCAATTCTATATCAGTAATCATAATTTTGATTCGATCGCCGTTTCTGGCTATTAATTGAGAAGTGAAGTTTCCAAGAATTTGACGGTTTGTAGGCATCCGTGTGAGATTGATTAGTTGTTCAACAGATGGAATTCTCGGATCTTAGAAGATGAGGGTAGATGCCTTGCTTATAAACAAATGGAAACAACTGACTGGAATGCGTTTAAAAGCAGTCTAGTAAGTCATGTAAAAATTTAGAGTTAAATTGAAACCGATAGTCAAACAGCGATATATGTGAAAACAAAAATGAAAGGAAGGAGAACTTTTTCCAATTTTAAAAAAAAAATTAATGTTGCTACTGTCATCTACATATAATTGTTCCTCGAATGTAAGGGGTTTTAGTTTCGTGAAGAAAAATAATGAAAATAGTTATCACCCTAGTATACAACAGTACATAAAAAACAAGCAATTAAGCCTGTTCCATTCTGGACACAGGACGTGTTAGCGCATTTTCGTGTATGTATCAGTACGTATGTTATATTTCAGTAAATATTTGTAAATTTTGGAAATGTTTATAATTCAATTGTGTAATCCATATATCTGTAAAAAAAATATTATAAAGACGTTTTTTTATATTTGAAAAAAAATATTTTCTCTTAAATCTAACTACAAGTGGTTTGTGGTTACTGAAATAGGACTCATAATTAAAAACATTCGAAATTGTAGTCAATTAATCGTCCGAAAACTCCGTCAATTGTTGCATAGCTCTGATACTTTCAATTAAACTCAGATCACAAGCTTACTATTTCATTTGATGAGTTTCTTAATAAATCTTGGTGAAACTACGTGCTGCAGTATTTCGCACCAAATGAATGGGTTATTGAACGTACAAGGTGTAGAATGGGGCCATATATATAATATATAAGCCCCTTAGGAGCCATTAAGCCCGGCCCTCAGAGGTCCTATCGCAAAATGAACTTTTAATGTACACATGGCAGGCCACGACCTACAAAATGATATATATATATATCATGGGTCTAGGACTTATGGTTGCTGAGATATAGGGCGCTCCATTATTAATATAGCTTATATAGTACAAAACGGTACATTATAAGGCCCCTTTTACGGCCCTGAGAGGTCAGATCGCGAAATGGAGAAGTCATTTCTTGGCAGGCCAAGACCTACAAAATGATATATACATCATTGGTCTAGGATTTACGGTTGTTGAGATCTAGGGTGATGACGGACAGACAGACAAAACGGGACAATAGAGCATTTTTTTTCGAAAATGCTCTAAAAATAGTAACAGTTTAATAGAATGTAAATAATGGTAAATTAATGTTTTATGTTTCTTTTTATTTTGTTTCACAGTTTTAATTTCTTAGATACACAAGGAGTATAAGGTTATTTTCAATATTTCTTATACTGAGTAGATTGTCAAACAATAAAAGCCAGTCTTCGGACCTTATTATCAGGTAGAATAGGTTAAGGTCAGTCTCGTAGTGAGAGGGGCGGGGGGCATCATGCCCGAGTGCTCCTCACAAAGGGGCGCCAAATGGTATATTTTATATTTAATATTATATGGTTTTTTGAATGAAGGGGCGCTAAAAAGGTATTTTACCCGGGGCGCGAGTTAAGCTCACTACACTACTGGTTAAGGTCTTATCTGGTATTCACATCTGACAGTAACTCATAATTCATACTTTGAGCTCAAAATTTTTAACAGTTACAGAGCAAACATTACCAATGTTCACTTGGCAGTTATAAGCTTACCCCTGGGTTATATAGTAACATAGGTTACATACTGCAGACATCAAATACCATACTACATAACATTGTAAACTAATAACATGTTGTGCATAAGATTATATTTACCACATTATGCCACAAACTATCACATTACCGACATATGACATTAAGCGATTCTAATGGTTAGCTCCTTAGACTCTTTATTATCATTGATTCTGAAGTTATATATATATATATATATATATATATATATATATATATATAATATATATATATATATATATGTATATATATATATATATAAATATATATATATATATATATATATATATATATTAATTGGTAGATAGATAAATAAATATAGATAATAAAATATAGAAACATATTTAAAAATAGTTCTTTTTGCGTTCTTAATGTGAAAAATATATATTGTATTTTATAGCTAAACGATAAAATATCTAGATGGAAAACGCTTACAAATATATAAATAAGAAAGCTGGTGGAATTTTGAATTGTATGAAAATGGCTTTAAAACTAGGACCCTATAAATTGTATCCTGCATACATTGGAACGAAATGTAAACTGTATTTATTGGACATAAACATGACAATAATTAATTTATATCGATTCTATTATTATGTAAAAAAAATATACCCGATACCAATGTTCAGTATATGTTAGATGCCAATTGGTATATATTATTATATCAACTTTCAGAGATGGTTCAAGTGTTAATAATAAAATACATGTATTTGATCAACATCCTCTCATTAAATTTGTTTGATATTGACAGAATCATAATACATAGCAATAAAAATAATGCATGAGACTATGATACAAATATGAATGAAAAAAATCTATATAGTTTATTTATGTAAATCTTCTGTTAATAATGTGCAGTGTATATGTTAACATGCATGTCCTTAGATTATAATATGTATTGCAGTCTCACAAATAAATAAATACACATTTTTTTTTATAATAAAAAAAAATCAATTTATGTTACTTTTGTCATAAATATGAAGGATAAAAATAGAATAAAACGCTTTGAACATTGGCGTAGAATGGCCAGACCAGCAGAGTGTGTACTGCCGATCGACATGAATGGCAGGGCAAAGGTTTACTGCATTATGAACAGAAGGCAGGGTAATCAAAACTACTGTCGTATATTCTCTAAATCCTACTTTTTATGAAAACAATTTTCTCAGAGATTGTGTTCGTAACGTTTACATAATGTCATTTATCGTATCATACTTATATATGTTTAAAAAATTAGAAAAATACAGTTAGAGGCGAAATGTAAATAGAAGACGCATACAAACATTTATGTGAAAGAAATTTAAAAGTGTTATGCTTATGACCCCGGCAAATCTTGATGAATGTATTATTACTTATAACTATTCGAAATATTTTGTCAAACGTAATAAAGATGCAAACAGTATAAAGTTCATCTTTGTAATAAATGTTAAGAGGCTGATGATTCAACTATTGAGTTCTAATTAACTAACACCAGTTAATGACGGTTCCTCGTTTAACATTTTGTGAATCCTGGTTCAAAGAGGTTGATTTTAATAATGTTAAAGCCACTTACATAGTTTCATTTCAATACAGAAAGATTTAAACAGTTACACAATATGTATATATAAACACCAGACATATTCATTACAGACATAAAATCGTTAATGTATCAGAAACTCGACCCTTAAGATATAGAGACGTTATAAAAATGCAACCAAAGCTTTCAACAAAAAAAAAACAAACAAGCAATTTAAGTCTTTTCCGTTTCGGACAAAGGTCATTTTAGAGCATTTTCATGTAAGCAGATAAATAGAGAGGGAAGTAATAATGTTGAATAACTGTTACAAAAATAAATAATGATTACACCCCTTTGATTAGCTTTTATTATTTATATTTAAAATATAAGCAAAAACGGTAATTAAGACGCCCCTTTTTTCGGCCCTAAGAGGTCAGATCGCGAAATGGACAAAAGTCATTTCTTGGCAGGCCAAGACCTACAAAATGATATATACATCATGGGTCTAGAACTTATGGTTGTTGATATCTAGGGTGATGGCGGACAGACAGACAGACAGACAGACAAAACGGGGACAATAGAGCATATTTTTTTTCAAAAATGCTCTAAAAATTATAGAAATTTTCACATAGGAAAATTTCTTAGTTACTGTTTAAAACATATTTTTAATATTTAATTTAAATAAAAAAATGTAAATTGTCTAAAAAAGGAAAAATGATTTTATTCTGTAGAAAATTTTGTGTTTAATGCAATTAAAACTTAACATGATATACTAGAGCTGATGTTTGATTAAAACAATCTCATAATAACTATTGTAAACGAATCACGTTTTATAGACACAAACTATTTTATCTACATTTTATTTGCACTACAATTCACATTACGTAAAATGTACGCAATTAACACATGTGTCAATTCTATCACAGCTCAACAAAAAAAAAAAATAATTGCGAATTGCCAAGAATGTTTGAATGAATTTATAACAATTCGTGGGTGCTGATTTCAAAATTGCTACTGCTTTTGCTAAATTGGCTCTAGTTTCTGAGATATTGGACATCCTTCAAAATATGATTATACCCTTTGTGTAAAACAAATGCAATAAGTTTGGTGTCTTTTGTTTTATTTAACTATACAAAGTTATAACTTGGTTTATTTTTTTCTCTTTTATGCTGCTTTTTAAAGAAAGACATCATGAGTTCATCACGAAGATGCTGCAAAAATAATCCGAATGTATTCTGTTACATCTGTGGAGAATACATGATTGAAAAGCAAAGAAGAAATATAACCGACTTTGTGCAGCAGGCATATTTGGCTTATTTCGATGTGAAGCTGGGAGACCAAGACAAGTCTTGGGCTCCCCATAAGGTCTGCATAAACTGTGTGGAGATCCTACGGCTGTGGACAAATGGTGAGAAGAAAAGTCTAGGTATCGGTGTACCAATGGTATGGCGAGAGCCGAAAGTCCATTTTGGTGATTGCTATTTTTGTATAAAAGGCTTCAATCGCCACAAGAAATCGAAATGGGATTATCCTGATCTTGAATCTGCAAGGAGACCAATTCCACATAGCAGTGAACTTCCTATACCAGTGTTTACTGGATTATTAGAGTTTTCACCATCAGACTCCGACGGGGGGCAAGATCTGGAGTTTTTGGCAGGTGAAAATAGTGGAAGTGATTATGAAGGAAGTTCTTCAACACCTCAACCATTCAGCCTAGAAGAATTCAATAACCTAATACGAGACTGAAATCTGCCCAAGCAAGCATCTGAGCTATAAAGCGTACAGGCTCAATGAAAGAAATTTTCTCAAACCAGAAGTTAAAATAACATTTTATCGGAAAAGAGAAGAGTTTTTCTTCCATAATATCAGCCAAGAGGAAGATCTTGTTTACTGTAATGACATCCCTGGACTTCTGCTCCAAATGGGACTACAAGCTTAAAATGTGTTCTGTTACACAATGATAACCGTTATGCATCTCTTCCCATTGCCCACTCAACAAAACTTAAAGAAGAGTATGAGAATATCAAAATACTACAGCAGAAAGTCCGTTATTATGAGCATCAGTGGTCAATTTGTGTTGATCTAAAAATGGTAAACTTCTTGCTTGGGCAGCAGTCAGGATACACTAAATACCCATGCTGCATGTGCCTTTGGGATAGCAGGGCAAGGCAAGATCATTGAACAAAAATGACATGGCCTGCAAGGGAAACCATGACTGTAGGTAAAGAAAATATCATCAACAAGGCACTGGTTGACAAAAATAAGATAATTCTCGGACCACTTCATATCAAATTATGTTTAATGAAACAATTTGTTAATGCTTTGGAAAATATGGCAATTGGTTCAAGTATATTTGCAGATCATTTCCCGGATTGGGCCTGGAGAAGCTGAAAGCTGGGATTTTTTACGGTCCTCAGATTCGGAAACTCATCAAAGACTGAAATTTTACTAATTTCATGGATCACCTTGAAGCTTCTTCATGGAACAGTTTTGTTTCAGTTGACAGGAACTTTTTAGGTAATAACAGATCAGAGAATTACAAAGAACTGGTGCAAGATATGCTCGCTAACTTCAGAAACATTGGAACAAATATGAACATCAAGGTACATTACCTGCACTGTCATTTAGACAAATTTTCAGGTAACCTTGGGGACTTCAGTGAGGAACAATGTGAGAGGTTTCATCAGGATATGAGGGTGATGGAGGTGAGATATCAAGGAAGATGGGACATACATATGATGGCTGACAACTGTTGGAGCCTCCAGCGCAATAGACCCAACGACACACACAAAAGGAAGTCGAGCAAACAGCGATTTGATAATGCATTACCATAGACAATAAACATATTAATTAATTAATTAATTAGACATAATTAGTTTTTCAAATGAAAATGTTTTCCTCTATAACACTATTACACATATTTTTTAACAAATTTCTGCATGACCATTAACAGTTTCACTACTATTTGTTAGTATACTATTTTACTTCATGCAATTCTTCACATTTTTCAAACACGGTGCATACATTATTTCATTAATTTTAATTATCTCGAAAAATAGAGCCAATCTAGCAAAAACACTTACATATTCTAAATCAGCATAGTTGACTTTGTATAAAAAGATTCAAATATCACTGGCAATGAATTCACTGTTTACCAGTGTTATTTATTCTGACCACTTTATTTACAAGTGTACATTTAAGTGATGCTATTGTCAGCCAGAAATAGTTCATTAACTTACTACTTATACCATTACCTCACATTGTATCTTTCACTTCAACTCCCATGTCACTTTACTCTGACCTACCTCCAAAATCACTTTTTTCCCCTTTTATTTCGTTACTAAATATGTAACATTAATATCGATATAGTTATTATAGAAATTAGAGTCTGTTATGTTGATATTCCAAAATAATAAATAAAAGATTTAAAACCGTTGATAGAGTTGTCTTCCGTACATTCTCTTTTAGGCTATGATATATGTATACAATGGATATTTATCAGTGAATATAAATAAAAAAAATAATAATAAGGTCATCTCGCTGATATTTATTTATTCGACTGAGCTTGACAGATCCTGTATCAGCATTTCCCCCCCCCCCTAGTTTTTCATAACTGTGATGATTCATCTGTAATCAATTTTGATCACTTGCTAGAATTTTCTGCTGTTGCTAAAAGAACCAAACTTTGCCTGAATTTTGTGTATTACAAAAGACCCAAATGTCCCAACTGGAAGAACATGTTGTTTCTATTGATAGGATCGGTACATTACGGATTTTTTATTTCAAAACTTCAAACTTGGTAGCATTGGTATTAATGTAAAGCATTTAGGTGTGGGTTCAAAAAATTCAAGGACATATATTTGTATAGCATTTATCACGCTTTGATGGCGACCAATGAAGGGTTCTAGCTATGAAATTTTATGAGCTTTATTTAGATACAGAATTGTTTAGATGATATTTTTCTAACAATACTTTTTGAAAATGTGGCTGAAAAAAAAAGTTTTTTCATTGAATTAAAGGATTAGTCATTCGAATGGCTAAATAAATTATCCAATACAATCAATTTTTGGAAAATATATTCTCAAAGAGTAACGATTGGCTATCACTCAACTATCAAACTAAGGGGACTAACTCGGCTTATTTTTTCTTACAGCTTTGTTTTCTTTTATTTTCTTTGTTTTCCACTATAGTTTTAGATTTGTGTGGTAATAGTTGAAATACTGTGGGGAACATGGTTCTCACTCATTGGTTACACTGTAGGTCCGAAAACTATATAATACATTAGTTAGCTCAAGAGTTTAGAGTTAAATCTTTTGGGGTAGAGTCTTTACAATTTTTAGCGACCCTGGTTAGGTACAACATATGATAACTTAGTCTTGGTACCGGGATTAGGGAGAGCGTCAACTAACATTCCTTACAAATAGATCAATCAAGGGAAACTACTGAAGGTGGCAAATAGTGCTTACCTTTTAATGGGTTTTTTAACTAACCAATCCAACAAGTGGGTGTACTATGCCCGATGGGAAAGTTTTAAAAAAACGGGACGTGAGAGAGCGTATAGAGAGATAGGGGACAGGTAGATTTCTATATAGCGGAGAATGATCACAAGTAGATTAAAAGTTGATAGTGAAATTATTGTACTTAGTGAAACTGATGTTGGACCATATTGTATGTTATTACTTTGTTTTGTAATAAATATTACCATATATAAGGCAATGTAAGTGTCTCTCTTAACAATACTACTATACGGAGTTTGACATATCTAAGATAGAACGAGCGGCTACAGAGTGAAAGGATCCAAAATAGACAAAAAACTAAATACACGGTAGAAGTGACACTTAAACCAACACGTAACACATACTAAACTACTGTTTGTAATAAATAACTAAAAGTTAATAATCCTTACTTTTTTTCTCAATAATCCACTACATATTCCATTGCCCCTTAATGTATATTTCTTTGTATTTTTTTTAAATACACATTTCGTTTATATAATTTATTTGTGAAGTGAAGAAATTATGATTTGGTTAACACCGTCCTATATATCGGTTTACTGATGAAGGGTTTTTACTCATGAGAGACAGCTCATTTAGTTGCTTGTTGACCACATCATTTTTTATTATAACGTATATCTAGCCTTTGGGCTTTGATGGGCAACCGAAAAACCAACTTACATAAATTTGATACTAGAAGAATGAAGAAGAATCCTACGATGATTACATTAGGAGTATAACTATGGGCTCCTTAGGAAGCAGAAATGTTTACTGTATCAACTAAATGAGCTTTAAATATTTTAGAATCCAGATGCCAGATGTACTCCCTCCTAAGTCTAATGTAATCATATCGTATTATTTACTAACTTGAGTTTTACCAGTATTTGTTATTAATTTTATATTAATATTATATTAATTATATTTATATTATATACCATTTGATGTAACATTACTACAGTGAAATTATGTCAATGTCTGTAAACATAAACTTATCGTTTGCAAGTTATAATCTAGGTCTGTGATGTCCTTGATGGTCACTCTGATCTATGTCGTCCACTTGCGACCTAATGACTTATTGCCGAGGTGTCTGATAAGACTTAACGTATTTCAGGTTAAGGTAATGTGGCCTCCTCTACTCTATCAGATCTGTGAAATCGTTATCTATATCTCCAATATGTCCCTAGCTGTCTGATTGCTGCTGTCTCTTCGGGAGATTAGAAACAGACAGCTCGGGGCAGTGTGGTACTGGGGCAATGGACGAAGAAATGTCTGGATAAACGATATGACATGAATTCTAAGCCTCAGATGTTTGGTAGAATGCAGCCTGCAGATGTAGAGGTTGCTTGATAGCGGAATAGCAAACTTGTACCATAGCAGATATAATTAATTATATACGTTTAAAAGCAGTCAATTTGTCACATTACGTAATACAGTGTATGATATTGACATATAACATATTATACTATAATACATCCTACGACATGCTTTCACGGAATACTTTCTGGCTCTAGTCTTTATAAAAAGTCCACACACGTAGTAAAATTCATTAGCTAAATGTTAAACAACCTATTGGTGCCGTCTAAATCAATAATTGCTCTTAAACTACGATTTGTTATTCTCTTACTCACCAATAGCAAATACCGAGAGGTTGGTTCGAGTCCTTAACTCATATTTTATAAACATAGTCACCATACACTAAGACCTAAATTACTACTACAGAGATGCTCTACTGTAAACAAATGCGACAGTTCCAGCTGAATATCATTCCAACACCATCTTCTCCCCAACTCTGCTGCCACTGGGATCTTATACGGGGGTGGTAGCTATCACAATGTACGTATAGTAATTCAGATCCATACATCCATGTCAGTCATACCACACACAACGAGACTTGTACGGCGACTACCTAGCCAACGTCCACCTGTTACTGTCGTTGTTAAACGAATAAACATGAATATATGCAGATAAACTAAATAATCCAATACAAATTTCCACTTGTTTTATTTAAAACAAATAGTTTATTTTTTTTCTAAAACTAAATATGGGATACTTAACTTAGGTCTCTGAGCCAATAAAGAGGCGTTGTTTTGATATCCTTATGTCAACCCTGCAAGAGCTGATAGTGCAAGGCTATCGAAGCATGATGGGAGACATAGGTAAGTGACTTTACAAGTAGGTCGTGAAAACCCAACATGTTTCTTTGCGAGTGGTGAATGTTAAAAGTTCAGAATCACTGATAATTCCTAAAAAAATCCATGTAAAATTTAATAAATAATTTTAAAGCGTGTTGTGTATTGACTCATGAAACTGTTCGATTACCGTTTACCATTTTTTAAACAAAAAAGAAAATTACTCACACTTATATTAAACGAGTCATGTCAATAGCATTAGTTCTTCTCATTAAATTGTCATTATTATAATAAAATACATGTTTAATAAATTCATAATAACTTATTCCCAGATATACAAAAATGATTTCTCATATTTCTGCACTGTTGATTATGAAGGTCTTTACATTTCTGTCTAGTCATATGCCATACGTCCTGGATTAGGATGAACATTCAATATGAGCATTTGGGCTAAAAAATAAAAATGTTAATTACATTATAACATTTTATATGATGAAGAGTGGTTATTTTTTTATATTATAATTTGTATTGCATTTGTCAGAACACATCTTAACATAATGTATAAATGTGTGTATAAAACAGTCCCCACTGTGTTGATCTTACTACTGCCTGGTATGGGCATTAACGTACTAGAACTTTATTGATTTAGAGCATTGATCTCTGGACTCAAAGTTTATGATGGACAAAAATTTACAAAAATCAAATTGTTATACATTTTTTAATTATGTACGAGTATTATAATGTATCTTAGTTAAATTAGCGAAATATTTATTAAATAATTGCTTGAAAAATAGATCTATTTAGTATAAATAATTAAATTACAATTAAGCATATCATTATATGATTAATGTATTTGCACTCAGGTTCAAATCATGACTTCTCTTATTTGAAACTACATGGACTAGACTTGTATCTGAGAGAAGTAAGAAGGAAAAAATTATTACCACTACTACTAATGAATGTTACACAGCTAGTTAAACGGAATGAAACAAATATATAGTTACACAAAAATATTAAATACATAATGTGTTATTGATCCATAGGTCTAATACAGATACGGTTAAAAATATATAATAAAAAAACATAAATCAGAATTACATTAATTTTACTTTGACTGTTCAGATTTACTACATTAATACTAATCTACTTCATTAAAATATTTAGAAATGTAAACTATTCAATCAATAATTCTTTTGTCCAATAAAAAGGATTATGTCATTAAAAATTTGATTTTCACCAATTAAATTTGAAGATCTAATATTTTACTGTGAGTCATCTATTACACGTTCACTTGTGGATCAGATGTATTCAGCCCAATTAGTTTATTAAAATGTAAATATTAACACTTATACAAATTTTCGGGTAGTTGTTAATGGCATAATTACGGGTTTTTAATGATCAATTTTTTGTTCATGTCGGGGTATTTCATAGTACTGTCAGGATTTTAAATCATTTGACTTAGTTGTGGAAGCGTTTTATTATTTTTGGAAGCAGGTTGATGGAATTTGATTTATATATAAATCAGAATCTGGCACATACAACCTTGTGAATAGTCGAATGCTGGTTCTTGAATATATTTTTACAAATACAAGACCATAAAGAAATTCAGAAATACGTTTCTCCCTCTAATAAAATTTACATCACATGATACAAAAATATTCACTGTCCATCTGGATGATGGTAGATTTACAAGAAAAATAATAAACGTTTTAAAACGTGAAAAATAGCTGACAGTCCTCATGTTTGTCTTCATTATAAACTCCTACAATTCATTTTTTTCCCACTGACAGTATACAAAGTTTAATCACTCAGTCTAAATTAGTTTTAATTGCGACCCGATAAATCGTGCACAAAACAAACCGTACTTAATTTAATTACAAGTAAAATATACTCAAAAAAGATTAAATAAATACTTACTGACAAATGTAAAAAAAATGAAATTTTGACACTGATTATAATAATGCCAAAAGTCTTTACATTTCATGGCTGAGTTTTTAGCGTATAAATGGAACCTTTTACGAAACAAATAAATAACAACTGCAATTTGTCTATCCGATTGTAGCACATGTTAAAGACAAACGTTTAGTCTTAAATAACAGATGTACTATATCCAGTCTTTATATCTATGGTGAATGCTAAAAAATGTCATTTTGAGTTTTGCGGTACGTTTGATGCATGTTACGATTTGAAATACCAACCAAATATAATTGACTGTCATACCGTTGTGTGTGTTATTTACTATTCGAATGGGTAATACTTGTGATTTAAATGTCAAATGTCTTAGCATTGCGCGGGGCCTATGGCAAGTGTATTTGGTGGAGTGTAAAATGCGGGCTGGGAGCTAATTTATAATTTTATTACAGCTAGGATTTAAAATACTCTAAGTGTAGGCATGGGGGCATTCGTTTAAGCTCCAACACTAAAAAAGAAGCTACTACTAAAATATCACGTGACTTATATAGGGCAGTAGTTCTCGTACTTTTTTGCTTTACTACTCACTTTGAAAAATGATGTTTTTTTTGTTTTTTTTGCGAAAAACCATCAATCAAATTTATTTTCGTTGTAAATTTACGAAGAAGAACTTTCATAAAAGTAAGAGAATTAAACTTGTATATAGATTTAACACCCCCTCTCAAACACACACATAAACAACTTTTCTTATCAGACTCACAAACTTTGAGATGTGTTACAAATAGAGAAATATAGTTGTAACCATATATATTCTTTATATCTATGGTTGTAACTATATAAATATACATTATGTAATAAAATGTTAAATTAAAAGCGTTTATTATTGCAATATTTTCGACTAAATGTCATCACTTTGGATTATAATAGCTTATATTATTAGTATTTTAAATTTATGTATAGATATATGTACGATCTGTACGAGTGTTTTTTTGTATTGCGTTTTTTACAATAGCTTCATTTTAAAAAAAAACATCTCTATACTTATATAAGACGCATTTGTTGTCTGTCTGTCTGTTCCCTTAAAACTCAATATCCAGACAACCAAACAATGTGAAATTTGGTACACGTACACAAAATTACCTGGGGAAGGCTCTTAAACAGGTTTTGTTCCATCTCAACGGGTAGTTTAATTGTAATTAATTATGTTAGTATTTTAGTATATTAAAGTAATCACGGTATGGGAACGCCATCGCTATAGATAAAAAATCCTCTGTAACGTCATTTCCCGATGATACATTTTTAATTTCCCGATGATACATTTTTAAATGTTCTTCTAATAAAGCCGAATAGAACTTGCGCGCGGGTGCTGTATCGTGACTTTGTGCTGCGAAATGGCTTACAGCCGCCGACCACGCTCCATGTACTACCCAACTCAACACAACATTTTAGAGAAAACTTTACTAAACAAAAGCGGTAAGTAAACTCAAGATCCAGACAACCAAATAACGTGAAATTTGGTACACGTACACAAAATTACATGGGGAAGGTTCTTAAACAGGTTTCGTTCCATCTCAATGGGTAGTTTAATAGTAATTAATTATTTTGGTAATCTTTAGCTGGACCCCGGGAAAAAATAATAAGCTGGAATCGTAGCCACTGCGTTGATATGTATTTCAAATGTTATTGTATTTAAATTGTATCAATGCACAGGGCATTCTCTGTATTCGCGCACCAGGTGAATGTGTCATTGAACGGACGGAGATGAAAAGGTTAGGGACGGAAAAAGAAATAAAGAATTGTTGTTGAATTTTTTTTCATGCTCCCTGATTTGTACAGTTTGAAGAAGGAAAGGAATAAGGAAGGGGTTTTGAAGACGTGTGAAGCCATAATATGTATATGTATATATATATATATATATATATATATATATATATATATACATATATATATATATAGAGAGAGAGAGAGGGAGGGAGGGAGGGAGATAAAGAGAGAGGGGGCAGGGAGGGAGAGAGGGGAGGAAAGAGGGAAGGAGAGAGGGGGAGAGTGGGGGGAGAGAGGGAGAGGGGGAGAGAGAAGGAGGGATGAAGAGAGAGGGAGATGGGAGAGAGAGGGAGTGGAGGGAGGGAGAGAGAAATGGAGGGAGGGAGGGAGGGAAAGAGGGTGGGAGAGAGGGAGAGAGATAAAGAGAGAGAGGGAGGGAGAGATAGATAAAGAAAAAGAGGGGGCAGGGAGGGAGAGAGTGAAGAAGAGAGGGAGAAAGGGGGAGAGAGGGAGGGAAGGAGGGGGAGGGGGAGAGAGGGAGAGAGAGGGGGGAGGGAGAGAGAAGGAGAGGTAGGGAGGGAGAAAGAAAGGGAGGGACGGAAAGGGGGGAGGGAGAGACGAGGGAGAGAGGGGGAGAGAGGGATGGAGAGGGAGGGAGAGAGGGAGTAGGGAGAAAACAGAAGGTAAACAGAAAACCTTTTATTTAACCCGGGCAAATTCTGGTACTTGCAGCTAGTTGTTTTATAAATTTAATATTTCACTGTAACATTACAAGAAAATACTAACCTTGTGAGATATTTCTCAATAATGTACATCCATAATTAATCTGAGAAATTGTTTGACTGAAATTATAATGAGTTCCCACTGTGACGTTCAAATTTCCAAAATCAGATTTTGTTATATTTTCTATAACAATAGTTATTAAATAGGATGAATTGTTGAGATTTGATCTTGACCAAAGAACACATATGTCATTTAATATACATTGACTGCGATAAAATAAAGTTCCATTCAAGTTAACGTAAATACGATGTAGTTCATGACGCAGGAATACATTGATACATTTTGATAACATTAGTTTATCTCCTTCATTTAGAATTGTTTCATTCTGACTTTGTTCACTGTCACACAAACTAAGATTATCTGAAAAAGAAGTATTATTTGAAAATTTAAC
The DNA here is from genome assembly GCA_021962125.1 of Bulinus truncatus. Classification (NCBI taxonomy): domain Eukaryota; kingdom Metazoa; phylum Mollusca; class Gastropoda; family Planorbidae; genus Bulinus; species Bulinus truncatus. The sequence goes on from JAGDYQ010000274.1 coordinate 712,078, forward strand.
TAAATTAAATTATTTATTCCACAACAGCAATCGTGTTGCTAAATGTTTTTAAAATTTACCGCATGAAAAATTGTGCAGACCACTCACATACTTATAGTTTATGTACGCTATTTTCGGAATGATTATTCGGCAACATATTTATATATTGGTAGTCGTCTAGCCTTTGATACATTAATTTTCCTGGACCCATATTGTTTCTAGACGGCACTGATGATATGTTATATTGGTGATTGGATCATTGGTCTAGTGGGAGTGTATTTTATCGCCAAAAAATCTAAGTTCTTAGAACAATGGACTAAAAAATAGAAAAATATATCGACGCTTGTATATAAAAAAACAAGAAAAATCTTAAAATTAGCCTAGAAAATATGTTAAAAAACATTTACTTAAAGTAAATAATGAAAGAAAAACAATCAAATCAATTGAATCCTTTAAACAAATTGTATGTAAAAATGCGCAGATATATTAGTTTATCAGTCATCATAATGCCAACCATTATTGTTGTCGCATTTAAATATTATAATTTTTCGGTAAGCTACATTTTCAGAAAGGAAATTACCTGATAGTAAAATGATTTCAAAATGTACACTTAATGATTTTCTTTCTGTCTCCAAGTGTTCTTTATATTTTTTTGTTGTACTTAAAAGATTAGATTTTAGGACCACATCATTCCTAAATGTACTGAACACGACTACATACAGTTGGTCATCTCCAGGTACAACTTGATCTACAACTACTGTAATGTTATGATACAGATCAGTTTGACTTGTGTTTGATATCACTTGAATGTTTCCATCACTTGGTTGGTTCAGGACATAAACTTGATTGTTGATGTTTATAAATTCACTAAGATTTGCAGAAATAACACAAAAATTGACTCTCACAGTTTCACCAACATAAACTGTATACATTCGATTGGAAGACTGACTTTCACAAATAGTTGGTTGACCTAAAATATAATTAGTCATATAATAATGGATCAATAATACATTATAAATGATCCATGGTAAATATGCATACTAGCTGTTATTGTTTTATTGATATAAACATTTTAATTTTACAGATTTTTTTTTTAATTGTGATTATTACATCAGTGACATCGCTAGGGTGGTGAGATGTGTGAGGACCGCACAGGGTAACACCTCCATAGGGATGACACCAAAAAGAACAATTCAAAATTTCATAGCAGAACGAACTCGGCCTAGTCGGCTTTTAAAACCAATCTTTGTTAAAAACATGAGCAACCATGCAGAGCAGTAGCACAGGGAGCTACCATGCAGAGCACCTGAAACATAGTTAAAAGATATTTAAAGCTGCTCGGATCAATCTTGAGCTATTTCCAAACGCACTAAAAATGGCGCATGTTGTCAAGTGGTTTCATGACTATAAGCAACATAGGCACTTGATTAGGGCATAAAAAAGAGGGGCAACATGCACAAAAATCAAAGCAGAATTTATCATTTAAATCAGGGGTGGGGTGTCGGCCAAAACCGCCGACATCGACACCGACACCGGGGAGGGGGGGGGGAAAGAGAGATAATTGTGTATTTTTCCCCTGTATATATCTCATACTATATATATATATATATATATATATATATATATATATATATATATTAGGGTGGGGCAAAAACTGACCAATTTGGAGTTAAGGTCTCAGACAAACAAAAATAAGTGACCCATATGAAAGTAAAAGCGTAGACACAAACAGTTTTATTTTCTGTGTAACCGTTTTCTAGCAACTCTGTCTTTAAAAAAACGCAATTAAATGTGTTCTGAAAATATAACGCTGCTGAACAGAGTGAATTATTAACAATGTTAATGGTTCTTAAAATCAAACACAACATATTCAACGATCTCTAGTAAAATAAAAAAAAAAAAAGTTATTTGCAACAGTACGGCAGTTCAAATGTGAAATTAGTGCAGAAAGTCTGCCTTTGTTTCTATTGTTGTCACGTCCGATCTTGCTTTATTCCTTTGAATAATAGCATCATGGCGTCTATCATGTCCGTGTACTTTGCCACAAACTGCTGTGACATCCTTGATGTTTCTTTCAACATCTTGCGAATGGCATGGAAAGTGAGGTAGAATCACGTGGCCGTAACTGGCAATATCTTCGGCAGTGATGTCCTGCATCAGTGGAGGTGAATCAAACTCGACCAGTTCCCAGTTAACCATGCTAATGTACGACTCAGCTGAAAAGTTTACTTTTATTCTGTTCTTGTCAAAACAACGAATCTTACACGTGTCACTTGAGTGAGTACTTTGAGCCAGCAACATTTTTTCGTATGCAAATTTTCTAATGTTTTCGTCTTTGTTGCCAACAGCCGCCAACAAGATATTTTCTGGATGACAAAAGTAGCAGTTGTTTTGAAGCAATGGAGCCACGACAGCCTGATCATTTGTGTCAAGTTTTTGGTACAGTGAAATCATGAGGAAGTTATTGGCTCCATCCTGGCAGCTTGGATGAGATTTGATGCAAAACCATGATGGAGCATAAAAATTCAGTATGAATTTCACAATTCGTTGAAGGTCGGCAGAAGGACTTTTTTCGGAGGCATACAACCTGAATATTCGGTTAGCTTTAGTTAACCATCTGGCATGACTAATTGTCCCAGGTTGGGCAGTCTCTAAGTATGAGATGTAACTCTGACCAGCGCTGCAACCACTTTGAATAAGCAGACACATTTTCAGTAAATACTGCTGATCTGTACTTAGATCTTTCATCACCTCGTCTTCAACCTCAACAACAGAACCTGAAACTGGAGAAAATTCGATGATTGATTTCTGCTGGGGATCAAATTCCAGCATGCTTGCTATCTGTCCTTCTGAAGTCTTTGGACCAGTGGTCTTTCCATCAATGACTTCTATTAGCTTCCTTAAAGGCAATTCGTTGGCATGCAGTAAACAAACTAACCACTGAAGTGGCCTTCGTAGCTGAAGTTCAAGTTGTCGGATTACACAATTATGTTTACCAGTATTTATTGGTGTTCCATCACAAACCACTGCTTGTAAAGTTAGTTCCGACTTGCTGCTTGTAACCACTGACATAATTTCTCTGGAAATGTCCTTGGACTTCCTTGATGTTAGAACAACATGTTCAACAAAGCTGCGGGTAGGAAGTGATACTAAGACGTAGTGCTCTTCTTTGACTTTGCGACGAGTAGACCCAGTATGCTTTACAGTGACATCAATCTTGCCATCATAACCGAGACAAACAATTCCTTCACTTTCTTCTTTGTGATATTGAACTGACTTCTTCCTCTAAGCATCCTTTTGACGGCGCAGCTAGCTGGGGTGCAAAGCATTTTCAGGTGTCAACAATCCAAGATCTTTGAAGACGGCATTTACGTTCAAAACGGTATCACGATTGCTGACATTGTACATATCAACAGCTTTCCAAAGCTCTGGATACAACCATCTATTTTGTGGAACAGTGCTGGAGCGCGTTTCTTTATCACTATCTTCTTCTGTGTCTTCATGTTGCACATAACTGCTGTCATTATTTCGGTTATCTTCTGAATCGTTTCCTGAACAAATTTCCATTTCCAAGTCTTCTGTAACAACGGTGCCTTCATCTATCTGCGCTCTTGTTTTTGTTTCAAACTTTGCAGCTTTCTGTTTTCTTTTTTCTAATTTCTAAAGCCTAACTGTCACAATTGGATCAATATTTCCAATAACCATTTTCTTAACAGTCTTCTGATCAACCCAGAAATTCCGATCAATTATTGGAATTTTAGACTCGACATGGCATTCGCAATCTTTCCTGTCAAGAACTTCAGCATCAACACACTTGCAGGTACAAATATCAAAAAAATCATCAAAACTTGACAAAGCTGTCTGATATGGCACAGATGTTCTTTTTTATTCAGGATATTTTCGCAGATCGTTCCCTTTGTCGACTAATCTTTTGAATTTTTTCAGTACACTGTCAAAAGCAAAAACAGGTATGCTGGCAGCGTTGTATATTTCGATTACTGCATTTGAAACAGTTTTTGCAACTTCATTAAGGGAATGATTTGGCTCCAATTGTTGGTAATAACAATATGCCCTGAAAACATCTTCACACGATGGCCGAACATTTTTGGCCAGTTCTTTTGAAAAACCAAATACCGAATGCCGACTTCTACTTCGTGTACCAGATCTTGCCAATGCCATGAAATAACAAAAGTTTAAAATAAAAATACAATTTCCAACGGAAATGACAGTTTGTATATTTAATTTGATCGTTTTTTAAATAGATAATAACAAGTGAACATTCGTCTTTTATATTTTTTCATTAATTTTACCGTCACTGGAATTTTTTTTAACGGGGGCCTAGACACAGCACATTTTAATACCCACACATATTTATAGTAAAAATAAAATAAAAATTCAAAAAAGCTTACATAATAATAGTAATGTAAACAGTTATCATTTAGCTGTACAATTATACCAAACATAAATATGATAACTATTCTAGATGCATTTCGTTAATAACAGTTGGCGCTTTAGGGGTTAATATTCATAAAATGTACAATGAGAACTGTATTTTTCAATGTTGCGACCCCTAGACATGAAAAAACACATGAACATGAATTGTTAAATTGATCACTAGATGAGGGAGCATCTATTTATAATTGTCTGATAGAGACAACAGCAGTTTGCCCCACCCTAATATATATATATATATATATATATATATATATATATATATATATATATATATATATATATATATATAAAGATGCACGTCAAATTGTATATTTTTTCTTCTTGGCTCTACAACCCAGTGGTACATGTAACATTGAAAGGTCATGAAAAATACTAGATATGGACATCAAGAGTAGCTGCAGTGAATACATTGAAGTAACAAAAGTGTATGGATTACTTCAAGATAAGCCACAGTATGCGGGATGTTATTTTTATAGTAAACCTGAAGCGACCAACTCGCTACTTTTAATAAGTTTTATTTATGTTTAGGCTTATTCTCAAATATTGGTCAAGATTATTATTAACGACTGCCTAAGTCAGCACGTCACTGCGAGGTACAGACATATCTTACAACACTTGAGTAATGATGCTTGAAAGTTTATAAGTGGTCAATCAGAGAACGCAGAATGCTGAAATAAAATCACGGCAAGGGCTACAGACAATGATAAAAGATGGTTGTTCCAGACCTATTTTTTAGAAAAGAGAGAAAGAGTATGAAGACACTACATACTTATCAGCTAATAGAGGAATGAATCGTTATTTTACACCCGAATAAAACCTGAAATATGTATTGAAAATGTTTGTATTGTAATATCTGGTGGGGGGGGCGCCTGAACAGCTCCAGCTACGGATTGGGCTTTAATGTAGTGCTGTTGTGACGTAGATTGGTAATGTTTCATTCTGGTTGAGAGAAATTAAGCTGTGGAGAGTGTGATCATTCTTTGAAGTTCTAAAAGACTTGAATAAGTTTGTGTGTAATCTTTCTCCAACATGGATATTGACAGACAGATGCTAACTAAAAAAATGTCATGATTTACATTGATTGATTGAATAACAGAGTGAACATAGCCAGTAGCCTTTCCATCTGATTTCAGTCACAATTCTGTTAATGTTGACAAGTTGTTGTAATGTAGAGAATCTCGTTTAGGAAAAAAATACATTTGTTGATAAACAGATTTACCAAGTGTTATTTAAAAAGGAAAGAAGAACTTAAGAAAACTTTAATTTAAAGATTGGCTAAGATCTATCTGACGTTGTTCTGGATTGTTTAATTAAAGTTCTAGTATTTTTTTTTGAGGGGAAGTTCTTGTGCTGGCACCGAACCGACTCCGGACAAGTGCCTATGCTGACATCGATACCGACACCGACTCCGGACAAAATACAAATACCGACAACGATACCTACACCAGGCAAAGTACAAATGCTGACGCCGACACCGGCAAAAACTACCGACACCACCGACACCGGCCCCCCAGCCCTGATTTAAATCATTACATTATCACTCTACATTGTCAATTGCATAGGTCTAGTTTATTGAAATTTGAATAACTTGAGAGCTTTTATGCGCAGATAGAGAGCTATACATATTTTGAAACATTACATACGATTTACCGTAGATAATTGCTTAAAAGTCGATCTCGCGGATAGGTCGAGAGTATTTTAAAGCCAAAAATTACGAAATTTGGTATGACCCACGCATAAGTCGAGGGTAAAACTTGACATCTATCATATTCTTTAATTTTTATAAATATACTGCTGGACATTTAGTGTAATTAGATTTAAGGTTGCATTTGTTAACGCGCTGCATCATGCACTAGGCAACAACCTATAAGTACGGGGTGATTGGATTCCAGCCCCTTCGATCGCCTTGCAAGCACTCTACCAACTGAACTATCCAGCCACTTCGCCCCATTTAGATTTCAAGTCTTAAGGCTATTAAAAAATTACATATGATGTGGGTCAATAAACAATTCAATGCAAATTTAATAAAAAGCTGCAAAACGTTGCGCCAAATAAATGTTAAGTCTATGTTTCCGGTTTCCGCCATTGTCCGCGTTGCCTTGCGGTGTTGAATATGCAAAATTGTGTGTTGCCTGCGGATATTTCGACTGTTAACCTATACTGTACAGTTAAATTTTGTTATTTAAAGATTTGGTGCTAATCTGAACTATCAGCATTTTGGTCAAATTAACGCAATTTTTATTACGGGTTAATGCTCATTATTGCAGTTTGATCATCGACCTTACTATAAACCGTTCATGTCAAATATAAAACGTGTAGAACAAAATAATTCAAAGAAGTTTGACTAAAAGTAACGATTAATACTAATGATTAAATGTTCATCTTTTAAGTTCTGTAATCATTTATTATTAAACAAGATAGATACTTTATTAGTACGATTACTTTTTTTTACCGAAAATTATGAATGAAAAGATTAAAGAACACATTTGCATAATTTATTTAAAATGAATAGTTATATTTAACATGCTATAACTATAAATAATGTATAATTGACATTGTTTAAATTTATAAACAATTAAAAAGGAGATTTTGCTTAATCATGCTACGCGCTCAGAAAAAATTAAACACTAGAGAGATATTAGAAAATGAAAGGACATTTTCCTAGGTTCTAATAATATATTTAAACAAAATATTTTGTATATGATTTCTATGAGTTTTAAGTCAACATCAATCTGTAAAACATTTACATGTAATTCTTTTGATGTTTTTTCTATTAGTAATGTAAATATAAATGTATTTAACTAGTGCATTTAAATATTAATACCTTTAGAATTTTTGGTTCAAAGATTGAGAGATATACATATTTAAAGAATTCTGCTCGCGTTTGATACAGTGCATTGGGTTTAATATATATAATTGGGGTTGGGGTGTGCAAGATTATTGGTTAGTACTGTCACGGGTTGTGAGTGGTTGGGGGAAAAATCCCCTGTTAAACCATCCAACCCTTGATTCTCACTGCTACACCCCTTAATAGTAATATGTTCCTTCTTTTACCAATAATTACGTCATACGAGCAGGTTGTCAGCGAGCCGCGGATCAAACATCCGTATGATCCGGCGCTGAAACATGTGTCAGGAATCTGGCAGAAAGTTGCCATTTCGCACCTTGGCGTTGACTGTGGTCGGAAATATCTAGTTCCAACAGTCAGTTACTATTGCCTGTGAAGTCTGGACGTACAATTCCCCCCCCCCCAATCTGTTATTACTGGGAAACTGGTGTCCACTGATTGGCGGTGCATAAAGCGTAAATGAATCATTGGTCGGGGGGCGTGGGGGGGGAGTCACGTGTGAAAGTCTGGAAGCGTGGATGAAAGAGTGAGAATGGACGGTTGAAGTAAGAGAGAGATATATAGAGAGAGATAAAAATGTATTTATTCTCTATTGACTGGATTAACATTTGTGCGTTTGTAAGCCACCAGACCCTGTTTAGAACTAGTTAGTGTTTTGTGTAATAATTTTTTTACATGTTTATACGTTACTGATATCAATGAAATATGTTTTATATTGTTGTATTAGCAGTTTATACAACAGCACCAAGAAAAATCACTTATTCAAAGTTCCATTAAAAATTAATGAGTTAGTATACTTTATTTTTTTTAACTTTTAAAACTTACAATAATCTATTTTGATATCAGTTTCAAGTAATCTTGTTTCCCCTGACCTCATCTGCACAACACAGGAGTAAGTTCCCATGTCTTGACACTGTAGAGGTGCAAATGTGTACACTGCCGTGTTAGTTGATGAAATATTTACAGGGGTCACTTGATATCTTTTATAGATATGTACACTCAGAATAGGTCCAATGATGAAATAACAAAGTAAACTATGACGTATTCCAGGTATCTGATCACTTGGTTCAATGTAGAAATTAATATCTGAAAATTAAATATTTTATATAGTTGTATACGAATGGTTGCATATTTTTTAGATTTTATTATTTCACAATGATTTAACTGGAACCAGCATACATATTAATAGTATAACGTTTCCTGATCAAAGTGGTATTAATAAATAAAATGTTATCAAACTCTTATAATGTCTAAACGTAATAGTTTGTAACGTTTACGAAAACTATGAACTTTCACACGAATCTTAATAATGTCAATTTCAAAAAAAGCTATAGTGGTAAAAAGATTTAGTGAAACTTATAGGTGTTACTGTTAGTTAGCTATGTAAAATACAACAATTAACTTTCTTCTAATTTAACTATAACTGATCAGGTGTAAAGTTGAATGAATAATTTTGAACAATTTTAAGTGTAATTAAGTTCTTATAATGTCTAAACGTAAAAAGGTTGGAACTTATTAACGAGACCTATGAATTTTAGAACGAACCTTTATAATCTTAATTACTAAAGTGGTTTAAAATGTATTTTGTTCCTGTATCGTTTCTGTCGGGGTGTGAGCTTTGGGCCCGACTGTTTGAGTATGGAGACGCACGTTGTGGTAGCGTGATATTTATCTTACATCCAACATTCACTTCAATGAATGAACAACCAAGTGGATCGCTGATTCATAATTTAATCTGGACGAAGACTTTAAATATAAAATATACAAGCTGTTCTTCACATTAAATACCAATTGACCTTGATAATAAATAAGCATGAACAAAGGCACGTCTTCTAAGCTCTAGAGTAAAAATCTAACTACCACTAAGCAGAGGCACATCTTGAAAGCTCCAGAGCTGGTATCCAACTGATGTACTTCTTACGTCAACATAACAACATAAAAGACTCGGATCTCCAGTTAGTTAAAAACTGTGATCAAACACATGCACGAAATAATACCAAAATAAGACAATTATAACACCTTTACATTTTCCATGTCAACCAGAAAATCAAAGTTAACTTTCATCATGTCATTCTTATGCCGAGAAAGATGTTACGAATTAGTGAAACATTGAAATAGACTTAACTCTTTTATGATATTGATGAATATGCGGCTACCTCCTTTTTTATATTATGAAAGTTTAATTCTTATATTCTTTAAACAACTAATGAGACGGTGTTTGATGTGCCCTTTTTTCATCTCTACCTTACAAGATGGTGCCAAGTCATCAGAGGCAACATGAGACATAGGTCGGTGACTGGACAAGCCGGAAGTCTGACACGTTTTTCACATAGAATTATAATTATATTACGACAGAACAAGTTCATTAGAAATAAATAGTTTTTTTTTTGTTTTTTTTATCCCAATTTTAGCTCACCAGTCGATACAATTTTAAATTTTAAATATGTTCTTCTCCAAAATATTTATCGTTCTGTACAAATACAATTTAAACAATTTAAGATACACATATTTTTAAACCAAAAGCGTAACAATGAAATCCTGTACAAATCATAAAAAACGTTTGTATGCCTTACTTAGAAATTGTCTATGTGCGATGTATTGATTATCTTTTTTTTATGTCTAAGTTGTATTAAACATTTTTTATCTATAAAAATGATTTTAAGCTTTTTTTAAGAGATATAAATGTTATTATAAACGTAAGGTTATATTAACGTGGATAATCAAGATGTTTCTATACAATATATTTTAATACAAAACTTACCTGACTTTCTAACATCTACTTCAAGATTTAATATTCGTGATTTAAAATCCATAAAGGCCAGCACGAAATGTCTGTACGATGACTGTGTTATGTTTTTAATATAAAATGTAACTAAATATCCGTGTGGCCGTTCACTGTCAGTTATACGTACTCCGATGTTACTTGATGTATCATTTCTATAAAAAGGCTGTAAATTTATTAAAACAACATATACCAACATGTCTGCTAATGCATAGACACAAAATGAAGTTTCTATTGACTCACTGATACCAGCAAACACAACGGCATTATATGATTGTTTGTTGCATGTCTTGAAATCTAAAACATAAAAATAAAAAAAAAACAATTAAAAAAATATCGAATTTACATTTAGAATTATTTAGCTTTTGTTCTGATAAATTATTTCTATTGTTTAATTTTTATATTTTTTTCGAAAATATGGATGTTAAAAGCTTCATTTAAATAAAAAAATATACATGTATAATCATTTTAAATTTCTTTCCACTACATGTGCATATATTGTGAACCAGCACTAATGGGGACAAAATTTGAGAAACACTGTTCTAATTCAATACTCTAGTTCAACGTTTTTCAAAATGTGGGTCGAGACTCATTGATGTGTTTCAGACGAGCTTTTACGTGGTCGCAATAAAATTGAAATGTATAATATTTAAAAGATTGAGAATACATATGTACACACATAACTCAGTTTCTTTATATATTTCAAAAATAAAAGGGTAAATCTATAAATACTATTTAAAATAATTGTGTTCCATTGCCGTTATCATACTTTTTATTTTAAAATTGGTCAAAGAAACAAAACAAAATCTAAACTTATGAATGTATAAATAAGTCCTAGATCATTGAATTATTTATTTCAAGTTAGTCTCGACCCACTCTCTAGTTCATATTCGACTTCATACTCTTGTTCATACTTTAGGAGTGCATACATTACTTCATTCTCTAGTTCATTTTTTCGGAGTGTATACTATACTTCATCTCTAGTTCATATTTTAGGACTGCATACTGTATAGGGTCGCCATATTTTATCACGGACCAACCGGGACTGTTCTGTCTTTTCTACTTTAGGTTTAGGGATGTCGGTTTCGGGGGGGGGGGGGGGGGGGTTATGAAAACAGTAATGTAAAATACACTTAAAATGTAGAATAGATAATCTTTGTTATTTTATTCATAATGGTACACAAACATGATATTTTTACAAAACAAAACAGTTTTCTACTTGTTGCACCTCTCGTATTTTTTACTTCAGTGAACCCTTCTCAATAAGTCCTTCTTCTCTTTAATTTTTTTATAAAATTCATTGCAGCTAAGTCCGAAGTTAACTTTGCACACCATCAAACCATGGACTGTGGACTCATGCATCAAACCCCGTTCATCACGCCAGGCACTATTCATCATCCAAAAAACCCACTCAACTGGGGCGGACGTTCCAGGAAGACAGAACACATACTCAACAACCATTCCAAGATTAGACATTACGATGTTTTGTTGCTTAAAGGAAGAGAGTAGCTCCATCCATTTTTCTTCGCTTGATTTTTTACGATCGTTTTCCTTTTCTTCTCTTTCCCAATCACCTACTTAAGCAGCCCAAAATTTCTTGGCAAGAACAACCTCATCAAAAAGCTCGTCAGTGTTAACCTTAGGTTTTCCGAGATTCTTGTTTATCTACTCTGCCGACTTCTGTAAATTTGTATTAATGTGTTACGTACCAAAATGTTACTGATCACACAAGAGCAGATTAATCATTCTCTGATCTAAAAATTTCGCTCAATTATTTCCAAGAAACTGTGCCCTGAATCTAAACCGGGACAATTTCAACAACCGGGCGGGACACCGGGACAACCCAGTATATCCGGGACTGTCCCGGTGAAACCGGGACGCATGGCAAGCCTATGCATAAATGACTTCATTTTCTAGTTCATATTTTTGGAGTACATACTCGACTTCATACTCTAGGAACACAGCGAGGCTGATTTCACAGACTGTAAGAGACTAAGTCTTAGCCTACTCTTTCACTAATAGAGTTCAAAGAGAGAAAGAGAGAGAGAGAGAGAGTTGACGTAAACTAAAATACAATAAATGTACGTGTCATAACTTAATTCATAAAAATAAAAATGTATGCTGTGATTTTGGTCCGCGGATCGTAGTTTGTCCGTGGCTTCTTTAGTTCAGATATTAGAGACACAATCCAGTGATGAAACATTCACAGATATACAAGTGAGATCGCCAATTGGGTCGACCTAGGTAGTATGGCTCTTTAAGGTTAAGTGGAAACGAATTTTTGTTATAAAAAAACAAAAATTTCTTCTCTATTGGCATTCAGATATTGACGCCTAGTTAGTATTATATACATAGGTACGTTACATGGCATCCATATGTTGTTGTATTATCCATAATTTGTATCTAAATATTAACGTAAAGTTCAAAAAGAAAGTTGTATTTTGCAGCCACCTTCTCAAAGTAAGATTTTTGGCGGTGTATGCAACTTGACTTCCGAAAAATTAAAAGACATATTTCTTATGAAATAAAGATTGAACTTTAATGTGTGATATTTACTAATGAAAATCCACGTGATATGATACATATAAGCATAACAAAACTTTAATGACTAAAGTTCACCCTTAAAATTATGTGTAAATGTCATCTACCACACACGGGCTCATTGTCCCGAGTGTCTAAAAAGAACTGTTCTTTGTGTTTCTGACATGTACAAACTCCCTACGTGTAACTTTCTGCACTGATTTTCCGAATCCCCTTTCTGTAAGTCTAACTGGTCAAAACCTATGATCATAGAAATATTTTTTTTAAAGACAGACCATGCCCATTAAAATACGTTTGACTTAGGTCTAATAAAATAAATTTGTCTAAGGCCTACTAAAGTAAGTTTGGCTATGCCTACTAAGGGTTTTATCTAAACCCATAATTTTACGTTTGTCTAAGATCCAAAAATACCACAGAACGCCTCTTGTTTTATTAATAACTGTAGATTTAACAACTACTTGCATTATTTAAACCAAAAAGCTTTTTTTACATAATATGAGGATTCAGATTATAGTTCCACTGATCTGTTCAACACCCTGCATTTTGTTAAAGAAAGTGCTAGCTAATAATAAACGTTTTATAAAAAGAGAAAAAAAAAAGTTTTCTGATTTCTTCCTTAATTTGTTTTCTCTATCCCCTCCCTTACCCCGCCTTTTTCAAATATTATTTTCTACCCCAAAACATTCTATATTTTCTCCTCTTTCTGTCTTTTTTGTACTCTCTCCCACGTTACCTATTCTGTATTTCCCCCATAATATAATTCGTTATTATAATGAAAACTCTAAAATGTATTTATTTCTATAATTGAATGTCAATCTTTTTTTCCACAATTTATGTTTTTTAACATGTTTTTATAACATATTATATACATAGTTTTTTCTACAGTTTTTTATTAATAAACTATTTAATTAAAGGTTTAGTTAATTATAAAAAAAGTTGATGCTCAAATGTTCTCTTTAATAGTATTGTCATACTATTAATTAGAATGTGTACATACGGTATGCAGGCCTATCTAGTATTTTTATTTCACAGTATACAATAAAATCAGTGATCAAATTTTTTTTTTTATTTTTTAGATTGAAAAGATCAAAATCATGTGTGCACCAGTGCGACAGATAGGCTAGGTGCGACTGTGATTGAGAGATTATATTATAAAAGTATAAATAAAGAATTAAAAAAAAATAGTCATTGTATGGCTTGTTATTTATAATATTCATTGACCATAGGCATACATGAGCCGTTACTATATGGCCGATTATTTCCAGGCCCTAAGGCAATGGTCTAAATGTGAATCCAGACTTAGAAACATTAGTGCAAATGAAGTTTGTAATTCTTTATTTCGTAAGCAGTAATTCGGAGCTAGATGGGTGGGGCATACCAAATGAAATACCATTATGGAGACATCCGCGGGAAAAAAACAAAGACAAAGTAAAAGACGGACAGTGAAATGAGGGGAAGAAGTCAATCGATAATTCAAGCACAAAATGATTACAATTCTTTTATTTAAAGACTTTAAGAAAAATATTTGACAAAATAAAAAAAAACAAATGAGAGGTATGTGAGGTTTGTGTAATTCTAAATTTTACTTTTATAATGAGAGGAAATAACACATTTTGTATATTCAATTTCATTAACTCTAGTTTTTTTTTTCTTCTTCTCCTTAACAATATATATATATATATATATATTATAAAATGGTAGAGAGCATTGTTTTTCTTGGTTTCAAGGGATATGGAGGACTTTATTAGTCACTAGAGACGGGTAGGATATTAACACATTTTAAATTTTGTCAAAAAAAGTTTTCTAGCCCAACTGGTGAGCCACCATTACTAGTTACGATACAGTCAAGAGGATGCTTAAGGCAGGTACCCATGACAGCCTTGAGGTTTCACCCCACTCCTGCCACTTCATTGGTTGCCTCCTATAATTTATGTGTTATGTCCTTTGTACTTTTAATATTGACTTGTAGGGTCATATTTTAAATAAAATATTTTTTTTCAATGAGATAACTAAATCAATAGCTATGATTTCTCGGGACCAGAATTCAACATAGGCGAATGTATTGTTTATATTTATATATTTATTTCTGGCTGTTTCAGAGTTGTTCATATAGTCACATATATAGTAGCCTCATCCATTGATACGTCATTAACTTAGATGAAATAAGAGAGCATGTAAAATTTTAAAGGCAAGCGTAATTCTCCGTTTAAAAAAAAATAATTGGAGTATCTAAAATTTTAGAGTACTAGTATTATATATATATATATATATATAAGAGTTGCTTTCGAATTAAAAAAAATGATCAAAATTAATGCAAATTAATATTTGTTTCTCAAATTAAAGCACATTTTAATCGACGCAATATAATACATTTATTTGTATTCAAACTCGTATGTCATTATATCATTGCACAACATTGGCATAATAAACAAGTCAGTTAAATTTACGAAATATGTATTGTTAATTATATCAGATTCATTAAGCACAAATATATATATATATATATATATATATATATATGTGTGTGTGTGTTTTGAATTTGTTTTTCATACCAATTTGTTGACATGTATCAATCACGTCAAGTTATGCAACTTGTTTTTTTTCAATCAACAACAATGCCAAACAAGTGTTTTTCTTGTAACGTAGGTCAAAACTCTTTATGTATGTCAACCTCTCTTCCCTGCATTCCTATCATATTTTGCTACACTTTACTCCCTCGTAAGTCTTGTTTACTGTACCCTCCACTACAGTTTCTATCCCTTTCAATTCCCATTCCCAAAAATAAAATACACACGTCATTTTTATCTCATATGTGACTTTTCCATCATAAAATAATAGTATAGCGAGAAATTATTTGCTAACTTATTATTAAAGTGTGTTTTACTTTATTTTTGACATCTTCGCAGTCTTTCTGCCTACAAATATGACTTCACTTATGACTTATCCAACCACCTGTAAATCAAACCAGTAGCATACGTCTGCAGATCTCCACTAATTGTATCATTGAGGGTCATAAATTACATATACGAAATGACAATCATATTGTTTCAAGTTAATATAGCGGCTACGATTTTATGTAAACGTGACATTATCTCTGTTCGGATTTTTTTTCTAGATTTTTTTTTATCATGTCTGATCTATTTCTCTTTATAGAATTTTGTTATTTTCTGATATTTATTCTTATTTATTTTTATACGGAACTCTGAAATAACAGCATTTTGGGTACAATTTAATACATTTATGTGTTTGCGTTGAGAAATTGAATGGAATATTTTTATATGCATCAATTACGCGTTAATTGCAGTAAATCAACAGAGCTAGTTATTTATCGATTAGGCGCTACTCTGAACATTCAGCGTTTTAGTCAAATTAACGCAATTAGGTGTTCCGTTAAAAATTGTCATCGCAATTTTTTTAACGCGTTAATCGTGCGTAAATGCAGTTTAATCAGCAGCCCTAAAATATAAACATTTATATAGAGAGATATAGATAGATAGACAGATAGATAGATATATAGATATACAGATAGATAGATATATAGATATACAGATATATATATATATATATATATATATATATATATATATGTTACCGCAAAGTGTGAAATCCGGCATTCTATAAAATGCCCAGGCTATGTAAAGAATGCCTGAATTTTTCAGGCAAAGTATGAAATAAATTGCTATTTCATACATTGCCTAAGCATTCTATAGAATGCCGAGTTCCTGTGTGGCAAAGTATGTAACTGGCCTTGTTAGAAACTAGAGTAGATTTAGAGACAGAGACCATCCCCTTCGACGTTGTAATATAAGAAGATGTATCAGAAGTGGTAGTAATGCAAGTAATAGTTGACAAAGGTGACAGACGAATTAGGACAAAGTGGGCAGAAAACAATAGAATAGTAAAAATCAAAGGTGTGAAGAATCTAGAAGTAGACCGGGAGGCGTCGACGGACAGTTATGGAGAGACAACAATGACGACGAGTCAGCATTTTCTGCAGAAGACATGCATGAGGATGCAAGTTATGATGATGGTAACCAAAGCAGTGGTACAGCCATAGTTATTGAAGAGACTTTCCGTTCTGTGGTTATCGAAGACCCTTCTTCTTCCACTGCCTGTTGCGTTTGCTTAAAAAAAACCAGCGGTGCTAATACATGTCGAAAGGGTTGCCATAATGTTCATGTTATCTGTGGGTATTCCCTTATAGACGATGACGACAATGAAATAGAAGGTAATTGTGTTAGCATTTTGTGCACTGTTTGCTTCAATAATCAGAAAGCTATAAAAAATTGAATCGAATGAGACCTCAAAATGTAGGCGAAAAGAATAAAAAGGATTCGGACACAAATTTTCCTTCTGCGCCTTTGGGAGCCACTGTGCGAGTTCCGATTCCCGATGTTGACAAAGGGCGGGGAGACTCACGAAATCCGTTGGCAGTTGTTGTGAGCATGACAAAAGATGGCTTTTACCGCCTTGGAACTTCACATTGAATCTTGATGCAACTATATGCCAGATCAGAATTCACCTCATGTCCAAAAGATTTAATAAAAGCGGAAGACGTTCCTGACCTTGAAATAGCTCTCCGATTTGCTGCTACTTCTCAGTCTACATGAAACGACCAAGGATTCGTCAGATGTATGTGCAAGACGAAATGCCAAACCATGAGGTGTCTTTGTGTGAAAAAGAAAATTAAATGCAATTCAAAATATCATTATAGTCTTCCCTGCTGCAACAAGTAGCTCATTCCAGTTGTGTTCTGCTTGTTTTCACCAGAAACAACATCTTTTTATTATTTATCAATTCTTCACTAATTCGTGAAATATGAACATGAACGATCAAATGCCCAAATACGATGTGTTGTGTGTAAAAAAAGAACATTAAGTACAGTACAATTCTAAGTTTGAATCCAGTCTTACCTGCTGAAGCAAATACTTCAATCTCAGCTCTGCTGTCGTTGTTTTTTTCCGGTATGAACATCAAATGCTTTATTTTGTATTCATTCCATATTAAAATACGTTTTTGTCAATAAAGGCTTTTGTTTTTCTTTTCTGAAACTTTGCCTAAACGACACTAGTCATTCTATACAATGCCTAGGCAAAGTGTGAAATTCCGGCATTCTACAGAATGCCTAGCCATTGTATAGAATGTTTTGGAAAAGTATGCACAATTTAAAAAATGTATACTTTGCCTAAAATCATCTGACATTCTATACATTGCCTAGGCATTCTATAGAATGCCGGAATGTCACACTTTACCGCCAACATATATAGGTATTTAGCCAATCAGAAATCCTGTTCAATGTGTCCTCCTTGCTAATTAACAACTTTTTCTAAACTTAGACGCCACTCTTTTATGCGACTGTCAATACATTGCTGTCCCAGATTTCTCCACTCTTCAATTATTACCAACTACAGCTGCTGCACCCCATATGGCATAATCTACTGGGTTTAAATCATTTTTGTTCGGTGGCCTTATTTCTTGCTAAATGAAGTCGCGGTAATTTTTGCCATTCTTGGGAAATAAACTTATTTTTTCTTTTGTAAACAATTGTCACATTAAAATCCAAAATAGTGCCCAGAAATTGTCGAACTAATGACGTCATATATCTAAACAAGCAAGTAAGTAAATGAGTAAGCAATTTAAGATATTATGCATAAAACAAATAAAACTTTGTTATAATTATATTACTTTCTAAGCAAAGTTATTTTTTTTTGGCCCACTCTGTATATATAAATATTATGGTGACAAAAAATCAAAGTGCTTGAAATTGAACTCTCAACCCTTAATTTCGTTCATTTTAATTAAATATTAAACTGTGCAAAATATTATTAAGATATATTTATATTTAGGGGTTACTTAATAAAGTTGAAATTTTCCGATTTAAGGGTCAACAAAAAATAAAAAAGGACGCATTTTAATTTCTTTCTAATACAAATTTTAATTATGTTATTCAAATGAAGTGTTTTTATATGATTTTATTCAATGTTTGATTTAAGAATATGTACTTGTTGTTTGTTCTTTTGTTTTCATTAATGTCTTCACATTTGTAGACTTCTGCATATCTGGAATATGACGTCGATGTTCTTCCACGGTTTGCAAATATACTTGCAAATGATTTTCATATTTCGTTCAAACATTTGCATCATCTTAAATGAGTTTTACCCCTCTTTCGGCTGTATCATTTACAACTTTCATAGAATTAACAATTATATATGCTTCTTGGTATTCAGTTGCTGTACTCCACCTGTCTGGGTGATTTTCTTTCATGAATTTCTAATTTATTCCAAAACACTTCAAATACATATTTTGATCACTTTTGCAAATTCATCTAAGTTCATGCTTACAATTTGCTCCATTAATCATTTGCTGTCAAGCCTTTTTATCTGTTGGTTTTTATTTTTGGGCTTTTTAAGTGCACTCCACATTTTTTCTTTAGTTTGGTTATCAACATCTTCACTGAAAAATAAGAGACTTACCAGACTGATTATGTTAAATACCATAAATGTTCTACAATAGCTTAAAATGTAGATTTAACGAATTCTTTGTCAAATATTTTGAAATTATTCAATTTCTGAATCAAAATCAGGTCATTGTAAGGAGCAGATGAAGTGATGGGAGCTCGAAACCATTGTCCCATGTAAATCAAAATTTAAAAAAATCGAAAAGCGTAGATGATTTTTTATTTATTTTTTGTCGAAACAAGTAAATTTCAATAGAGTACATCCACGGTGCTTGGTGCAAAGCGCCGAAATTATGGAAAGTTATTCCGCTTTGGCCTGGAGGAGTTTCTTCTAAAAAATTATCGACTGTTGCAAAAATTCTTTGTAATCGTCGTGAAGTTGTTTTGTTCCTTGCAGCATACTTACAGCTAATTCTACTGCTCATGGTACAAGTGAACTGTTACAGGCCCCGCTCACGAGACCCCAGATGTTGAGGATCCCGAGAAGGGTAACCTGGGCTTGTTGCTAGAAGTACGAGGGCTGATCCAATAGTTGACTCGTATTTTATTTGTATTTCCTGCCACACACACAGTCTCCACAGCAATTACAGGTACAACTGGTGACTAGGATCAACTCGACGAAGTCGTGGGTACAACAATCAGATATTTATTAGGTACAGAGGCCCCAGCCCGTATCAGGGATCTGGTGGCCTTTCAAATAAAACAAAGATAATCAAGAAAGGTACAGCAACGAAGTAATCCAATATAAAATTATGAATAAATTGGAGGACGTGTTCACTCTAGATCTCTCTCTCACTCTATTTCTCTCCCTCTCTCTATGTCTCTCTTTCTCTATATGTCTCTCTTCTCTATATGTCTCTCTTCCTCTATATGTCTCTATTTCTCTCACTTAGAGACTATTCACTAGGCGACCCTCTCAATCGAGAGCCCGCGGTCGAATGCCAGAAAAATCTATTTACTAGCTCGCTCATCACTTTTTCACACGTGACCATTAACCAATCAAATATGATAGCTGCTACATTCAAACTTTCAAATTTGGGGGTGGAGCCTAGATGGGGGGGGGGAAATACGCCGTGTAGACAAAGACCTTAGTAACTGGACATCAAGCGGGTCTCTTTGAAGACGCCGACCGGAGTCCGTACAGCAGTCCGGTGGACGGAGATTTTCCCGCGGAATATAACATGTTACTGTTAACTACTCCTCGTTTACCTTCCGCTGTCCACCTGGCTGATGACGCAATTACGGGGGTGGGGTGAAGAGGGTGGGGAAGAACTGAGGAGCGGGAACGAGGATTGTTATGTATAGTTTACTTTAATATACATATCAACGTTGTTACTATTATGGGGTTAAGGGTTGGGGTAAGGGGATAGTTTAGATAAATTAGTCACAACCTGTGACATCACCCCCCAACGACACCGTAGTAGGTGAGGCCATTACATCACATAAAAGGAGAACTTATCTCCAGTAACCCTGACCACAACATAATGAATAGGGCCAGTAAAACATACATATTTAAATAATCCTAAGAATGTCAGAATAATTACCACGGCGTACAGCCGGACATAAGGTCTGACCAACACAAGTTGGTCCGGAGATAAAATAAAAAAAAGAAAAATGGTGAACACTCTTTCTTTCGAAAGGTGGCACTTAAAACAAAACTGATTGTATTAGTAAGCCTACATGGCGGTACTGAATACATAATAGGGTAATCAAGATAGTCTCCCTTTGAGGGGATGACTTTACATCGACAGACACAACAGCGTTACAACATTTAACCTGTAATAGAAAGGAAATCATGCATAAATAAATGTGACAACTGACATAACTTCACTCACACGGCATTCACTCACTCTAGGCAAGCCATATAATAACCCCTCTAAGAGTGGCCCCTTTGTGAGCGGGCTCAAACCGATATGCAGCTGCCGTCGACGAAGTTATGCTGGGCACCGACTCATCAAATCTGCCCCCACATTATCCTTCCCTTCGATGCTATGTACCGTTTACACGGGGGGATGTAGAGCCTGGTTTTATTAGGGCCCGACTCCTCCCCATCGGGAACATCTCCGTGGTCTAAGCGTAGTTTCGGGCTTTCCCTCTCGGCTTTACCGCGCCTACTCCTACTCGCAGGTCGTGTTGTGAGTAGTCTGTCAGGGGAAAGGGATCGTCTCCGAGGTGGCCCCTCTTCTGGGGTTATGTGTTTGGTGGCCCTAGGGGGGTGTCGAAAGATAGGTCTGTTCTGACCGGGGAAAACCTGAGTTATCCGCCCCGTCTCTGTTAAACCCGTCCGTCCGTGGTGTAACCACCGTCGGGGTCGTCGTCTGTCTACCTCTCCTGCTCCGTCTGTCCCGCCGTGAGCCTTTGGGCCCTCCTACCTTTCCCCTAGCTTCACCCTTCAACTTGGGGCCCCATGGGTTCCCCGTACTCCTGACTGGGCCCCTGGACTCTCCCTGGGCATGATCAAACCACGACCCCCTGGTGCGTTTGGTTTGACCCCTAAACTTCCCCTTAGAGTCAATATGCCTGGGCCCCTTGACCTCAACGGCATGGTGATGGTCCCTGTGGTCTACTGGGTTAAACCAAGGGGCCTTGGCACCCTTTATGTTGCCAATAATCAGATCCACTATTGGATTTGTGAGGACCATAGCCTCTAAAGGGCCCCGATAGTAGTCGGAGTCTACTGAAATGGTGGCTATTGGGGCCTCACTGACGGTGCCGTCAATACATCTGTATTGGGCCCAGCGACCCGTCATCGCTCCCTCTCCTACCAGGGACTCCTTCACGGCGGCCCCTGCGCAGCCTGAGTCCCTTAGGACTTTAACATTGAGGCCATTTACGCGGCCCTCTATCACTGGGAGATTTTTCTTCCCAGCTCCTACTTCTACTACGGTCCCCATAGGTATGGACCCTACCCCTCTAGCAAGGGACGCATTTCTCTGCATCTTACACGACACAGAGCGGTGCCCTGGGGCCCCGCAAGTGTAGCACGCCGACTTAGCATTAGTCGGGTGGCTAAACACCCGGGTCGCGTTCACTGGGGCCCTCATCCTATCTCTAGGAGCCTCCCTCCTATCATCTACCTCACTTGTTGGGGCCCTTTCGGCCTCAACTTCCTCTCCTTCTCTACTGATGGAAGACTCGCGGCCCTTGCCGTGGTGAGCTTCCCTGTAATTTTCGGCCAGGGTGAGCATTTCGCCCCATGTCCCTGGCTTACGTTCCTTTAGGAACACTTGTAGCCCACTAGGGGCCCCGTTCATCAACTGCTCCCTGAGCAGGAGGTCTATCAGGCCATCAAAGGTCGGCTCTGTCCCACTGAGCTCAACCCACCTCGTCAGGAGGTCGGCTAGCCGTGCACCAAATAGGGGGTAGGTCTCCCCTCTTTCCAAATGGGCCCCCCTAAACTTCCGTCTGAAGCTTTCCTCCGTTTAGTCGTATGACTTTAGGAGGGCAGCCTTCAATGAGTCAAAGTCATTTGACTCGTCAGCCGTCAAGCGGGTAGCTGTCGTCAGGGCCCGTCCCGTTAGTAGGGATGTCAAGCAGGGGGCCCACTCATGTCTCTCCCAACCCGCGGACAGAGCGTATCTTTCAAACCTACGAATATAGGCGTCTATATTGTCAGTCTCGTCAAGTTTGGGGAGTTTGGGTTTGGAGGATGTCGTTGACTGACTGCTTGGGGCTGGGCTTGCCGGCCCCCTTTCCCTCTCTAACCGTGCTAGGGCCACCTCTCCTCAGCTGCTACTTTAGCTGCCTCCTGCTCGGCCGCTATTCTAGCTAACTCAAGCTCTCTATCGTGTTTAGCGCGTTCAATTTCTGCTTCCCTATCAAGTCTAACTCGTTCAGATTCTGCTTGATGCCTAGCACGTTCAGATTCTGCTTCCCTATCAAGTCTAGCTCGTTCAGATTCTGCTGCTGCTTCCCGTTCTAGCCTAGCTCGTTCAGTTTCTGCTTCCCGTTCTAGCCTAGCTCGTTCAGTTTCTGCTTCCCTATCCCTTTCGCATTTAGCGTGTTTTATGGCCGTATTAACATCGACCCCCAAGCCTATGAAGTACTGTACGTACTCCTCCATAGACTTCATGGTTGGGGACGTTAATACGAGCCTAAGATGAGTAACGGTTAACCCAGATAAAGCTCGCCGTGCAGCTTAACACACCGGCCAGAGCACTCACAAATGATCACAATCAAAAGAGAAGTGTATTAAAATGGCTTACCTGGACGCTTCCTCCCTCCTTTCAACAGAATAAGAAATATCTTCCACCGTACACAACCTCACACACAATCATAAAGTCAAAAGTCTAAATGTTATTTATTCGCCGATAACAGTGCGGCCTTTTCTTTTAACTGTCTTGTTGACTTCGTCTGTACTTTCACTCGGACGATGTGAGTAAGCGTGGCACTTACTGCTCCCGTTTCAAACCGGCCCAGTCCACTGGATGACTGGCCTACGAAGAATTGTAGACTTCTGGTTCTCTTCAACGATACACGTGAGTGAACGTAGCGTTTACCACTCACGTTTTAAACTGGCGAGTCTGATGAAGACTGGCCCGTTGACGAATTGTAGACTCCTGGTTCTCTTCAACGATACACGTGAGTGAACGTAGCGTTTACTACTCACGTTTCAGACCGGCTGGTCTGATGAAGACTGGCCCACTGAAGACTTATGGCAGATATTGAGCCCCCCGAGTCTATGGTTGAATCAGCTTTCGGCCCCGCCTGTGTATTGAAGAATACTATTCAGGTGAAGGTTCGATCCCAAGACGAGCCTCACAGATGTTAAGGATCCCTTGAAGGGCCCTCAGAATATTGAGGATCCCGAGAAGAGTACCCTTGGCTTGTGTCTAAGTGTATGAGGGCTGACTCCAAAAGTTGACTCGTATTTTATTTGTATTCCTGCCACACACACAGTCTCCACACCAATTAAAGGTAAAACAGGTGACTAGGATCAACTCGACAAAGTCGTGGGTACAACAATCAAATATTTATTAGGTACAGAGGCACCAGCCCGTATCAGGGATCTGGTGGCCTTTCAAATAAATCAAGGATAATCAAGAAAGCTACAGCAACGAAGTAATCCAATATAAAATTATGAATAAATTGGAGGACGTGTTCACTCTAGATCTCTCTCTCACTCTATTTCTCTATATGTCTCTCTTCCTCTATATGTCTCTATTTCTCTCCCTTAGAGACTATTCACTAGGCGACTCCCTCAATCGAGAGCCCGCCGTCGAATGCCAGAAAAATCTATCTACTATCTCGCTCATCACTTTTTCACACGTGACCCTTAACCAATCAAATATGATAGCTGCTACATTCAAACTTTCAAATTAGGGGGTGGAGCCTAGATGGGGGGGGGGAAATACGCCGTGTAGACAAAGACCTTAGTAACTGGACATCGAGCGGGTCTCTTTGAAGACGCCGACCGGAGTCCGTTCAGCAGTCCGGTGGACGGAGATTTTCCCGCGGAATATAACATGTTACTGTTAACTACTCCTCGTTTACCTTCCGCTGTCCACCTGGCTGATGACGCAATTACGGGGGTGGGGTGAAGAGGGTGGGGAAGAACTGAGGAGCGGGAACGTAGATTGTTATGTATAGTTTACTTTAATATACATATCAACGTTGTTACTATTATGGGGTAAAGGGTTGGGGTAAGGGGATAGTTTAGATAAATTAGTCACAACCTGTGACATGAACCATAAACGTTGAGATCTGCATCAGTTAAATGCCATGACTCAGAATTAAGTTAGCTTCATTGATCTCAAATTCATTGAAACAACTTGATCTCTGAACTAGAAGATGCTCCAAAACATGTTTTGTAAACATGGGATAAAATCACTTCATGAAAATGGTGTCGACTGAATGTGTATAATAAAGATGTTCCAATTAATTTTTCCAGAAGGGTACAAGCACCTGAATGTATACCTGTGTTGCTTGAAGTAGTATCAAAACAGTGCCACAATTTTGTGTCAAATGAAATGTTCCAATCTTTTAAAGCTTGTTCGATAGCGTAACTTATTTGTTTTCCACTGCCTCTGTCCAGTTCTGGGACTGACAGCAGTTTTTGTACAACATATCATGTCACTAATATGTGCAGTTGATTCACTTCATTTCTACTGTTCACGTCAGGTAACAATTTTTCGTCCCAATGTACAGGTAATGAAACCTGTGGATTGAAATCTGAAATAATTCTTTTTACGACTTCTTTACGTTTTTCAATACGTGCATTTTGAAGAGTTTCACTTGATGTAGAAAAATGTTCAATATTGGCAACTTACCCTTGACAAATTGTAGAATAATCCAAGGTACCAAAATGATTTGAAATTTTTAAACGATCAAGAGCTGAACAAAATGCCGGAGTAATCACTTTCCTTTTTTCTGTTTCTTCACTCTTTTTCAGTTTTAGTTTCTTTGCTGATAAGGAATTAAAGTCAGTACCCTGGGAAGAGTCTGATTCTGTTAAAACTAGATCTGTGACAGTTGAACATATTGTTTTTTCCTTTCTTTTTATCTTTTTTGATTATCTTTCTTTGTTTGCTTTTTTTTAGTCTAAAATACGCTGTTCATTTTTGTACAATCCACTATCAACTGAACTCATGTAGCCTTTTCTTCCTTCTCTTTGCAGTAAAAGAAACGTCTCTTCTTCTTCCATTGTGATTAATTTCAAAGAATCTTCATGAGCAATATCGAATAGTTCTTCGATTTTTTGAGAAAATGTTTCTTCGTTTCTTTGATGCGTTTCTGTTTTGTGACATTTATTATTTTTCAGCTTTCCGTATTTTCTCATTACGTTTTTCAACATATGTTATACCGTTATAACTTTGCTTTGTTGGAATAATAACTCTTTGCCAATAGTCTAGAACCTGTTCTGTCTTAAAACTTGCACTTTTTCGTGCAGTGTTATTATTTTTAAAGAAAAAAAATAAAAGTGTAATACTTTGTCTTTTAGATAGCAACGTGTGCCTTGCGATCACATCTGTAGCTTGACAAATTAACCATACTTCATTTTGACTTCTAGTCTCCATTTATTTTAAATCGACTTTGAAAATATGTCTAAAAACAAATTAAAATGTTTTCATTTTAAGACAATGAACTCTTTTATAATTACAGAATGATGCAATGCTTTCAGCAGTTGTACAATATTGATACAATAACTTAACTGGTTGAATCAATATTAAAGTGGGTGTTCTGAATGCTGGCAAACTTATTTTCTTTTTTAGCTGATTAATTTTCTCAAAAATAGAACGATGTGTATTATGTAAGATGACTCATAAAATTAAAAAATAATAAAATATTGATAACATTCTCAACTTTAATGTTCAAATGGAAGAGATAAATATGAAAAAAAAAACATGAAAAGTGTGGATTCGAGTATCTTTGCATACTTAAACTGCGTTGATCAACCCCTAAACATCAACGGATTGTCTCAGAAATTTCACAAAATATTTTTTTTCAATAAATGGAACCAAATAAAAAGAGCAATATTTTTTTACAATGCATATTTTTTTCAACCTATATATATATATATATATATATATATATATATATATATATATATATATATATATATATATATATATATATATATATATATATATATATATATATATATATTTTTGTGTGGTCCAAAATAAAGAGGAAAAACCTTTTTTTTTATTTTCTTTTATTTAAACCCCACAAAAAAGTACTGAAAATTTAGGTATGTTCTCCATTTACCACATTTTTTCCCGAATATTGATGAATCTGTATAAAGTCTATTTTGTTCTTTGATGTTTAAAATGTGTAACTATTTAATATTTATGTTGGTTGCAAATGTTGTTCTTATTGCACTCAATGTCTATTTGCGTTTATTGACATTAATATTAATAATGAATGGAAAGCTCATAGAAAGGAGAGATCAGAGAGGTTATTGCAAAAAGTGAAAAATGACCAGGAAACTCTAAAAGTCCTTAAATGTCCAGCACGTTATTGCAATTTTCTTCTGAAAGCAGTTCAGATGAAAGGGTCACTAAAGAAAATGAACACGATGATAAATTTTTGATTAGTGCATCACAGAAACGAAGAAGATGTGCAGAAACTGCCCCAACAAAGTCTGTTTTATCCAAAGAAGTGGCTACAGCATTAGATAGATCACAAGTTAGTCCATTTACTAGCTGCTACAGCTCATTCTCTTGGTCACGATGTTAGTGACATGACATTAAGTCGAAGTACTGTACAGCGTGTGAGAGCTGAGATTAGGAAAAAAACAGCACATGAAGTTAAAGAATTGTTTGATCCACAAGTACCATTAACTGTACATTGGGATGAAAAAAAGCTTCCAGATCTCACAGGCAGGGAGAATGTTGAGAGATTGCCAGTGATTGTAACAGGACTGCAAATAGAGTGATTGCTAGGTGTACCAAAATTGGCTTCAGGGACAGGTGACAGTCAAGCTCAAGCTGTAGTTGAATGTCTGAAGGACTGGAACATTTGTGAAGAAGTAGTAGCATTAAGTTTTGACACAACAGCAAGTAACACTGGGAATTCCAAAGGGGCAAGTATTTTAATTGAAAAGCTGCTTGAAAAAAGTCTTATACATCTTGCTTGCCACCACCATATGATGGAAATTGTTCTGGAAAAAGTGTTTACCGCATTGAAGATAAGTGGGCCCTCATCTGGACCTGATATTTACTTTTCAAACGATCTAAAGAGCAGTGGCATTTTATGGAGAAAAGATCTTATGATACTGCAGATGGGATGACAGAAGTAGACCTTTTCAAAGATAGCACATTGCAGTTTGCAAATGGCAATCTTCAAATTCGTCACCCACGAGATGATTACAGAGAACTTTTGGAACTGGCTGTCATATTTCTTGGAAAGACACCACCACGTGGGATTCATTTTCATGCTCCAGGAGCTGTACACAGAGCACGTTGGATGACAAGAATAATGTATTGCTACAAGATGTGGATATTTAAGCAGCAGTTTAAGCTGAAACCTTCTAAAGAACAAGTTCCTCTGTTTTGTTTCCAGTACTTATATGAAACTGTGGTTTCAAGCCCCACAGCCAGCAAGAGCACAATTAAATGACCTAAAATTTCTGAAGGATTTAGAAAAAAATTAACTCCCTTAATTCAGTTATTGGAAAAGCAGCAAAAAAAGCTTCCAGTCGACATTTATGGTATCTATGTCAAAAGACAGTGGACCTCGCTTTTGATGAAAATATTGATCCCAAGCAAAAGGTTCAGATGCTTAAAAATATGCAAGAAAAACTCGGATCTACAAATCGAGTTTAGCGTCTTGATTAAAATGAATTCTATGCAGACCAGCCCATCAGCTTCTTTGTTACAAACAATACAAAGGCATTTTTCTCCATTCTTGGTTTGCCACATTAATTCCTGGAGATGTCCCCTGAAACATGGAGTAGCAACAATGAATACTGTCCTATCCCTTGTAAGTGCTTGCAGGGTCAGGCATGCATGATGCAATCACCAGTGATGCAATCACCCAGTGATGCAATCACCACAGTGATGCAATCCATGATGCAATCATCCCAGTGATGCAATCCCCCAATGATGCAACCGATGATGCAATATGCGGGGGTGATATATCCTATAAATAGGGAAGTTACCACGGTTGTAGGAAGACGGAGACACACACACAAGAGAGAGAGACTAGAGACCCATGAAGGGGATACTAGATATAACACGTGGACTAAGTGGACAGTGCAGTCGAGAGTTATAATAGTTATAGACTCGTGTACTGGTTTATAGTGATAGCAGTTACTTGTGATTTATTGCCACATCTCTCATAGAATATTGATCTTAGTATTTTATCGTGTGTGATAAGTATAGAATTATACATGTGTTTTATTGATTCATCTTCTCAAGTGTTTATATTGGATTATAATATTCTCATCTGTATATATCATGCATTAAAAAGTTCAGTTAATTTTTTTACAATACAAGGAGTTGTGTCGTCTGATTTAATTAAAGCATAAGTGGGATACGACAAATACAAACATGCAGAAAAGGTTGTAACCAATTTGAAAATTGCTATTGACACAGCCGAAAGAGGAGAGAAACTGATTCAGGATTTCAATGAAGTTTTATGCAGAAAAGAAGACCAGAAACAATTCTTATTTCAGGTGGTGCAAGAACCAGGGGTGGCTTGTCGGTGAAAATATTTACCAACACCGACATCGGGTTTAAATGTAGTGCTATTGTAACGTAGATTGGTAATGTATCATTCTGGCTGAGAGAAATTAAGCTGTGGTGAGTGATCATTCTTTGAAGTTCTAAGAGACTTGAATAGGTGTGTGTGTAATATTTCTCCAACAAGGGTATTGACAGACAGATGCTAACTAAAAATTTCTCATGATTTACAATGATTGAGTGAATAACAGAGTGAAAATAGCCAGTAGCCTTACCATCTGCTTTCAGTCACAATTCTGTTAATGTTGACAAGTTTTTGTAATGTTGAGAATCTTGCTTTGGAAAAAAATACATTTGTTGATAAACAGATTTACCAAGTATTTTTTTAAAAAGAAAAGAATAACTTAAGAAAACTTTAATTTAAAGATTGGCTAAGATCTATCTGACGTTGTTCTGGATTATTTAATTGAATTTCTAGTATTTTTTGGGGGGAATTTTTTGCGCCGACACCGACACCGACTCCGGACAAAATACAAATGCCGACACCGACACCGGCAAAAACTACCGACACCAACACCGACACCGGCTCCCCATATTAGGGTGGCCCAAATTAACTTTTTGTCAATTTTTTTTGGAGCATTTTGGTTTATGTGTTTCCTTTGAATTCAAAACAGCACATAAACATTTTCCTGAATATAATACTTTATTTAGTACTGCCTCATCGACATTGACTTTTTAAATCATTTTTGAATGAATTTTAAATGTGAGTATGTATATATAAAGCACGCAGAAAATGCTAGAATGTTTTGGAAAGTTTTAGAAAAATATATACAATTTTAGAAGGTTCTGGAAAGTTCTATGAAATCTCTAGAATGTTCTAGAAGCTTCTAGAAAAACGTGAAACCTTTGAGAAGATTCCGTGAATTTCTAGAAATCTTTAGAAGTTTTGATTTCATATACATAGCGAACTTCACCAATGCATTTCAATTAAGTTATAAAAATCAAGTGTTATACGATCAAATGTTGCGACTTTATAAATATCATTCATTTAGTTATGACTACTAGGTCGAAAAGTGTTGTTCATTTAACTGGCATAGAAGTTTAAAACTCCTCTTTATTCAGCTAATTGAGGCTACTGGCCAATAGTATGTTTACTAAAATAGCCGTCTGGCAGTAAGCTGGTACTATTGTTTTTAGAACTATTTCGTTACTTATATACTGACCAATTGACATCCCATTGTTTATTGAGCTAGGTACTTCCCCTAATTTAGACTACTTGTCAATAGTGAGTTGTTACAATTTTTTTCATGAACTTTTTCTTTGCTTGTATACTGTCCAGTGGACATGCCAATATTTATTGAGCTAGGTACTTCCCTTACTGGTCAATGGTATGTTTACAAACACAGCCGTCTTCAATAAGACATTTAGGGGTATTGCAACTGGACCGGATGTTCTGCTATTCAAGCGCTTTAAGACGTTTTGGCCACACAAAAAAACAGGTACAATTTAGTACATGCCAGGATGTCCGACTGGGGCAAAATCTCAAGCCATTAAAATTAGTCATCACATTTTGTTCAAATATCCTCCAAATGAAAGACTACTCAGGATATTTGCCACATTAAGATTACAAAGAACTTCTTATGGTGCGTTTTCATGTTCCAGGAGCTTATCACCATGAAATGTGGATGTCTAAAATAATCTACATCATGAAGATTTATCTCCTCCGTCATCAGTTGAAGAGACTAAGCATGAAGACAGATCAATTGCAGAATTCGGTATCTTTGCTTCCTTGGTTTACATTAAAGCTTGGATTCATTGTCCCATTCTAGCAGACGCACCTCTGAATGATGGATTTCATCAAGCTTCTTAATTATTATAAAAATGTTTCTCCCTTCATTTCTCAACTACATAGAAAAAGATTGGCCGACAACTCTGGTACCTTAGTGCAGAACTCATTCTTCTTGTTCTCTTTTCTCAACGTGTCTCAGTGGATGAGAAAAACAGCCTTGCTACTTGCTTGAGGCAATTCATGTAGAAATCTTCTGATGATCAGAAAGAAAAAAGGTGCATCCGCAGCACAAATGATCCTTCAGCACTTCATAATGTGGCATTAAAGAATTTTGCGACCTCGTCATCGCTGCTCTTCTTTAATGCTCTTCTGCTTCCCACAAATTTTTTCATGACTGATGCTTCCACCTGGCAACGAACTCCGTCCTTTCAGAGGCTACTACCTTGAAAGTTGTCAATGACTGTGCCTAGCGGGGAATTGCACTAGCGTCATCATTCAACTCCTCTCTCACAAAATCAGAGGAGGAAAAGCAGTACTTGCTCCAAGTTGTTGAACATCATCGAAAAGAGTTTTCAGATGCAAAAAAAATCAACTGTGCTCTTTAGTTCGCAACTTGAAGACCTTTAGAATTCAGAAAGCACAGACTAAAAAACTTTTAAAGTGTATTTTTGAATGGCGTACTTGGAACTACTCTGCAATACAGTCAAGTTAATGTGTAATGTAACTAGTATTTTTTTACTGTTTATTTCTTACTGTGTAATATAATTATTCTTGGTATCTAAAAAACAGCGATTTAAATTTTCATTTCATGCAACTGCCGAATACCATAAAACACGAGATTATAAGTGCACTGTGGCAGTATTTATAACACACCATTAGGTAAAGTTATGGGTTCCATTTACGACCTACCTAGTGAACAGGAATACCTGCATCTCATACATGACAACTTACGTTTACCCGTCATCTTTAAGGAACTAAACATTCAACCAAACATGACCAAACAAATCCAAACAAGCCAACCAAACAAAATAAGCTAAACCAAATAACCGATCCAACCAAAACAAATAAATTAACCAACCAAGCCAACTAAACCAACCAGCCAACCAACCAAACCAAACCAAACACCATTAGGTAAAGTTATGGGTGCTTATTTATGCCTCCTACCTCATGTGCAGAAATTAACTAGATTTCATTCGTAACAAATTATGTTTTACCCGTCAACGCTAATAACTTAGGATTATTTGCTTAAAAAAATAATTAACCTTTTAAAGGACTTTTGACTGGCCGACAGGGGGAGAACAGGCGATAGACAGAATATTGGAAGAAGTGAAAATTATTTTTCTTAAATTTCATATCCCAATAAAATTTCAATGTGTTAATGCTAATTAACTAAGTACATTAATGCAATTATATTTCTTCCAATTTGAATATAGCTGACCAGATTCAAAGGTTACCATATCTTTTCAGGGATGAATCAATAGTTATAAAAAAATTAAATGTAATAAATTTTTATAATGTAAAAACCTATAAATAAAAACGAAATATATGTACATTAAACAAACCTTTATAATCTCAATACAAAGCAAGCCGGTTAAAATTTATTATGTCCATGTATCGTTTCCTTTATTAACTTGTCCGAGTTTAAGCTCACCAGTCGAAACAATTTTGATTTTAAATATGTTCTCTTCATTGCTTTTACAATTATGTTCATATAAAATTTAAAAACGATTGTAAGATGAAAATCTATGTACACTAATAGCGTAAATCTAACTGACTTTTTTATCCCTTACTAGAATGTGCCAATTTGTTAATGTGTTATGTATTGATCAGATATTTTTCATTTATTGACGGATGTAAGAATTGTAAATGTTGAAGCTAAAGATGTTATATACAAAATGTTTTAACAAAAGCATACCTGGATGTCTAACATATACTTCAAGTATTAATCCATTACTTTCACTGTCAAAAATGAGCAGCATGTAAAGTTGGTACGATGACTCTGTTATGTTTTTAATATAAAATATTACAAAATATTCGTGTGGCACTTCACTGTCAGTTATACGTACTCCGATGTTACTTGATGTATCAGTGGTAACAAATATTTCCCTATTGATAAAACCAACATTTGCCAACTTGTTTGCTGGTGTAAAGACACAGAAAGCAGTTTCGATTGACTCATATATATGAGCGTACAAATCAGCCTTATTTGATTGTTTGCTGCATGTCGTGAGATCTAAAACATAGAAATAAAAAAAAAATTAAAAGTCAATAACTTTTTTTTATTGAATATACCATTTAAATTATTGTTTTTGTTTTTTGTACTGTTCAATATTTATGTTGTATCATTCTTATGCATTGTTCTAACCTTAAACATTGGGTTATTAAAAAACAAACTTAAACAAAGTAAATATATTTTATTATTTATAAAGTACTAACCACTAGACATGTAACTTGTTTGAACCAGCACTAAAGTTGCCCATAAACAATAGTTTACATAATGCACAAACATATTGCATTTACGACAGATAAAAATATTTGTATAGTTAATATACTGTCTACGAATAACACAAAAATTTGTAAGTTTTTGTCTTTTCTAAGAAAGAAACTAGCTCTTATACTTAATGACAACTGCCTACAGAATGTATCTTGTACTTTAGTCTACTTTATGAAAGTTACAAATCTGATCATTCAATTTCCGTTCACAATGACTTAATCGATGGTAATCATAAAGAATTGTAGACTAGAACAACACAGTTTCATGAATACATTATATACAGTCAGGAGAAAACAAAGGCTCGTGGGTGAAGTACGGTCTCTTTGGTTGATAGATCTGGCCGCGCATTGTTCGATTTGCTAGTTCACATATAGCTCATATTAGTTCATATAAAAACTCCAAAATTTTAGAAACTCCTGCCCACCCCGTTTACCATATTGTGCATGGCAGAGGTGTAGCGGGGTGTGGGAAGGTGTGCATCATGCCCCGGGCGCTACTCACAAAAGGGCGCATAATGGTATATGTTACATATAATCATCATCATATATAATAATATTCATTTCCAGTGTCCGTTAAATCGAAAGCGGAAAACAAGAATTCAAAAATGGCGTCATCCGCTGTGTCTCGATTCAATTTTTCTTTTTGAAATATCTACAGTTTTCAATAGTTTCTGTGCTTTTAATTATAAAATGTAAAAGTCCCCAATGTTATAAATTTATAATTAGCATATAATATTATTCAAATCATTGTAGTTTTTATTACAACAGAGCATTATAACATCGTCAAACGTAAAACAATAGTAATAATCGAAAATCTCCGACGTCGGCGACGATAAGACTATTGACCGTGTTTTCGTATCTAGTTTCGTAAATAAAGTTTTTTTTAAAAAGTATTTAAAAAAAAGAAATTCTGCAAATTTCTATACTAATTAAGTTCTCAGCTTTTAAATTATTTTAGATTTTAAATAAATACGGCTTTGAATTATTTCTTAATTATAAAACAACAATATAGACCTAAAAAACTAGGTCAAAAGGCAATGAAAACATAACCGAGCTTTATTTTTCTAATAGTACATTAAAATTGCAACTTAATTTGTGTGGCGTGGTGGCTGAAAGGTTATGCGACTTAGTCAAGTATCCCTTTTTTTGCAGACTCTCCGTGTTCGATTTCTCCCAGAGACATTTTTTTTATTGTTTTTTTTTCAGAATATATCCTTTTAGTTATTTTAATGAAAAGTAAGTAATTAGATTTCTTTGACATTTTTTTTAAATTTAAATAATTTATCTTTTAGGATGTTGTAAGAAAAAGAAACAACAACTAAATCGAAAGTCCCACCGGGCCCCAGCTTGAGGGGTGACCCCCAAAATTATTTTTTACATTAAATATTAAGTATTACATTAATCTCATGATATGGTATCGAGCGTCAAAATGCAGGGGCCCAAAAGAGGCCAAGCCCCGGGCCTCCAATTCCCTAGATTTATAGTAGTCGATCTCTATGCAGAGGCTTTGCAGGATACAACATGTTTGGGTGAACTGGTGGCTGAATGGCTAAGCAACTTAGGTTATTCTTTTTATGCTGACTATTCAGGTACGATACCTCTCTTAGACATTTTTTTAGAATGTATCCTTTTAGTTGTTTTAATGATAAGTAATTAATTAGATCTCTTTGACATTTTTTTATTGAAATAATGTTTCCTTTAGGATGTTGTAAGAACAAGAAACAACAACTAATTAGGTTTTTAACTATTTCATAACTTATAAAAAAAAACGAAATAATTTTGAAAAAATGTATCAAATCTGAACACAGAGGCGTAACTAGGGTGGAGGGGGGTCCTCAATCAAAAGTCCCACCGGGCTCCAGCTTGAGGGGAGCCCCCAAAATTATTTTTTACATTAAATATTAAGTAGATAATCTCATGTCATGGTATCGCATGTCAAAATGTGCAGGGCCCCCAAGTCCTAGGTTCGGCAATGGCTTTACAAGTCTATCTTCCTGCAAAGGCTTTGCAGGGTACAGCTAGTATTATATGGTTTTCGAATGGCGATAAAAAGGTTTTAAAAAGGTATTGTGCCTCGGGCGCAAGATAAGCTCGCTATACGGCACTGGTGCACCGCAAAGTTAAGTAAATGCATCCACTTTTTTTCTTAACTAAACCAAATATAAAATAGTTATGTCCCTTCATAACTCTTAATATTTAGAGTTTAAATTATTACTTTATAAAGTCTAAATATGATGTTTTACGGATAAAGGTAAAAATAATTTTTAACTTCATTAATCTAAACAACAAATGTTTTAGCATTGTGTAAAATGGTACAGTTTATAAAATATGTATTATTAATGAAATACATAATATAAAATAAACACCAATTAGGATAATTTCAATCAGGTTTAATAAATTTGACTCTGATGCACAAAATTCTGATTAAAAATACGTTGTCTAGATGCAGCACACATTTTTTAACCCAAGATTATCAGGTTGAATGGTATTTAATCTATATAATGTCCACCCCATCTAATTTCACTTCAGGTACAGAATTAGAATATAGTAAAACTAAAGTAAACTTTCGAAGATTGTGATGCACTCAGACAGAATCAGTAACACTAGGTGCATGGACTATGATAACATTGAAAATTGGTTCAAATGAAAATGATGAGTTGAAATAGTTTACTGTTACAAAACTATTTGTAGTAATATAATATAGCATACTATAGTATAATAAAGTAAAATAGTAAAACAAGTCCTTTCAAAATAAATTAAGATGGCAGATTCACTATTGCTCTAAATTATAATTCATGCTCTTGTCCAGTGTTTTTCAAAGTGTGGATCGCAACACTTAGGTGTGTCTAGGACTATTCTCAAGCGGGTCGTAAACAAATTCAAATATACAGTAGAACTTCGTTTATTCGAACGTTAATATCTGAAGTGTGAAATATCCGGACCAGATTTTTGTTTGTAAACTACATATAATGTAAAAGACATATTGCATCGAAAAAATTAAGGTGTACAATTGTACAGAGAAAATATGTGATTTTTTTCCACAACAAAAGTAAAATTGCGATATTTAAAACAAAGTTTGCTTTTTCTTCAAGCACGTTTCCCGCATGTAATAATTTATTATATTCGTATATGTCCGGTTCCATATACTGTATTTAATGCATTAGGTTTTCTGTTATCCGAACAAACGCGAATCCGATCGGTGTCCGGTCCCAATTAATTAGGATAAACGATGTTCAACTTTATGATAATTGAAAGATCTCTGTCTGTTTGGTAATGTTCTCCCACCCAGCTTATTTTGTACCTCCCCTGTTCAGCTTTTATCAGCCAACTTTTCTAAAGCTAGTTTTCTTTACTCCTTACGTCATTTATAAAATTTCTAAAACTATATATTTCTCAAATTAAAGTCATTCTGTTTTAAACCATACATTGAAAGAATGTTTTTTTGTTGAATGTTTCTTATCAAATATAAAATTAAAAAAAAAAACATATTTTATGGTTGTTATTAATAAACTATCATGATGTAGTTTTCATTTATCATAGAACAAGTGAAAATCAAACGATCTCTAAACTAATTATGTCAAAATGTAAATTAGAAAAAATGCGAACTGTAATCTGACAGACTTAATATTTTTAACTCCTTGCTGAGCCAAATGCCTTTACAATCACTCTTCCGTGATATTTCGGGAGGCCTTTTTTAGTTTCATCCATGTTTGGTTGCAACATTTCATCTAATTTTCGCAAGACTTTCTCCAAGTGGTATTTGAACGACCAACATTTCTCATAGAATCAAATGAGAGGAAGAAGTCAATCGATGATTCAAGTTGAAAATAATTGCGATATTTTAAAATTTAGTGAGTTTAATCTAAATAGAAAAATGAATAATGAAATCAATTAATCTTTATTAGGAAACAGTCAATTTCCTCATTTAGATCTGACAATGATAGGAACAATCAGCTGACGTAACATTTTTTTATTCCATAGCAAAATGTTTAGTTTCACGGTTTCAGTATCTGCTTAGTGTCACCTAAATGACTAAGTGTTACCTCCACTCGACTCACTGTTTTTTTTTTATTTTTTAATTTTTGTTTCGGTGTCAGTTGTTTATTTAGAGATGGGTAGAGGGAACGGTCTGAAAGTGTGAGGGGGGACTTAATTAGTCACTAGCGATAAATGGCATTTTGATCACATTATTAATTTTGTTACAAAGTCTTAGAGTTCATCTGGCGGGTCAGTCGGCGTAGTTACGTTACATCCCAGTGGGTCCGTATTTTTAGCGATATAATGTTAAAAAAAAGAAATTCTGCTAATTTCTATACAAATTAAGTTCTCAGCTTTTATAATATTTTTTAAAAAAAAAATACGGCTTTAAATTATTTTAAATTACAAAATAAGAATATAGGCCTAAACTAGGTCAATAGAAAGTGAAAACATAACCGAGCACATTTTTTATTCAATGGTACATTAAAATTGTTGCTTGGTTTGTGTGACTCATTTTTATGCTGACTATATCCAGAGGTTCGATTCCTTTGAGAGACATTTTTTTATTGTTTTTTTTTTTCAGAATGTATCATTTTAGTTGTCAGGATATATGTCTAAAAATTAGAGTAAAGATGTGCGCATGCACGGTAGTTATTTTTTATTACTTTTTTTGGGGTCCGCCCAAGCCTAATAAAGTCGGACG
This sequence comes from Bulinus truncatus, assembly GCA_021962125.1. Taxonomy (NCBI): domain Eukaryota; kingdom Metazoa; phylum Mollusca; class Gastropoda; family Planorbidae; genus Bulinus; species Bulinus truncatus. Next base: position 750,227 of record JAGDYQ010000274.1, read on the forward strand.
AATAAAACAAAAAAAAATATGCGTTAAATTTGTATCTATCGCACCCCCCCCCCTTTTATTCGTCCGACGTCAATCATCACTACTCTTTAGCATCGCTTCAGCAATAATACGTTTTTCATCTGGAGAAAGCACTACTGGTCTATTGTTGAGGACCCCTTTGAGGGTATCCTTGGCTTGTTGCTAAGAGTATGAGGGCTGACTCAATGATGACTCGTATTTGTATTTGTGTTTCTACCACCCACAGTCTCACCAACAATTAAACGTATAACAAGTGACGAATAATCAATTCCACAAGGGTGTACAGCGACACAATATATTTATTATACAAAGGCACCAGTCCGTAACAGGGATCTGGTGACTTATCATAAGCAAAGATAATTCAAACTGCAGCAAATAATCCAATATAACATGAATGAGGGGAACAAGGACGTTGTCACTAGTTAACTCTCTCTCTCTCTCTATCGCTCACCCAGAGCCACACAAGTCGACTGCTATCACTCAGTCGGATTGCGACCGGTCCCCCTCGGGACCCTCGGTCGAATGTCTATAAATCTACCTTACATTATTCAAACACTTTCTTTCACGTGACCCTTAGCCAATCAAATATAATATCGGTTTCTTTCAAATTTTCAAATTAGGGGGTGGAGCCTAGATGGGGGGGAGAGGTACGTCGTATAGACAAAGACAGCAGTAACTGGACATCCACCCCTTTGTCGGCGATTGACCAGGGCCGAGTGACCAGGGAGAATTCCCCGGGAGGAATGTAACGTGTTTCTGTTACCCGCTACCTCGTTCACCTTCCGTTGTCCACCTGGCTGATGACGCAATTACGGGGGTGGGGTAAAAGAAGGTGGGTAGAACTTGAGAACGGGAACGTATATTATTATACGGGGTATAACATATACATCTTAACGTTAGTAATACTATTAAGCTAAGGGTTGGAGTAAGGGGATGGTTTCGACATATTAGTCACAACCCGTGACATCACCCTCCAACCCACTCGAAACCAAAGGGGTGACGACACCGTAGTAGGTGAGGATATTACATAACATAAACCAATGATAATAAAAAAAATCGAGTTCTTTCCATATGTTAGGACTAGAACAAAGGGCGAATTAACCCGGGGTCCTACATAAGCATATGTGCCTGTAACTATCTTTAAATCTCTTTGTATACAAATACCCCAGACAAATGGAGGGTCATATTGGAATAACACAAAAAGAAAACTTATCTTAGTAACCCTGACCACAACATAATGGATAGGGTCAGTGGGTAACAACATACATACTTAAATAACCCCTAAAATAAAACAGAACCATTACAACGGCGTACAGCATGATGGTGCCAGCCGGACATATGGTCTGGCCAAAACAAGTTGGTCCAGAGATAAATAAAAAGAAAATAGTGAACACTCTTTCTTCCGAAAGGTGGCACTTAAAACAAAATTAATTGTATCAGTAAGCCTACATAGGCGGTTACTGGATACGAAATAGGGTAAGCAAGATAGTCTCCCTTTAAAGGGATGACTTTACATTGATAGATACAACAGCGTTACAACGTTGAACCTGAAATAGAGATGAAACCATGCATAAATGAATATAATAAATGACATAACTGCAATCGTACGACATTCGCTCACTCTAGGCAAGCCATCCAATAACCTCTCCAAGAGTGGCCCTTTGTGAGTGAGCTCAAAGAAGTGTATTAAAATGGCTTACCTTGACGCTACCTCCCTCCTTTCAACAGAATACGAAATATCTTCCACCGTACACAATCTTACACACATGCATAAAGTCTAAAGTTTAAATGTTATTTATTCGCCGATAACAGTGCTGCTTTTTCTTTAACTGTCTTGTTGACTTCGTCTGTACTTTCCCTCGGACGATGCGAGTAAGTGTGGCACTTACTGCTCCCGTTTCAAAACGGCCGAGTCCACTGAATGACTGGCCTACCGAAGAATTGTGGACTTCTGGTTTTCCGTCCGACGATGTACGTGAGTAAACGTAGCGTTTATTACTCACGTTTTAAACCGGCCTAGTCTGATGAAGAACTGGCCCACTGAAGAGTTGTAGACTTCTGGTTCTCTTCGGCGATACACGTGAGTAAACGTAGCGTTTATTACTCACGTTTCAAACCGGCCTAGTCTGATGAAGAACTGGCCTGTTGGAGAATTGTGGCAGAGATTAAGCCCCCCCGAGTCTATTGTTGAATCAGCTTCGGCCCCGCCTGGTTAATGCAGAATACTACTTCAGGTGAAGGTTCGATCCCGAAACGAGCCTTTCAGATGTTGAGGACCCCTTTGAGGGTATCCTTGGCTTGTTGCTAAGAGTATGAGGGCTGACTCAATGATGACTCGTATTTGTATTTGTGTTTCTACCACCCACAGTCTCACCAACAATTAAACGTATAACAAGTGACGAATAATCAATTCCACAAGGGTGTACAGCGACACAATATATTTATTATACAAAGGCACCAGTCCGTAACAGGGATCTGGTGACTTATCATAAGCAAAGATAATTCAAACTGCAGCAAATAATCCAATATAACATGAATGAGGGGAACAAGGACGTTGTCACTAGTTAACTCTCTCTCTCTCTCTATCGCTCACCCAGAGCCACACAAGTCGACTGCTATCACTCAGTCGGATTGCGACCGGTCCCCCTCGGGACCCTCGGTCGAATGTCTATAAATCTACCTTACATTATTCAAACACTTTCTTTCACGTGACCCTTAGCCAATCAAATATAATATCGGTTTCTTTCAAACTTTCAAATTAGGGGGTGGAGCCTAGATGGGGGGGAGAGGTACGTCGTATAGACAAAGACAGTAGTAACTGGACATCCACCCCTTTGTCGGCGATTGACCAGGGCCGAGTGACCAGGGAGAATTCCCCGGGAGGAATGTAACGTGTTTCTGTTACCCGCTACCTCGTTCACCTTCCGTTGTCCACCTGGCTGATGACGCAATTACGGGGGTGGGGTAAAAGAAGGTGGGGAGAACTTGAGAACGGGAATGTATATTATTATACGGGGTATAACATATACATTTTAACGTTAGTAATACTATTAAGCTAAGGGTTGGAGTAAGGGGATGGTTTCGACATATTAGTCACAACCCGTGACATCTATAAAATATCTACAATAAGGCTATACAACTTGTTTCTGTGCGATATATTTGTTAAGAGGTTGTGATTGAGAATATGCTTAGTGCAATGAATTTGCCAACAAACACCAAAAGAACTAAAATGTTCAAGTCAATGGATGCTTAAATATCAGTACAACTACAAGGGTCCACTTGCGTTAGAATATGCACAGACTGCTGTCATTACTGGGCGACTGTCTGGTTTAACTGCTCGGAGGAGGGTTCACCTGAGGCTAGCCAAGTCTAAAAATCTCACCGCAATTTAAGTCCGTATTGGTTTATGTTAAAGTTATTAACCACATAAAACCACAGTCCTTTACTCTCGCCTATGTGGCAACGTTGTTAGAAGATGGACATTTAGCAAAGATGCCTTTTATTGTGTGCATAAATAAAATGGTTATCCAGAAGAAAATCGCTAACAAGAGTATTTGAATAACATGAGCCATTGCAAATATTTCTCTCAAAACAGAATCCACCGCTGGTAGCATATTTTATTGACAAAATATGGTCGCTGTGGAGAAATAGTATAATCTAAGTGTGATGACGCATTTCGGTAGGCTCCGCCCACCGCAGTATCTGTGGCGTCATTCCGCCATCTGTGTTGTAGTTTATTGTAGGTTCTAGAGTATACGTCATTTTGGTAGAAATAACGTATACTAAACCGACAGTGGGGAGCATGTGCTTGGTATTATTAGTCGAGCTCTGGGCATCATAGGATGCGGAGGCATGTTGCAAGATGAGTCTAGCTTTGGGCATCGAGATATGCATGTTGATAGTTAGTTATTGTACTCCTGTTGAATTCCCCTTTATGTCAGCTCATGTTCAAGAATTAAATACTATTATTGTTGTTAATTCAACAGGAGTCGACTTCGTTTATTAGTGCTGACTGGAATTCTTACATCTACTACCAATAATTATAATAGATAACTTAAAAGTAATATTTAAAGAAGAGACCCGCAACTGTCGCCAAATTGGCTTTCCTATGTGACATATTTAGAATGCTCTGTGAACTTAAGCTGTCTCTTGAGGGTAAAATGACAACTGTTTTCAAGTTGACAGACGTAGTAGCTGCAGTTAAAGCAAAACTTAAGTAGTGGGGACGAACGCAGACAGAGGCAAACATATTTCAAACATTAGGTAAGACTGAGACCTGAGAATAAACTACACTGCTCTGTGTTTGAAATTTTTGTTTTTTGAGGTCTAACTCTTTAAACATGTTTTTAGATCAATTTTTTCGTTGGTTTTAAATATGTGTAACAATAGCTTTAGGTATATCCTTATAACTTTAGAACCACTGTTCAGTTGGTTAGTCAACATTGAAAGTTCATGGGGCCAGGACACAGTCATATATTCTGATAACCAGAATTCCAGCGTTTGATCTTTGTTTAGGGTAGAATTAGGTTGACAATGCAGGTCGGTGAACATAGCTATAGGTGACAATAGATGTAATTATGGGGGACAAAGAAATATATGCCCAAAGTGAGTATTTGGCCGCACCAATTTCTAGGCTGGAAAAAGGGTCTTAATGACGTAGATGAGTTGGAGAAGGTGTAGAAGAGCCAATCAGAAGTGTTGGGGATTTGGAGTAATGTGACGGACCATCACCACATATAATGAGATGTAACTCAGCCTTTGGATAGACACGTAGATACGGAGAGACATACAGAAGACAGACAGTGTAGAATAGTACAGACAGAATAATAGACGTTCAAATATATATGTTTCAATCTTTCGGGACGACAGTATATTTGTAGTGATAGTTAGATGACAATTCAGTAGATAAACATAGAGGCGCAAGTTATTAAGTATACGTACTCTTACCTTAAGGGAAGAAACTATGCATGTATTCAGAGAGAAGTTGAAGTTATATAGTACACATAGTCAAAGTTTATTTTGTTAAAGTATTTCTATTCAATTCATTCGAGAACATAGGTTACTAAATGAAGTATATTGTGTACAAAGCATTTGTGAATATTTCTGCCCATGAGTGCATTCTATATATGTTTTCTTATCGTATATAAAATGTCATTAAGTCATGGAACTTTGCCTCATTAATGGTGTGTTGTCTGTGAGTGCAACGAGACAGAACGCTACCATAATTAAAGAAACCAGAGAGATAATATCGGCAGCTACATAGAACCATTATATCAACAAACTCCTAACGTTCAACTCCGTAACGTTACAGTAGATAACGCAGCAGTAAAGAACGCACAGGTGTTACATTTGGTGGAACCACAACAATAGAGAACAAGAACGTTGACAATTTCCAAACGTTACATTGGTATCTCTAACGTTATACATCATAACACAACGTTACAATATGTAACTGTTTTTTTTAATCAGGTCATGTTTTTATTCTATATCAAATAAAAAAATTATTGCCGTAATGTAAATTAAAGGATATATGTAGAAAAAATGTTATAATAATAGAAATGGTTTTTTCAAAGATTTTTGTTGATGATCTGCATCTGGATCATCTCTTTTAGGCACCAGCAGTTGTCCACAATCATATTTACATCCCAGTGTCCCTGGTACAACTCTTCCATCGCATGTCTTGTTGGAAATGCCCCCCTGTTCTTCACTCATATCGCCGATGTTGTCGAAAAATAGTCTAAATCTGAGCTGAGGAAATGAATTTTCACAGATATGCGTGCTCCAAGAGCTTTGAAGCCATGAAGTAGCAACTCTTTTTCTCGGTTACGATACCAGAAGAATGTTGATCCCAGTAGTTGAGCAGTTTCTTTCGATAAACAAAAATCTCCAGTCAAATCATTTAGTTCAGCTTGATTATAAGGTTTGGGTTGAGTTGATTCAGCAACAGGTTCATGTATTGCAGATTCGTTTCCATATATACACTTGATGAATCGAGATTGTCAGGTTGTTATAAAATTTGAATTTCTAGTCAATGAGAAACTGGCTTATTGCAGATGTAACATTGGGGTACCTTAAATGATGTTTATATTCTCTGTTTATACCAATTAGATTTGTCATGCAAAATAGCCATCAGGTGTGATCCTCTCCTTTCCTCCAGACCATTGGTACACCAAAAGAGGAAACAGGTACTTCATGTAGCCACCTTGTAGACCAAGCACTAGCGCTTTAACTTTAGCATCCCCACATACCATCAAGTTGTTATCTTTATATGGGATACTTTATATGATGTTTAATTTTGTCTGTTTATACAACCTAGATGCGTCATGCAAAAATAGCAATTAGTAGCAAGATGTTTTTCTTCCCTCCAAACCATTGGCACACTAAAATGAAGAGACATTTGGTTCCTCTTGTTCCAATATCGTAGACCCTGACACATGTTTTACAGCATATGTGGTGTGCAACGATATTGTCTTGATCGCCAAGTTTCACACCAAAATAAACATGATAGTTTTTAACAAATTTGTGACTGCCTCATCATTATGATCACCAAACTATTGGAGCAAACAGTTTATATGAATCACTTGGTGCTTTCCTTGCAAGAAAATAAAATTTACAAGATGCTTCTAAAAAGTAGACAGCAAATTTTGACTTTCATATTAATATAAATTAGCACAAATAAGATTAAAAACGTATTTTTTATTTTAGACTTAGTTAATAGCCTGAAGCTTCACGTTCAATGATGTTCCAAATAAATTGAAAATTCTCGCTATCTCTTATAAAAACAAATAAGACCAAGTTATACAAAATTATTTATTGTTAGCTGTTTTATACATTGCTAAAATACTAAGAATGTGAATCATATGGGTTGTTTCTTTACTTATGGCCAGGAACTGTAGAATGCATTTATTGCAGCATTTTGGAAATTCAAGTAGAATAAAAACTTGACCTGAATGAAAAAAAAAAGTTAAATATTTGAAATCAGCGGAAAAAATTGAACTAGAGAAATTGTAAATATTCGGACCTCAAAAATCAAGCAGATCATTGTTATCCCAGTTGGTACATGGTCAACTGTCTTTGCATTGGGAAGAGTTTGAAAACTATTTTCTAACCACAAAAGACCAACCAGACAAATCTAACATGTATGTGAAAGAAATAACTGCGGCCTTAAAACTACATTCGAGACAACTCTGCCATTGTTCTGCATTAAACTCACGGCGGAACTGAGATAACTAGGGAGCGACCGATATGCCTTTTTACCGATAGTCCGATACCGATATTTTTCCCCAGCATATTTACCGATACCGTAACCGATACCGATATTTTCTTTTTAATCAACAACAATGCCAAACACGTGTTTTGCTCCTGCTGTATGACGTATGCCAACCCATGTTCACCCCTTCCCTGTCATATTTTGTAACACTTCGCCCACGCGTGTCCTGTTTACCCCCCCCCCCAACTTCCCATCCCAAAAAAAAATACACACAGATGTTCACTAATTGTATCATTCAAGGTCATACATTAGAATTAAGAAATGTCAATCCTATTGTTTCAATGTCATATCTCTGATGCAATCTTAATAGACGTGACGATTTCTGTGTACGGGTTTTTTTTCCTTTTTTTTTTAAATCTTGTCTGATCTGGTTATAGAAATGGGATATTTACTTTTTTTTTTTCTGCAACTCTGTTGTGAAAAAAAACAATGTATCGGCAGCCAAAAAAACGGCCGGTCCAATAGTTAACCCATAGTGCCAATATCGGTTCGACTATCGGTCGCTCCCTACAACAATCGCCGATCCGATATTAACCAATATTGTCAATATCGGTCCGATACCGATCCGATTATCGGTCGCTCCGTAGAGATTACCACCATATCACTTAAATCCTAGTGTCATACAGACATCATATATGTGTGAAGAGGCTCTGAAGTGACAGCAACCAAAAAAAAAAACAACAAAGGAAATAAACTAGACAAAAGTAAAACACATCAGGTGTCGATATCTCCTATTTCCACATATAAAACCATTTCGTTGTAGAGAAAAAAGCTCAGTGTTCTCAATAGCGTTTTATTGAATTAAAATGTTAAATCACTTTATATTCAGTTTTTTATCAATGACTTTCCGAACTGTCTTGGATGTGAAAGCCTACTTTATTTGGATGATCTCACTGTGGAAGACTGGAAAGAGTGCCTTTGTACTTCAAAAAACACACCAGAAGGACATGCAGTTAGCTGTTACTACAGGTTATGGGGCCAGGAGATACATTGTTCATAAACGGTTCATACACTCTTCACTATGGGTACAACAAACATCAAGGATCCTTTCCGATCGGACATTGACGGATTGACCCTCGAAAGAGACGAGAATCAACGTATTTGGGAGGGAGTCACACTACACTGAAAACGTACCTTATGTAATCACATCTCTGAGGTATCAATGAAGGCCTCGGAGAGTCTAAACATGGTTAAGAAGATGGTGAGGACGTCCTGAGTGGCAAGGGCAAATGTTTTGAGGTCAATTTATATGGATGCAGTCAAATCTCGGATCAATTATATCATGGTAGCATAAATGTACAGGTCTCAAACGACACTAGAGAACATGGACAATGTGCAGAATGAGGCTATACGCATATTAACTTACACGCTCGGAACGACACCTACCACCGCGGTAGAAATCATGGCAAATGCAACACCTCTGTGCCCATGCAGAAAGCGAGCTGTTTTGACCATCTAGAGGTTCAAACGGCTTGAGGAAACAACTGTTCACGGAGAACTGGTTGATGTCTAGACCAAATAAAAGAGGTTGACGATGAAGTCTTTAATGCAACACGCAACGCGACTGACAGAGATTGCAAAACTTCCGGCTGAACGTGATAATTTAAAGACCCACTTCCGGTCTCCTCCTGGCATAGCATCCTGCATGCCTGAGGTACGCACGAGTCTGATAGACACTAAAGCTTAGAAAAGCAGTCGGCTAGAGACTCTGCAAGAGGCAGCTATGAGGACAATAGATTCCTACCCAGATGGTGGCTATTCTAGCCTACACAGATGGTTCAGCTCTCAACATGGATCGTCAAGATAAGGTCGGGTATGGGGCTCATATAGTCCACCAGGCAACCGGGTTCATTGAGGACGTTGCAGGACAATGTGGATCTCTCTGTGCGATAGAGGCAGTGATGAAAGCAATAAAAGAGGTGTTGGCGCACATCCTCACAGACTCGACTTCTATTATCCAAGCTTTAGTGGAAGCTGTGTAATGGCCGCAGTAACTGGAAGCCATGTCGGAGGCTATCCAACAATTCATGAACGAACACAGCGTGGCAATAGTACTGCAGCGGTTACCAGGCCACGTATGCATTCCTGGAAACGAAAGTGACCGAGGACTCTAGGAGTTTATCAGAGAAGAAGCATGGGACCTCCTATGAGTCCATTCTTCCCAAGCTACGCACCCTTGATCAAACCGTATGGCTTACGAGTTGGGTAAACGGAACCACATGGGCGAGAGATGAGGAAGAATATGGAGCAACCTTCCAAATCCGATCCGTGGTGGAGGCTTCGAAGAGACGAACAGGCCTTAATAGCCCAGTTTCGAACTGGGCCCGAATGGTGCTTATTTTGGAAACATGATAACCAAGTACGACTCCCGTTGTCGCCACTGAGGAGAGGATGACGAAACAGTAGATCAATAGTTGCACGTGTGTCATCGTCGGGAGAAGTTCAGGCTGGACGAGTCAGGTAGCTCGCTGGCCATCAGGCTTTATGGTACATTTCAGGAGCTGAGAGTTATAGCAAGTTTCAGCTCACGAGCCCTAAGGGACTATATCTCGTTTCGTTACCATACGAGAGTTCATAGAAAGGTATATATAAACAGATATAGATATTGACAGATTAGGCCTTCGAAATATCTGTGCCTCCACACACTCGTATTCCGTAAGACAGTAATTGTGCGAAGGCTATCATCGATCATTTAACATTTATATTTTTGTTAATCTGATGATTACATTAACACTAACTGAATGCAACCAATCAGTGCATAAATAATCTAGCATTATTTAGATTTGTATTGAATGGTAATAAAGATGATCACCAAGCATGAAGAGCATGTTTACAAAACGTCGATAATCGAATAAATCCAGTAAATCTATAACCCAATCATGTGCAATGCTTTTGTTTACTATGAAGTATTGACAAGCCAATTTTCTACACACACTAAAACAGGTCGTGACAGGTGTGTATTTTTAATCGATTACAAACCAATTATTGATATCTCTCTCTCTCTCTCTCTCTCTCTCTCCTTCTCATTACTCCCTCTATCTCTCTCTCTCATTACTCTCCATATATATTTCTTTCTCTCTCTCTCACTCTCTCTGTGTCTCTCTACCTCACTCCCTCCCTCTCTCTCTCTCTCTCTCTCTCTCTCTCGCTCTCTCTCTCTCTCTCTGTCTATCCTTCATATAACGAGGTTATAGAAACATATGAGTTCTACCCTTCATATGACGAGGTTACAGAAACATATGAGTTCTACCCTTCATATGACGAGGTTACAGAAACATATGAGTTCTACCCTTCACATGACGAGGTTACAGAAACATATGAGTTCTACCCTTCATATGACGAGGTTACAGAAACATATGAGTTCTACATTTTATCTGCCCTTACGGAGCTTGAGGACTAAAGAAACAAAATAATTGCAATATAGATCTAACTTAAATATATACGTGTATTTATGTGTAAATATATATATATATATATATATATATTAGGGTGGGTCAAAAAATATTTTTTGGAGTTGGGAATTCGAAACATATTTAAAAAATTGCCTAAGATCTTACTGATTGTAAAAATGTAAAATTTGTAAAAATCAGATAATGTCTTCCACTCCCAACTTTTATTTCAATATTCAGGATTATGTCATTTTTGTTAAAAATTCTAATTTTGCATGGAGATGGTTTAAGTCTTGCTGTTATGATTATATTTACTGCATACCTTCTAATTTCTTCATCATTGTCACTAACTGCAGCCAATAGAATGTTTTCTGGATGTGCAAAGTAGCAGTTAATTTCCATTACAGGCAATATAATAGATTGATCAGCAGTATCCAGGTTCTGAAGCAGTTGTATCATATAGAAAAATTGTATCGCCCCACTTTGACAAGATGGATTACTTTTTATGTAAAACCATAATTGTCCATACATACTCACAATAAAATTCGTTATTCTCTTTAACGGAACTGAAGGATTATTTTTTGACATATACAATCGCAAAATCCTGTTCGCTTTTGTTAACCATTTTGCATGATTTAGAGAACCCGGTTGACTGGTTTCTGGTATATCTGAGCATTTGTCAGAACCTAGCTGAACGGCTAAGCAAGCTTTTAGGAAATATTTTTTATCTGTAATCAAATTATTTTTAACGCTTTCATCCATATCAGTTACTTAGCCAGATACAGACAAAAAAGAAACTATTTGCAAATTTTTAGGATCAAAATCAAGTTTTGATGATATAACACCTGAAGAAGGTGACGATCCTGTTGTGTGTGGGTTATCGATTGCTGCTAAATATTTTATTAAATGGCAATTTATTTAAACGCAGCATTCATATTAACCACTGCAATGGTCTTCCTAGACTTTCCTCCAGTCTTCTGATGATTTCATTATTTTTGCCCGTGTTATTTTTTGGACCATCACAAATAATTCCTCTTAGAGTATCTATTGAATCAGTTTCAGCAATCACAGGCATAATCTCTTTATATCATTTGCTTTACTGTTTTCAGGCACAATGCGATCAATATATTGACCAAATGGAAACGCAACAATGACATAGTGTTCTTCTTTAATCTAACGCCTACAACCAGAACATCGGACAAGAATAATATCCTGCTTACCATCAAAACCAATGCAAACAAGTTCTTTGCTCTCATCAGTATGTTCCTTGGCTGCCATATCTCTCGTAATTTTTCAAAGTCGACGCGTCTTTGCTGGATCCAGAGCTGTAGATAGTGTTAACATGTTTAAGTCCTTCAACACATCATTAACGATGAGATATGTAACACTATTGTTTAGTTTACATCGATCCCCTGCTTTGCATAATTCTTCATATTGATATATGTTTTGTTCTTTGGAACATTCCTCATCGCTGGAGAAGTCTGCATCAAGTAGTTCATCATCTTCAGCATCCTGAACTGGAATATCATTATCTTTCTCATCATTGACGTTATCATTTGTGGTTCATATCTGATTGCCACTCTGCACCAATGAATGTTTTCTTTTGTGCCGATTTTCTAATATTTTTGTTGTTTGCTTGCCAACATTGCCAATGAACATATTTCTTGCCGTCTTTTGATAAACCCAAAATACCCACTCAAGCACAGTAATTCTTACTGATTGTGGACATTTACAGTCTCCTCTAACCCTAACACCTGCATCAAAACATTTACATGGGCTAATGTCAAAAACTTTTTGAAGGAATTGTATCCCTCTTGAAAAGTTACCGATGATCGCTTTATATCTCAATATTTCTCAAGTTCATGACCTTTGGCTTTATGTCTTTTTACTCAAACAATTATGCTGGTAATGTCATTTGTAGGGATACTAGCTCGGTCATATAATTGTTTAACTTCATGCGCCAATGCGTTCGCTCGTGAATGAAGGCTATGATTGTATCATTCCATTTAAAGCATCCACATATAATCCTTGAAAACATCTTCACTTGTTGGAAGTTGTCTTTTAGGCAATTCAGCTGCTGACCCAAACACAGAATGTACAGTTGCACTTTTTGTAGAAAAACTCATATTCATAGAAGAACTAAATAAAATAATTGAAAAATTAATCAAAAATGAAACTAAACAACTATGCGTGATCAGATAATGAATATATTGTAAACCAGTTATATTGAGAACAAAATGGATGCAATGATTATCACAGTTGTCTGAACTAACTAGTTATTCATAAAAAAGGTTATAAAAGATAAAACACAAATTGTATATGAATATCATTTCTTTTTTGAATAACCTAGGTCACAAATGTAACATGTTAAGTCACATTCAGGGCCGCGGTGTCCATGTTGTCTGTATTTCCTGAGGTAACAGTCTTATAAATACCTTTAAAATACAAAGGAAAAACAGAAAAAAAACAATTTTAAAAGTGGCATTCATAGCAATTTAAGTTGCTCGAAAATATCTATATTGATTATATATACTAATATAGGCTAACATTGTTTTTGCCTCCTCTCATAGAGTCAAATGATAATTAGATCTATAAGCAAAAAATGTTGCCGATCTGAGTTCGGGTTACACTTGTATATATATATATATATATATATATATATATATATATATATATATATATATATATATTTGACATTCATTGGCTGGACTAAGGGAAAAATCATACATTAATATGTTGTAGACTGATGCCGATAGTTAGACCGGCAACTATTTGTAACTGCCAACGTTTTCACCAAAGAATTATTTAAATTAATTAATTTTTAGCAATTATTGCGAAAATTCTTCAGTCAACAGGTTGTTTTCTGATCTAAGAGATATACGTAATCGCAAAATAACCAATATCAGAATAGAGTAACTGGATGTCATTGATGTCAATGAAATATTCACTTTTCTTAAAGATAAAGGGGAAAAATACATTCAATGACAAAGTGATAGAGTTATTCATACAAAAGAATTGACGAATGGAGCTAAACTACAAGTAGTCATCATATTAGAGGTATTTTAACATGTAATTATTAGGTTATTGGTAGAAGTATTGTATGTAATAGAAAGTTTTATCTCAATAATGACCGGTAACACCCTTGCAAAAGTCACGCCTGGCCCCTGGATAGTTAAAATTTCGAACAAAAGTTGGGAGTAGTAAAACTATGTAGTTTTCTAATATTTGTACATATAACGTGTACTACCTTGATGTAACAACTTTTTTTTATAATGTTTCAATAATTTTTTTGACCCACCTTAACATAAATATAAATATATATATATATATATATATATATATATATATATATAATAGATATATTGAAAAATATGGCTTTTTATTAAAAGAACCGATATTTTGTTATAATTAAATACAAATATCACTAATAAACATATTTTTAAAGTTTATCAGGCATGTCTACTGACGCAATAAAGTGAAATAATAGAATACATATTTAGTTTAATCATTGTGTTAGGCAACTAAATCTAATTTCTATATTTTAAGCTTTTATTTTAAATTCTAAGTGTGGCTATGCGATACACATCTGAATCGTTAGAAGTCAATGATTTACTTTGCTCACAGCATTTTTAGTTGTTATTTTTAATGAAATAAACAAAAGAAAAAACTATTTTTGTTTCAAAAATCTTGAGTTAGTAGTATGAGTATGGGTAACATGTTTGAAGAAGTAAATTTATTGAAAAATAAAGCTGGCTCGGACAATTAATGGACATAGACAATAAATGTTGTACACGGAGGATCTTAACCTTTTTCGTGATTGTACCCCAAAGGATTTGAATATGTCCTCGGTACCCCAAAATATAAGTTCGCGAATAGATTTACTAATTGTCATAATGGAATTAGCTTATCTGTCTAATGCGATACTTGAGCACGTTAGTCATGTAGCAAACAAGCGACTTTTTTCAAAATCTTGTTTTAAACAATAATAATATGCAGCTGAGTACCATGAAATAACCAATGAGTTAAGCTAATTAAGGGAAGGAGGTGGAGGGATATTATTATTCTAAATCAGGTTATATAAACAAAAGTATGAAATCTAAATATAAACACTCGTATATGATATGTAGAAGTTAAATAAAAATAACAGTATATTAGTTAAATATAGAAAACAATTATTCAATTGTAATATTATGCTGTAATGAAGGCTACTAATCTATATACATAATCGGCTAACATAGACGGTGGTTCGACCGACAGACCTACACACCGTTCGGTGTAAAGTATGCTCATGGCAATAAAAGCCGCATGTCTGTACGCTACAAATACTCGGCACCGTACGAGTTGAAAGCTTACATTGCTAAAAAAAAAGGCTGAGTTCTACGTCATACCTTTGCGGATTTAAAAAAAAACAGCGCTTGTTATCGACCGTCACTATAAAAATAGTCTGGGAAATACCTAAATTATAGAAACTAAAAAGAGACAATGTATGCTAAATGAGAGTATGTTAGGTGAGCATTTTGATCATCAAATGAATCTTTCTTGAATAAAAATGAAATGCTGGGGAATTTTAAACACAACAAGGATTTCTTATTCACGAATTGAGATTTTAAAATGATATTGAGTAGTGTGCGCAAATTATGTTTAATAGTCTGGGGTTGTCTTTGTTAAGCTTCTGTACGCATAATGAGGATTATTTTCCCTGGGATGAGATATATAAACAGCTACTTTTTGTATATAGACTGATTGTTAACGCGCTCAAATATATATTACCGAGTTGGTTGGGATAGGGGTGGGAATAAACCAAATGGCTGCAGAAAAGGGGGGGGGGGTCAAGAAGACGATTCAAGTTGCAACACCGCTATTTTTAGAGCATTTTCTAAAAAAAATGCTCTATTGTCCCCGTTTTGTCTGTCTGTCATCACCCTAGATCTCAACAACCATAAGTCCTAGACCCATGATGTATATATCATTTTGTAGGTCTTGGCCTGCCAAGAAATGATTTTTTTCCATTTCGCGATCTGACCTCTGAGGGCCGTAAAAGGGGGCTTAGTACCGTTTTTTACTATATAAGCTATATTAATAAAGGAGCGCCTATATCTCAACAACCATAAGTCCTAGACCCATGATGTATATATCATTTTGTAGGTCTTGGCCTGCCAGGTGTACATCAAAAGTTCATTTCGCGATAGGACCTCTGAGGGCCGGGCTTCAGGGCTCCTAAGGGGCTTATATATTATATATACACCTTGTACGTTCAATAACCCATTCATTTGGTGCGAAATACTGCAGCACGTTGTTTCACCAAGATTTATTAAGAAACTCATCAAATGAAATAGTAAGCTTGCGTTCTGAGTTTAATTGAAAGTATCAGAGCTATGCAACAATTGACGGAGTTTTCGGACGATTAAATGACTATAATTTCGAATGTTTTCAATTATGAGTCCTATTTCAGTAACCACAAACCACTTGTAGTTAGATTTAAGAGACAATAATTTTTTTTTCAAATATAAAGAAACGTCTTTATAATTTTTTTTTACAGATATATGCATTACACAATTGAATTTATAAACTTTTCCAAAATGTACAAATATTTACTGAAAGCTATCAAACGTACTGATACATAACACGAAAATGCGCTAACACGTCCTGTGTCCAGAATGGAACAGGCTTAATTGCTTGTTTTAAACTCACGTCTCTCTTTTTTTTTAAATACGTCATGTTAAGCATGATAAATTATAAAAAAAGAACTGTTGGAATTGGGGTGTAGTGTTGGGAAAGGAGTGTTTAACGGGGGAAGAGGTAGGGAGAAGTTTCACGTGGTATTGTTAACAGGGTGAACATGCAGTTATACTAAATGCCCCTTTTTTGTAATTGTGTACATTGAGACCTACTGCGATTCGGGCATGTCTTAAGTGTAAGGGGGTGGCGGACGGGGGAGCGAGGGAGGAAAGGATGGGTGTGGGGCTAAGTGAAAGAGAATTGATACATTATAAAAAAAAAACTATTGAGAAAGAGTCCTTTAAAATATTATGAATGAATTAAGATTAGTCAATGATATGGTGTTGTGAGCGCATCACCATTTTTTACTCCAACTGCGTGCCAAATAGCCGGTCCGGGTACCGGGCATGTTCACTAGTTATTTACGTCCGAATCCAGTCGTATTTATACCCTAACGTCCGTGCCCTAAATACCCTAAATACGTCACAGTCTCTTCAGTATTGTCCTAACTATCTAATTTTTTTAGAAGCGTCACCTGGTCGTCATTGTTAACCCTTCTTACCTGTCCGACGTCGCCTCCCGGCCTTCACACTTTAGATGTCTTCTTATCTTAAAACGTGGAAGGGGATTGTCTCTGTTTATATCTACTCTAGCTCGTCACAATATCACCAAATGACTCGTCTCCTGATTGTCACCCTTTCGCTTCGACTTTTTCTTTTTTTCTCATTTATACAGCGCAAGTCATGGCGGAATTTTATGACAAAATTTTATGTAGTTTTTTTTTCTCTAATCACAAATTTTGTGCGCCAAGCCAAAAAGTTGTGCGCTGAGGTCTGAAAAATAGTGCGCTAGCCCAGGCTGGCGCAGCTTAGAGGGAACGTTGATAAATATATATATATATATATATATATATATATATATATATATATAAAAACCTATAAAACATATAAATAATATGTCGGTATTATAGGAAAATATTTTGGTATATATGAGAATAAGTATTTTAAACCTTCATATCGAAAAATGAATAGGATAAGAATTAGTTTAGCGAAGAATAAGTTATCATATTATAAGAGTCTGAATTCTGATAGGTGTGAGTATTAGTTCTCTGTGAAGTCTGTAATGGATTACTGGAAGGTTAGGTCTAGTGTGATCACACAGGTAGAGTTGATAGAGCACTATATCATGATTTCTTCGCATGAGCTAATATGTAGTGATCCACCTGAACAATAAGAAGATTGTCTGATATGGAGGATTCAGAAGTTAAAATAGAACAAAGTAAATTTACAGTATATTTGAAGAGTCATAAACATTGTCTTTCTGCAGACCCTATTATGTACTTTTACTGGCACCTTAGGTTATTGTACTAGCACCATGTGTTTTAATATTTGTACTTTTAATAAACAATATGTAAAATTAAAACATGTTTAAGAGGAAGTGACGATTTTATTGGGCAAAATTTTTGTTGTTGTTTTCTTTTTTTTTGTTTTTTTTTTTTTTAAACTAGGGATAAAGAGATTTTCATTTTCAGTCCGTTTTAGCGCATTTTCGTTATATCCGTTTGTCTGTCATCACCATAGATCTCAGCAACCATAAGTTTTAGACCCATGATGTATATACTTTTTGTAGGTCTTGGCTTGCCATTCTTGCATCAAAAGTCAATTTCGCGATCTGACCTCTAAGGGCTGGGCATCAGTGTTTCTTAGGGTACCGCTTTTATTATATAAGCTATATTAATAATTATGCCATTTTCATTGCCCCATTCTATACCTTATACATAACGATACAAGAATAAGGGCCCTAGGGCCCCAAGAGTATCTATTCCCCTAACATAAATTTGTTTTTTATAAACATTTCTAAAATTTACAAATATTTACTGAAAGCTAACATACGTACTGATACATAACACGAAAATGCCCTAACACGTCATGTGTCCAGAATGGAACAGGCTTAGGATGCTGGTTTTTATTTATTGGACTTTTTGTAAGGTAATTAATGTTTAACTAACAAGCAATAGTCACATAATAGATCTTGCTATTTGTAGCTCTGAATCAAGAGTAGAATCTATATTAAATTTGAACTGGTTGGTCACAGACCAGAGTACCTGGTTTCATTCTGGATGGGAATAGGTGAACATGTTTCTTGGTCCAGAAGACAATATTAACTTTGGAAATGACAGACACAGCACAAGTCAAATTGAATGATGCACTTGATGTTACTGTAACGTTGGAAAAATCATTTGTAATAGATGGTGGATCTGTATTTGAAGAATGTTGAAAAAATAGAATCAATGATTTTTTTTCACTTCTTCATTTAATGGTGACTACACATTTCTAATATGAATAATACAATTAAAAAAATAAATACTACCAAGTAAAATATTTTTTCTTAGATATTAAAATTATTTTTTTTCTTTACAAGTTATTACCTAAAAATGTATAAAAAATGAAGAAGTCAATATCATTTAAGACCTTAACTTGCGCTTTTTGGTTTTTCTAAACTACTTACATTAAAAATAAATTATGTCGGACTTTTGAAAGGCAAAAAATATATAAACATTACACCACTTCCGTCAGTCAGAGTGTTGCGACTTAGAAGTGGACGTCAAATCATGATGGCGGGCATTGACCAGGTTAAATGTATTGAAATGGGTACATTAAAAATAAAAGACGGACAGAAGAGCACCAACTGTATCTCTGGTATTAGTGAGAAAATAAAATGAGAAAATATAAAAGTGTTCAAGCCAAAAAATTATTGTCTTTAAAATATGTATAAAGAATGTGATTTTTTTATTTTTACGGTATCATATTCTAGTAATTCTCTACATGTGCTTCATTTACTTTTTTCAATAATTATTTTTAACATTCTAATGTAGCCAATACAATTTAGAAGAACTTACTATTTTTTAAATGTCTCTCAAAGTGCAAATATTTGTTAATCTATATTGGGGACTGACATTTTTATTCAGGCAATAAATCTAAGCCTACAGAATTTGTATTTGTGTATATTACAATTAAAAACAATTAAATATTACAATTAAAAACATAAAAAAAAAGTATATATAAATTTTAACTGTCGAATAAACCAGCTATGAAAACGGATGGCACTAGATTTTAGAAAGACCTCAAAGTACGTATGTATGTCCTCTTCCCTCTAATCTCCAGTACCTCCTCGTGGTCCGGGCCTAAAACGGTAACCTTTGCTCTTGGAATAACAGCGAAAGCTGGAGAAATGTCCAAATGGAAACTGCGAACACATGCCGAAGATAGACAAGCACTGGGAGTGAGTCCCAGTGTGGACGGTACTGTTACCATACGCGTGCATTGCATACGACACGCTTCACGAAGGGATGTCGAAGAAAAAGCTAAGCCAAAAAATCACTTTGTCCCGCGGTGCTGTGCGCTCAACATGTTTGTCAACGGACAACTGATGGGTCCAAGGTTTGAACCTCACTGAGGACCTTCGTATTTTTTTAGGTTGTGATTTGATTTTTTTTTATTTTCAAATAATAATGTATAAACCAGAACAAAATTCAAAGATTTGGATAGTGAATCATTCGATTTCTTATTATAATTTTCTTTGAAATTGAATAAAGTGAAGCAAAAGGGATACACATTAGCATTGTTTTTTTGTTTTGTTTTTTTTTCATTTTTGAAATAGTTTGTCTTACTTTGATTAAAACTGGAACTGTAAATAGATAATAAACTGTCATTAACGCTGCAAGAAGTATTTGATAAAATAACTTACTTTTTAAATTAACAAATACTGGATTACTTCTTCCAGTACCTGCTGAGTTTTCTGCCACACATGTATAATTTGAAATATCTGAACTGGAGGCATTATTTATAACTAGTGTTGGGTTTGTGATTGATCCGCCTGAATATTTGGAAGGATTAACTGTACAGTTGATGACAGTTGTATCTGACTTGAGCCAATAAAATTTGGTGATGGGTGGAAATGAGTTCACAGTACAAGTAAGTACAATTGTTTCACCAGCATTTTTTGTGATGTTTGTATTGGACACAGTTACTGTTGGACCATCTGAAAATACATTGCAAATATACAAAAGTTAAGGATTTGTTAAAGCGTAAAAATCATTATTAGGTATACGTTTAAAGAACATGAATAATGTGAATTTTAGTTCAATTTAAATTAAAAACATTTATTAGTGAAAGATTTTTCTTGAAAATGCTTTTTTTTGTTTATTAATTAGTAAGAAAATGTAAAAAAAAGTCTAGAATCTATCAGGGTCATTCTAGTCTATAGAAATGTTAAAGCAAGAGATCTATTTAATTATCTATATTTAGAGCAGCAATGGGATGATACTAAATTATTACTGATTCCAAAACATTTACAGATTCATCGCTAATTTACTGATTCTGATTCGATTCACTATTGAGTTATATAAAACATTGATTTTTGGTTGCTTAAAATAAGGTTGATTGGATACAAAAAAATAATGACAAATCTCAACTGAATTTACTATAATTTCACAATGCCTCCAAAATTTTCTAATATTTATATCTCTACATTCAATCCCAACACTTATTCAGAGCTGCATGAACTCAGGGATACCCTTCTTACAATAATTTACGTCCAATATATTTTTGTAGACAATTGCTGTATTACAGGTGTTGATCTTAGTAGTGTTTGTTCAGTAAAGATCAGTTTTCATCAATTATGGGGATTTATGTTATTTACTTTATATTTATTTACTAACAATTAGCTGACAAGATTATTTTCAGGAAGTTTATTTACATAAATATACGAGTTTTACATTACAAACACTCATTCAGTCAAGTTGACATGATAGTAAAAGCGAACTTCAAAAATCCATTTCTATGACGATGTACTTTTATGGTAAGTTCTATACAGATTTTGCAAACAGTGGTGTCAGTGATACACACTATGGCTTAAATTATGTTTATGTTATTATAGCAGCTGTTAACTTACATGTTAATGTATGTGTAAAGTACTTTTCGTAAAATCTGAAAATGTTAAACGGAAGTAAGAAAGGTATGTAGCATACTACATTTCAAAACACTTACATTTAATAATTAATCCTGTGTTTGGAGATGAGCCAGTTCCTTGCTGATTTACTGCAGTGCATGTATAATTTCCTGCATCTAATTTAGACACCTTAATGATTGTAAGATTGGGAACAGAGACATTGCCACCAGTATATCGTGTAGAGTTTAAGTCAAGGATGATTCCATCCTTATACCAGATAACTTTAGACGCTTAAATATATAATACAATAGTGTGTGGATAAGCGAATTTCTTGAAATTGACATCAAATATTGCCACACATAATAAAAAAAATTAAACCAATTATACATCAAACACAGAAAATATATTAAAAAATCTAAGCCATGCCAGCCCAACCCAATGTGTGATTTACGCTCGTGCGGCTTAAAATTTTCAAATTCATAAGTAATATTAGTGTAATTAATGAACTGAGAGAAGCGATAAGTGCTTAAGAGAGAAATTAATAGCATTTTTATATTTTTTAATGATATCAAGAAAAAAAAATGCTTATAAGAATATACTAAATTATGGTTCCACGACTTTTCGACCCAGGACTATTCGACCCTGTCATATTTCTATTCACTTTGATCAACATGTATATAATTGTTTAAGATTGTTTTTAATGTCAGGACATAATATGTACGCCAGGGCGTATGTAAACTTAAGTTCAAGTGCTGGGACAGTTAAAAGTAATTAGATATCAGACGGGTAGATAGAAAGGGAGACAGAACCCATTAACTATAAAAAGGTAGAGGAATTTTAGAGGAAATTCCCTGTGATAGCGCACCTCATGTATTTGGAATTGAACGGAGGTTGGAAAATATGCTGACGCACGGATGGTTGATGAGAAGAAGGAATAGAGGATTGTTTTTATACCCCCTGGTATCATTAGTGTGATTTATATAAATGTATATCTACATATATATTGTGATTTGTTTTATATTAGATAAGGCAACGATCAGTATCATATCTGAGTCAGACTGTTTTCCTGTATTTTATTGAATGTATTTGTGCGATTCAGTCATAGTGTATAGTGAGACACAGACAGAGAGAGAGAGAAATATATTAACAGCACTATCGCCACCAATAACAATATTGTATTAATTTAGTTAAAAAATATGTCTTTTAATTGTTTCAATTAAAATGTGTGTTCTAATTGTTTAATAAAAATATGTGTTCTAATTGTTTAAAATATGTGTTAATGTAAGAAATGAGTTCTGATTGTAGTTATCGTCTTAGCACATTCAATTTTTTGAAGACCGACAATCTATCTCACATACACTTCTCATTCTTGCACATGAGTTTCATTTATCAATTGTCACCATAGTCACTCCCACAAATTACATTAGTGACCAATATCCTGCTGACATCACAATGACTAAAACACACATTTTTAACTATTAAAATTAAACAATTAAAACAAACATTTTAAATACAAATACATATAAACAATAATATATTAAACAAAGTTAATCAACATAATTTAAACAAAGAAATAATAATTCAAAAATTAGTATTTTCAGTTAACGTGTCGGAAAGTCCGGGGTCGAAATGTCGTGGGGTCAAAATGGCTGGGTCAATAGGTCAGGCTATCAAAATTATGCATAATTTTGTAAAAAAAATAAAAAAATAGGCTATATTATTTAAAATATACTAATCATTTTTTTTTAAACTTGGTACTCAAGTAAAATAAGTCTAAGCATCAAGAAATGTTGTAATGAAAACTTTTACAGTAAATGTCGAGACATTTAATGTAAATACAAATCATCTAGACATTTAGAAAGTTGTTTTCTGTTGATGTGTTTTTACTTAAACTGAATCAACCTGATTTCCTGAACAATCATATGAATAAACAGGTTAATAAAATCTCTGCTATAAGTACTAAAACAAATTAAATGAAGTTAATAGATCTTTCAAATCATTCTCTGTCCCATCATTTGATGTATTCTCTATGCACAATGATAAGAGTAATAGATTTACACTTACATATAACACTGATGCTACACATTGTTAACATGATTTGACTGTATTAACTATAAATAACTATATCCATTTAAACTCACCACTAGGACTGGATGAAATGTTACAAACAAGAGTAACATCTTGAGCTTCATTGGTGGTCACATTGGGTTCATTGATCGTTATAATTTGAAGTGGATCTGCGACATAAATTTTATATCACAATGAATAACTGATAATAGTTATAACTTGCCGTATTTTGAAAAAACGACTATACTATTATTGAAATATGAAAATTAAAATAATAATGCACGATTTTTTTAGAAAAAGATTCTTTTGAATGCAATATTTTGTACCTATAATAATTGTAACTTTAAAAAGCCTTAAGGTTGATTTATGTATAATTTCAAAAGTGTATCAAAATATTAAGCTGTCAATATCATGCACTTCATACAATTTCTATGAAAAGTAACAACATTACTAAAAAAGATTACAGTACCATTAATCTATAACTGACTAAAATACATAAAATTTGCTATTTACTTAATTATCTTTATTGTCTAACAAATACTAGTTTGAAATAATGAAATTGATACATTATATTTCAAATAAATAACTATTTGAGTTTTGAGACTATGACACAATTTCTATGATAAACGTTAGAGCATATTAGGTCAAGTGCTTAACAAGCACTATCCATGCGGTCAGTAAGTCTAGTAAAAGGAGTACTATGTCTAAGGCACTGGACAATGTCCGACGGGTCAAAGAGAGGGATGCGTTTAGTTTGGAAAATTATGACACATTCAGAGTCCCATTCTATGTCAGAAATCGGCAGATGCAGTCAGGAAGTGTCACATGAGGAATGCCCCAGGCAGTGAGCTGATTAGCAATGAAATGATCACTAATCTCAAGACAAAGGATAAAAGAAGCTCCTTTTTTAACCGCAGATGGGTATCTGGTGGAGGAAGGGTGTCATAGTGCCGGTACTTAAGAAGGGCAAGAATGCGGAAAATTACATACCGATTTCCCTCACCTTGTGTGTTGGTATTGGATGGTCAACAGAAAGTTGATGTGGTACCTAGAGGGAAAAGGGTTCATGACCCCGAAGGAAGATAGCTTCAGATTTAGAAGAGTGTGATGGATTAGTCACGCGCCTAGTCCAAGAAATAGCCAACGGTTTTCAAAGAGCTGAGTCAACGGCGGTAGTTTTCATATATTTCAAAGAGGCTTACGAAAGAGTCTGGTGGCCGGGTGTTAAAGCTACAGTGGTTAGCTGTCACCACCGAGACGTACAACTTGCTACAGTTTTCTCACTGATCAGACGATTATGACACGTGTCGAGGAAATAGGCCCTTGAGCATGGCCTCCCATGGGGCTCCGCCTGACGTTTTTCCTAGCTTTTATAATATGCCTTCCGCAGCACATGGATGTAAAAGCCTACATTATGCTTACGATTTGGTAATTTGAAAGACAGGAAAGAGTGCCCCTGTCCTTGAGAGGGCACTCCAGAAAGACCTGATTATGGTCGGCTGTTATATGAGGCTGAAGGGCTTATAAATTATTTTTTGCTCAAATACCTCTACTCGCTTTTACGATGGAACCACTGAAGCTGGAAGTTGAAGACAAGGTCCTAGATCTAAAAACAGCTCACTTTAGGCAGCGTGTGCTAAGCTCAGGGTCTTTGAGTGAACTCGGTGGCTCTCGAGCTGGGACAATCAGATGACGGGCAGAAATGTCCGCAGTTAGATGGAGCGTCCGTCCAAAACTGACCTGTGGTGGAGGATCGAGCAGGCACTAATCGGCCAATTTCGTACTGGGCATTGTCCTTTAGTGCATACTAATGAAGGTTAAGACCCATTGTCAACACTGCGGAGAAGTTGAGGAAACAACATATCATGTGTTTTTTGAGTGCCCTAGGCTGGCGGACAACAGGATGGACCAGTCACTTGCCATTGGTCTTTAAGCCAGTTCCCAGATGTTGAGGGACACATTGAGTTTATCCCACGGGCTCTGAGATACTAATTCAGCCCGTAGTTATCACTTAGAGAGTTCAGAGAGAGAAAGAGAGAGAGAGAGAGAGAGTGACAAATGGCTCCTTCAACATACACAACTTACTATAGTATACATAACTGTGAAAGTTACAAGTTCCTTGTATTTCCTTCAATATTCTTTATGTATTTACATATATTGAATTAACTGATTAGAATTAGAACACAATAAACTTTTTATTTTCTGATCAGTAATTATATGAGAAAATTTACCCACAAAACTTACAGAGAACGGTTACGTTCATTATTGCACTCTTTTCGATGGTGTAAGGATTCAAAAAATGAACCACACGGCACTCCAAGATGTATTCAGGGAATGTAGGTGGAAGTGGCATTGTGATTGTACTTGTGATAGTGTACATATTGTTAGCATTAGGCTTCTGTGATATCATGTTTGATTTACTGACGCCATCTATCAAAGCATCTCCATTCTCAGTCCTGGAATGTAATAAAAATAAAATATGAACAGAAAAATTAGTGGCTATAAAAAGGCCACAGAAATCAATGTGCAAAGTCATGTTATTAAATCATCTAATTAATTAAACGCACTTGTTACGGGACCATACGTGACCATTATATTAGGGTATAAGGAACATGACATATATAAATTTTATTTTTTTTCAGGATTAGGGTTAGGGATAGGGATAGGGTTAGGGTTAGGGTTAGGGTTAGGGGTAGGGATAGGGTTAGGGATAGGGTTAGGGTGGGGAGCAATATTATCTACGGCTGGTACCCGAAGTAAAAAATATACGGAGACCATGCGTATGGTACCGTAACAAGTGCCTTAATTACTTTAATAAATATAGTATAAACAAGTATAGGTAGGTACCGCCAGTAGACATTTGGTGGAATATAACTTGCTCCAGTTGATAAACAACTCCATGTATATGATACTGAAGCATTTGAACTGTCAGGTCCAGTTATGACTGGATAGTTGGGCGCCACTAGAATAAATTATTCTTTTAAACTTGGTACTCAAGTAAAATAAGTGTAATCATCAAGAAATGTTGTAATGACAACTTTTACATTAAATGTCGAGACATGTAATGTAAATACAAATCATCTAGACATTTGTTTTCTGTTGATGTTGTGTTTTTATTTAACTGAATCAACCTGATTTCCTGAACAATCATTTGAATAAACAGGTTAATAAAATATCTGCTATAAGTACAAAAACAAATTAGACTTAGATATTTCAAATCATTCTCTGTTCTATCGTTTGATGCATTCTCGATGCGTATTGATAAGAGTAATAGATTTACACTTACATATAACATTAATGTTTATCATTTGACTACTTGACGATGAAGAACCAGATGCTGTACAGGTCAGTGTTCTTGAATTGTCCTGAGCTGTTGCATTATATGTTAGGTTACTCCAGTACTGAATGAAATTCTTAATAAATATGGATTAAAGATTTACACCAATGAAATGTGCATGTATAAGGATGAAAAGTATTTAGAAAACTAGAGATATGTCTTGAATATATCTAGGATCAAAATAATATAAAAGGGGCTTTTGTATTTAAATTTGATTTAACAATTAAGGGAGTTTATTATTCTAATTGATTGAAGAGACTCACAAAGATATAATCATGAGGCTCGATACTGATCCAGATAATAGAAAATCAAATCAAATTTGAAAAGTTCCCTAAATGCATAATGCCTTTGAAAATAAAATAAAAACTGTGAATCTAATTTTTTAGTATTGTAATTCTTCCTGCAATTTGGAATTAGCATCCATAAACTACCTGTAAGTATATATTAATATGCATTTATATGTACAGACTGTAATTTCTAATATTTATACACTTTTACCAACTAGCCTTGAAACAGTGTAATTAGTGTAAATTCAAGTTAGTGGGATCCAGAAATAAATTAATAAGTTATTCGTGATTAATATAGGAATAGGCTGACTAGATTGGAAGCTAAACAATTTTAAACTTGAAAAACATTTATAGACACAATGACAAAAAACATGTATACATAATAAAATGACAAGCAATTCTGACATTAATATATATATAGTTATCTTACCCCATCAGAAGCAGATCTGTTAACAATTTCATAGTTTTTGAGGTTGTAGGAAAAACTCCAACTTAATGTTAATACACTGGG
Source organism: Bulinus truncatus (assembly GCA_021962125.1). Taxonomy (NCBI): domain Eukaryota; kingdom Metazoa; phylum Mollusca; class Gastropoda; family Planorbidae; genus Bulinus; species Bulinus truncatus. Next base: position 777,774 of record JAGDYQ010000274.1, read on the forward strand.
AGAAGAGATGAAGCAACTGAGACTAATATTTGTGCCTTCTGGGAAGATATTACTCTCTCTATTAGAACTTATGTAAGGGGTTTGACCTGTTGAATGAAAGAACAAAACTTCATGAGGTTAACTCTGAGCAGTTTTTTTAATGAGAATAAATGCAAATTAATTTAACAAAAGAAATCTGTATTAAATTAATTGTTCATAAACTGGAGTCGGCAAGCATTGCTAAAAAAAATATTGACAAACATAAAACATTTTAGGTAAGCATTACATATTTATCAGTAATCAGCAATTCTAGCATATTTTATTTAGGCAATCAGGTAAAAAAATAGAAATTTCCAGTGATAAACAATTGGAGATCAAATTGATATGACACCTCGATGTGTTCATGAAGCAGCAATTAGTTAGCTGGAGTCTAGATATTCTACAATGTTCTTGAAAATTAAAAAAAAAACAATATCACCTGCTAATACTTAATTGTGCCAAGAACATTTATTTGGGTTATTTTTGATGAACACTTACTACATTACTGTTAAATTTATTACTAATGAAACCCCATTGGAAAATTAGAAAATGGAAAAACTAAATGTAGTGACCTAGCTATTGAAGGTCATACAACGCCAACAAATAGCCAGCAGTATATTACAATAACAAATGTAAATAATAATACAAAATAACACAACATTCAGAGTACATGTTTTTATCTGAGTTGTGTCAAATTTCTACACTGACCATGTTGTTATAGACCTTTTTTAAAGTAAGATATTAGAAACTTTTGTAGGAATTTGTAAATATTTTAATTGATGTTTTGTATAGAGTAATTTTTTTTTTAATTATTTAAAAAAATGATTGATAAAATATTTGTTTTTTATAGTGGAAAGTCAAACTCTTATCACAATAATGTTTCTTAACAGAACGAAAAAAATGCAAAGCCAATAGAAAATAGTATAACCTAGTCTATAAATATAAATCAGGGTAACAAAAATGTTAAATTAAATGTAATCATTAACACTAGTTGACAATGATTTTGCCCATTATTTTTTTTTAAAGTGATATGTATAACTTAGCAGTATTTTTTTTTTCATTTTTTTGGTATGAAAATGAATGTAAAAAATCGGCAGTTACATAAGACCGAATGAAAATATTAGATACATACTTTTTTCAGCGTATACGACTAAATATTTCTTTTTTTTCTTTGAATAAGGACCACTGACTAAAGCTGTGAGATTTGTGACTAGGATCTAAGACTGTAACATTAGTTTCGCATTTTCAAACTCTTTTCTAATAATTTACTTATATAACCATTAATTTTGATACTTCGAGACGTTATACATAGTAACAAAATAATGTATCACGGATCAGGGTCAGGTCTGGTTAATAAAATTGCATAACGTTATCTATGAATCGCTAAGTGCCAAAAATAATAAAATAATGTTAATTTGAGCAGAAAATAACACTATTGATAAAAAATGTGTAAATGATGCTACGCGATCACTTAGAATTTATTTAAATGAGCGGAAGAAGGTGTATCAGGGGAAAATCATAGCATAACTATTTAACCCGTTGGTCTAGTATTATTTGGTTGGAATGAGTTAGGTAGGCTTACTAATGTATATAATGATAGCAAGGAATAGCAATTATTGTGTGTGTGTGTCTGTGTTTCTCCAAGCCTATGTTGGAACCTTTCATAAAATCTTTTGGTGTGTATAATTGATATGAGAGGCTGTGTCAGTCAAATAGGCCTATATTATGTGAAACACATGACTTTAGCCCACGGGACATGCACGGCTGTTTAATCCGGTCCGCGTAATGCTCCGCTAGCTTGTATTAATGCCGATGCATTTAAGTTATATTATTCCATTCAAACACTCTATCAATCTGTTGTTCGTCCGATCCTTCAGTCAACTTTTAGTGTCTACTGAGGCTCGCGATGAAAAAATTTGCCGCGTCTAAAACAGGCATTTACGGGCACAGAATATGTGCTTGTGAGTATGATAAGTAATGTTCGATTGTTCGTGTCACAGTCTCAAATTTCAGTTCATTAAAACACTGCCGTCCCCACAGAAGCAACCTTAACAGTAGACAGGAATAGTATTTAAGGATTTAAAAAAGGACACGACTAAGGAGAGTGTGAACCGCACTTTGGATTCTAAAATAGTACGAAGTAATGTTAAGAACTGCACCATAGTACATTCACAAGATTAATTTCGAAAAACTAACTAACAGCCGTATTAAACTTAGTGAAAGACAAATACGGTTCCAACAGCCGCATTACTCTCAATGAATAGTAGCATTTGGTTCTTTTGAGAGTGGCACCAAATGTCTTCAACATATTGACCTCAAAATATGGTCGTTACTGCGCTATGCAAAAGCCCCTGAGAGATACTTAGATCGACGGCCTCCGTGGAGCATATTCTGCCCTCATAAACAAAAAGTACTTATCTGCATATTTGGTGAAAAATGAAATAGAGGTATATTTGGTATGTTATTAAGTTAACCTATCATTTACTACTCAAAAAAGCCGTAAGTGGCCTCCAATAGGTCAACTTTTAACAGCCATGTAGACCGTAAGTGCATTTTTGAAGAGGAATCGGAAAGAAAAAGGACTTATGTACATACGGCAGATAAGTACTTTCTTCTTTATGAGGGCAGTATAGTAAAGTGAGAATAACAATGATAATTGTTTAAATTGTGTTTTTTTATGTTTAGTCAAAACATCAAATGGCTATATTTCATTGTTTCAACAAAAATTATAAATAAGGTTGAAAAACTAGATGAATATAGATGAACTATGGAGGTAATAATATATCCAATACCCACTCATGGGTATGGAAGGTGTGCGTCTGACGAGGCTGCTACCTATGTGCCCAGGGGATAGAGTCAGGGGGGCTGGCAGAGGCATAAAAATAACTAATAAAAGTCGGACCGGCAAACATTTCCGGCTATGTGCTCCAGTACTTGAGAAGTACAATGATATATGTTGGCCGAATTCTAAATTTGATAACCATACTTATTTATTTATTATCTACATTGGCCCATTACTAACGTAGTCATTCTCATGTATTTAAAGGCCCCAGGCATTAATGTCCAGAGATTTTTGTGGGTTATCAGTATGAGTAAAATAGGTATCGTAGCTTTCTTAGAATTACATTTAAAAAGTAATGTATACCTAAAGTGTCCACTTTACGAGTGGGGAGGGTCTTAGCTTTTCTGTTGATCACAAAATACTAGCTGCCATGATGGTGCTGCAATTATGATAAAGACTTCAAATCTTTTGAAGGTTGACTCTTATCGGCACTTTACAGCACACGTATTGCACCTTAATACTACCAACAGCATCAATAAAAATGAAGAATTTCAAGACCGCAATTATAGAAGACGATGCTCACAGAGGATTAAGAAATGTGTGAATTGCTTCTTGTAGATGATCAGCTCAGTGCATCAATAATGGATGCCTCTGAGGGCAGCACTAACGCCATCAATGACAGTCATAGACACAATGATAAGTCAGTGAAGGCATCATGTCCAACGCATTGATGATTATTCAGTCTATACTTGACTTGAAAAGATGATGATGATGACAAAATACGAATGATCAAGCTGTCAGCTCTCAACCAGCTTGACCATCGATTTCCTGTAAATGATCACATTAAGCTGCATCAGCTGCTTGATCTAAATTTCCAATCATTGATTCCACGGTCAGACAGTTCTGGAAAATGCTATACAGTCAGCAATGGCCCGTGGATTCATCATGACTAAAGCTGATGTAACGCATTCGCAGCTAGTCAGTGAACATGTTTCCGAAGAAACCCGATGTAAGCGATTGCGAATGGAGCTGATGAATGAGCTGAGAACTGAGCAGTCACCAGACGATTGTATTAATAAGGTATTCTATGTTAATTTATGGCATTGAAACAGTTTTCGTTTTATTTCGCTCTCAAAAGACCAGTCAGTTTGAAGTAAAATATTTTAAAATACATATACTGTACACTATAATGAAATGTTTTATAAACTAGCAGTTAGTACTGTTGTGTTTTGATTTTTTGAACATTTATTTCAGATGGCAGTGGAAATTGCAAACTATTTGACAGCGCCTGTTGTTCAGTTTCATGATGTCCTTGCTTTCTGGTGTAGCAGTGTTGCATCATCCTCGTATCCACAACTTACTCAACTGGCTCGTCTTCACCTATCATCAGCATCATATGTACCAGTGGAGTGCATGTTTTCGGTTACTGGTTTGATAATGAACAGTGTCGAGGAGTTAAGGTTGATTTAAATATATATTAATTGATTTAGTTTGTGCATGTGTGTTAATCACACTTTTTAAGTGACTCTAGAGAGTATGAATTTTTATATTGTTATGTGACGTAGTTTTTTCTAGTTTGACGTCATTTAAGATTTTGCTAAGAAACAAGCCTTGGTGATAGAGGCAGTTACTTTTTAGATCCTGAATGTATAGGACGTATTTTTTGTCTAACTTTAAAAGAAGTTACTATTTTGCTTTCATATAGCAAGTTGTGTATTATTTGACTTTCTTAAGATGTGCCTGTATTACGTGCCTTTATCCAAAGTATAATATAATATTTTAAAGTCTATGTTTGTTAATAAAACGAAGAATCAGCAACACTGTGTTGAACGTTCATTTGAGAATTGTGTGAGTACCATCAGCGACACGCTACCACAGCAGCGCCTCCACATTCATTCTGACTGCAACTGCAGTCAGACACAAACATCAACCATACAACAACATTCACAAACAGCAAACAATCAAGTCTAACAGCTGATAAACTACATCGCATTTGTTTTATTCATGACAATTATAAACTGATATTTTAAGTGCTTATTAAGGTATTGAGAGACAGAAACTGAATGTGTGGAATGTATTCATGTACTGTATTAGTAGGACAGCATATAAAACTGTTTATTTCTGTTGTTTTAAATAATAAATAACTTTCCCCCAAGTATTGTAAAATTGTTTTATTGCTGAAGTTTTATCAATTCAATATTGTCGAGGCGTCAGCCGAATTTTAGCCAAATATTTCGTAATCTGCCAAAAATCAGCCGAAAATCAGCCGCAAATGTAAATTTTCTCAAATTATGGTCAAATTCGGCTACGCCGGCTATCAGCCGAAAAATTATGTCAGCCAGCCGAAACTTAAAAAAAAAATTCGGCTGGCAGGTCTAGTCTTAGGCTGTCGTCTATTGTGGCTTTCATAAGAATGGCTCTGAAGCATTGGAAGTACAAGAAAATGTTATTGTTAGCTATACTTATATAAAGTATACTGTTTTGCGTATGTACCTACCAGATACAACTGTTGCAAAAAGCAGTGATACTATTAATACAGTAAAGATCGCCCTTGTCCACCCTATGCTTCCGAAAGTCCGGTATGTGTTTAGACATCTTGATGAAGAACGGGATATCCGCAATGTCCGATGATTATTGATCTGAATAAATTGCGTGTAACATTGATCTGTTTCCATTGCAGACAGCCTCATCTGATACCATCATAATAAAATAGTTCGTTAAATAACATAATTTCAAGGTTTATATACAATGATCACCACAGGTCTGTGCTAACATAGCTGGAAAAACTGCTAAAATGATTGACATTGTAGAGAATGAATATAAATAATATTGTTAAGACAATTATACTATTTCATACTATTGAATAGGGCCATATGATGGTTACTTTAGATCATAAGATTATTACCTAAAAGGGCCTAATGTTGCAAAAAATGTGTTCTTCTACATTCGACATGTCTGATTTCAAAAGATTTATAGATTATTTTAGATTTTCGTACCTTTTTATTGCAATTAATTATGATAAACAAGTGCCAAATTTTTACACGACATAAAGCTATAGTCTGTTATGCTATTTTCTAGTGATATAATTGCAAAAATAATTGTATAGATGGACAAACAGAAATTCATGCATATATAGAAGGAATGTAAAGACTGATGGTCAGAATGTATAGACTAACGGACAGATAAAGAAACTGCTTAAATTCTACTAACAAAACGTTTTAATAAAAAAAACTGGAATTTATTAATTGAAAAAAAATTATTCATACCTATTTATAAAGATTAAGAAAAAAAAAACATTGTTATATTAGGGTAAGAATTTACTTCTGGTAAAATTCTCAAAAGTGTTTAGACTAGAGTTTCGGGAGTACGTGGTTCTTTTACACATCCATGTATCAAATTTTACAGTAAAGAAGTATTTCCTTGAAGACAGACTATTCTGGTGTCAGTAATTGCCATAAATAGTAAATATAATTATACCAATATTAGAAAAATTAAATGGTTTAAACCCACGGCCGGTCTAATTAATAAGACAACTAGGCCAATGTCTAATGTTCTATGGGAATAAATCGCCCGTCAAGTATGAATTATTTCCAATAAACTAGGCCCCCTTAGGTACATTAATCACGTATTTCCTAGAAGTATCTACCAAGCACAGCAAATGCATACAATATGTGCAAAGTGCTTTTAAAGATGAGATGAAATCTCTTAGATCCTATAAACCACTAATTGGACGGTTTTTGCATTGCCCATATTTCATAGCCACCATAGCCTTGGAGGCACCACGGGAGACAGTGGGGACTATAACCATGACCTAAAATAATCATTGGTCCTCACCGAAGATCGAACCAGTTAACCGAGCGCTTTACAACACTAACATCCATCCACTTCAATCTGATTAGAACTTATTATTATTTAAAAATGTGATCCTTGTAATTTTTCTAATTTGTTTAAAATGTAAGGCAGTCAAAGTCATTCAAAACATCTGTCAGCAACAATCAAATGTCTACCTCAACTAAGTTAATTTTGTTTGTTTTTTTATTTTGGAGATGCACTCATACAAATACACGGGAATAAAACGTATGGATTATAAGGTTTGAAAGATTAAAAGGTATTCATTTAATGGCTCTTTTTTAGTTTCGAAAGGTTATTGACGACAATACTTATTTCGGACTAGAAATGACACGTCACAGATTATTCCGTCTGTTGTGACATTGTATTTATCTCATCACTAAGTTACAAAATACAAATGGGTTAATTATGCAGGACTGTCTTAATAGTTGGGCGTTTTATATGTCATGTTTGTATTTATCGCAAATATATTTTATAATTGGTATTTTTATGATTCCTAACATGGCGTCTGGTTTACTTAGTGACTATTGGATTGAGTTTTTTTTTCTTTTGCTCTTAGCTTTAGCCCCCCCCCCCCCCACCTACTGATGTCGTTTATGAACAGTAAAAGTAAAACTCAGTTGTGGACACAATGGCAATAATGCTAAAAACAACAGCTTTGAAATACACAATCAATTAGAAAATAACGAAATAAAAATAAATGAATAAGGAAAAAGCAGATGAAGTGTAGAATACATCTGTTTCTAGCCTATAGCCACAGCATATAAAGGGATTGTGTGGTGAGCACAGCGACCAGTCATACATTTAAAGGTAAAAAGCGGCATTATTTTATCTCTTTCACTGTGTGCCAATGTTTGGATTAACTAATGTTTGGCCACTTTAAAACTGACTATGAAGAATCCAGAGACTGGATAATCACAGAGAGCTTAAGACTTGTACACTAGGGTGGTGCAATTTTGTTTTTATTTTTTTCAATTTTAATAGCAACAGATAGTTGTATTTGGAGAGCCTTGCCAAGTTTTAGTAGATTTTAGTTATTTTAGAGGTGCCCCAAGCATGGTAATGATTTTTGACTTTTTTGTTATGAACAAAACCTGCGTCAATTAAAGTTCTTTTTTTGTTTTAAAGTTATTTTTACATAATTAAATGTTTATATTTGAAGTCTTATGTAAGTATTTACTCACTGAGGTACGTTTAAATGTACTTCTAACTTAACGGTGCTTTATTTGAAAAATACACACATAAATTAACAGCAAATATAAAAAAAAAATTCTAACCGTATTTATATTGTTTTGTTAGCAGAGACTAAATGTCAGCCAGTAAAATAAGCATGAGAACCTCAGTGAAATGTACGGTGCTTGGAATAGTTTCGCCAATCTACATGGACATATGAAACATCACAACTTAATCAAGTTTTATATTAAAGAAATACAGCCAAAAGAGCCAAATTTTAACATAATTGCACAAATTGTAGCATCCAACATCTGCATTTTATGGGTCTATTCATGGCGCTGGCATTATTTGATAACATATGCAGAAAGACTGTCAGGTGTTTGGGGGCCCAAGCTAGAAACATCTGTGGACCTAATGACCTAATATGAATACCCGATAATATTTATAATCCAATGGATGTTCTTTGATTATTTCATTTGCAAAAACGTATAAAAAAAAAGGAAAAACTAGTTTGTTTTTATTTTAAAACTTCAAATTTGTAACATGTATTAATACTGGTAATATTAATGTGATGTTGATTGATTGAAAGACAGAAAGACAGGATGAAAGATGACTAGATAAACAAGATAGACACGCATATATAAATAGATTTTGAACAGCCATTTTGACGAAACTGTCGCCAAATATACTGTGTCCCGCATAAAGACACTCGCACAGGGCTAACCCCAACACATGTGAGACAACCTCAGGATAGAGTATAGTTAAACAGCTATACAGGTATTTATGAATGAATGCAATTCTTCTAGATTGTTTGTTCGTGTATATTGCACACAGATAAGATATACATATTTCGGCCCCTATGTTAACAGTATACAAAAGTAGGGATGTGATAACACCTATACACCTTTTCCCTAGCATTCCTGCATTAACTATTTCTCTATTTATTGACAAATAATGAATGTCTAATTAAAAAAGAAAAACTTTATATCAGAGATATGCAAGAAAAGTTGACGTGAAAATGTGTGCCAAATTGGTCGATATAAAATAAGCTATATACTCTATTTTTAAATATTTTTTTGCAAATTAAAATAGCTTGCAACATTCATTTGCTTACAATAATATGTATTAGTCATACGTTTTTTATTTATTATATTTTTTTTTATTACACAAAGGCTATCAAGTCTCAAAACTATTATACAAGACAACAAAGGAAATTTAAGATACAACAAACAAAAGTAGAAGGAATCAGTGAAAATAAAACTCATGACCGTATTGGTCTGTATGCTTAAAACTGTGAATCAAATGCGGTGTAATTTTTTACCGTTCCGGTGCGTTCCGTCAGTGTCACAGGTTGTGACTAATTTATCGAAACTATCCCCTTACTCCAACCCTTAGCGTAATAATAGTAATAACGTTAATGTGTATATGAAAGTAAACTATACATAACAATCTACGTTCCTGCTCCTCAGTTCCCCCCCCTTTTTACCCCACCCCCGTAATTGCGTCATCAGCCAGGTGGACAGCGGAAGGTAAACGAGGAGTAGTTAACAGTAACATGTTATATTCCGCGGGGAAACCTCTGGCCACCTGACCGGGACTATTCTCCGGTCGGCTTTCTTCAAAGGGACAGCGACCCGCTCGATGTCCAGTTACTAAGGTCTTTGTCTACACGGCGTATTTCTCCCCCCCCCCCCATCTAGGTCCCACCTCCTAATTTGAAAGTTTGAATGTAGCAGCTATCATATTTGATTGGTTAATGGTCACGTGTGAGAAAGTGATGAGCGAGATAGTAGATAGATTTTTCGAACATTCGACCGAGGAGTCCCAGGGTGACCGGTCGCAATTAGGCTGAGTGATAGCTAGCCTATTGAATAGTCTCTGTGTGAGAGAAGTGAGAAGGAAATAGGGAGAGAGATCCCTCAATTTATTCATAAATATATATTGGATTACCTCGTTGCTGTATCTTTGTGGATTATCTTTGATTTATTTGAAAGGCCACCAGATCCCTGATACGGGCTGGTGCCTCTGTACCTAATAAATATTTGATTGTTGTACCCACGACTTTGTCGAGTTGATCCTAGTCACCTGTTTTACCTTTAATTGTTGTGGAGACTGTGTGTGTGGCAGGAATACAAATAAAATACGAGTCAACTATTGGATCAGCCCTCATACACTTAGACACAAGCCAAGGGTACCCTACTCGGGATCCTCAATATTCTGAGGGCCCTTCAAGGGATCCTTAACAGTCAGACAAAAAGCATTGATTTAATGAATACATAAAGTTGTCCGCATGAATAAAACTTATACATTGCATGGTTTGTTAGATTTAAAGGAAAGTATTAAGTGACCAATTAAGTCTGAACTAATGATTACCGTTTGTTTATTTTATCAGTGCCTACAATCGAATGGCACAGAACAATCCTTGTTGTATCGAAAATGACAGATTTCACTGTATGGAGAATGGTAATTTAAGCTGCCAGGTTACCTGTAAACTGTGGGATCGAGTTGAGGTCACTGTAAATTATTTAGGCAATGAAAGCCTTGATTCTTTGTATGTTGTGAAGTCATAATACGTTGTGAGGTCTTTGTAAGCTTTGAGGTTTTATTACAAAGTAATATCACAGAAAACATTAAGGTCTCTTTAAGGTGTGTGGTCAAGGAGATATTTAATATGTCATAGTTTGTAACTGATGATATTGCAGTGTGCAATCGTTATATGTAATGAAATTGTTTAAACTGTTAGGTCGATGGAAACATCGCGTGTCAAATGTAACTGTGTTACGATCCTGCAATGTCCGTTACCTAGAGAGAGTCATTAAGTGACCCTTGTATATACACTATATACATCGTAATTGTCCACATAAATAACGTATGACTGCTCCTATTTCATACAATTTCAAAAGGTATTTTTTTAAGTTTTATTCTTCGTTGTTTTTCATGTTTATTGCATCATTTATCTCGGCGTCTATTGGAAGAATTGATTTTATTTTTTAATCCATATTTTCGTGCATATGAACATCATTTTTGGGCGCAATGGGAAGTAATTTGAGACACAATGACATCGGTAAATGAATAATTAAAACGCTACATAAAATTAATTAATAACAATACACATAAATATTAGCACAGAGTACATTATGTGTCGATTATTGATTATGTATTGTCTTGGTTGAACTATTGATCAAACAATAACACTTGAAACTGGTAACATAATCACTTTACAAGACATTAATATGCATGGAAAGAATCGATAAAACCTGTAGAATTGTATGGTAGGTAGCTAATTAAGTAAAGAGCACAAAACTTAATGTCAATGTCACACTGCATTGACTGGGCGTGGAAGGAAGAAGGGTGCCTGTTTACATAATTGTATTGACATTATTTATCACTTATAAACCACCATATAACAGCTGCACAGGTAATCGCCATCGCTCACCCCCCCCATCCCTTCCTCTCATTCCCGCTGATTATTTCTATAATTGTGTGTTGTGTGTGTATCTTTAATTAAATTTCATGTCTCGTCTTTTATAATCGTTGTCATGCTGGATAGCTTACTGTCACAGATGGGTTTACTCTAGACTAGAGCTGTACCGGAATCCGGTTCCGGTTCCTGTTAAGCCGGATTCCGGCAGTTTTAACAAATCCGGTTCCGATTCCGGTTCCGGTTAAAATGTGCCGGATTTAAGCCGGCTTTCTTTGTTGTTTGAAATTTGTAGGAAATTTTTTTAGCGCAACATAATTTTGAAATATTTAGCGCTATACAATTAAATTAAAACAATAACTTTCTGTGATTTTAAAACTACAATAACGTCGATCGCATTTAGTTCTATATGTAAGTGCAAATATATTAAAAAGGAAGATTTGAATCGAATTTAGTCTAGTACAGGGGTCGGCAACCTGCGACTAGCGAGCCGCATGCGGCTCTTTCGATCTCAAGTTGTGGCTCTTTCGATGTCAAATTGCGGCCTGATCAAATATCGAAATACTGAAACAACAAATTTAGTGGTTATTTAAAAATTGAGAAAATTGTAAATTATAACTTTAGGCTCTTCCGTCTCAAAAGGTTGCCGACCCTGGTCTAGTAATACGACACCTTATCATCCGCTACTTTTGATTCCCTGTTTTCTATAAACTATATTTAGCTATCAAAGATTTACTTTTTTTAAAGAGCAGACAACGATCTATTTTTGAGTGTTTACAGTTTTTAAAAAGTTCAATAATTTATTTTTCTGCACATTTTTTAATTTAGTGGATTTTGTCACGATTTGGATAAAATTCCTCGCAAATTTAGATAAATAACTTGAAATACATTTTTAATTGAACATTAAAGTGATATTGATTTAGATTTGAAATGCATTTTAATTTGCTTTTTTATGGGAAATAGTCAGAAAATGGTTTAAATGAAAGTATGAATGAAATAACACGGTTCGGTGACGTCACTATGGAAAACTAAAGAAAAATAAGCTATCGGGTGGTGCCACAGTATATATATATATTAGTTGCAAGTACCCGACTTTGCCCGGGTTTAAAATAAGGTTTTCTGTTTACCTTCTGTTTTCTCCCTACCCCCTCTCTCCCTTCCTCTCTCTCCCTCCCTCCCTCTCCCTCCCTTTCCCTCCCTCCCTTTCTCCCTCCCTCTTTCTCCCTCCCTCTCTCTCCCATTTCTCTCCCTCCCACCCTCCCTCTGCCATCTCCCTCTCCCCCTCCTTCTCTCCCCCCCTGCTCCCATCCCCCCTCCCTCCCTCTCTCCCCCTTCCTCCTTCCCCTCTCTCCCTCCTGCCCCCCTCTCTCTCTTTATCTCTTCCTCACATTTCTCCCATCCCTCTCTCTCCCTCTCTCCTTCCCCTCCCCCTCCTCTCCCTCCCTAACCCCCTCTCTCCCTCCCCTGCCCCCTCCCACTCTTTATCTCTCTCCCTCCCCTCTCCCCCCCCACCCTCTCTCTCTCCCTCCCTCTCCCATCTCCCTTTCTCTCTCCCTCCCTCTCCCATCTCCCTCTCTCCCCCTCCCTCCCTCCCTCCCTCCCCTACCCTCCTTTCCTCTCTCTCTCCCCCTGCCCCCTCTCTCTTTTCTCCCTCCCTCCCTCCCTCCCTCCCTCCCTCTCTCTCTCTCTCTCTCTCTCTCTACATATATATATATATATATATATATATATATATACTTATTATTATGGCTTCACACTTCTTCTAAAATCCTTCTTCATTCCTTTACCTTCCTCAAACTGTACAAATCATAGAGCATGAAAAAACAACAATTCTTTGCATCACAAAGGCACAATACAGCACCAGCGCGCAAGTTCTATTCGATCATCGGGAAATGACGTCACAGAGGAATTTTATTTATGGCGCCGTCGAGATTACTTTAATATAGTAAAATACTAAAATAAAAAAAAAATTAATTACAATTAAACTACCCATCGAGATGAAATGAAACCTGTCCTATAACCTTCCCCATGTAATTATGTGTATGTGTAACAAATTTCACGTTATTTGTTTGTCTGGATCTTGAGTTATCAGGGAACAGACAGACAGACCGACAGACAGACAGGCAGACAGACAACAAATGCGTCTTATAAGTATATATATATGTATATATATATATATATATATATATATATATATATATATATATAGGAATTCATTTATTAATAAACATGTTTATTACACTTTCTTAGATATGTTACCCATTTCTTTGTTTGATTATAATAGAAATCAAGTTAAATTAGGTACAGCTTTATTAACTTTATTAATAAATTTTTAAAACGAAGAACCTGTTATTTTGACAGTTATCTTTCTTAACTCATGATTGGGGAAGGGGTTTTAGTCACAGTCTTTAAGATCTAAATGGTTAATACTGTTTTTTGCTATCTAGAACTTAAAAACTAAATTTTAATTCTTTCTATGTTTCATTCTTATATCTTTTTTATGTTAGGCGAGAAATTACTGCTTCGTTCGGAAGAGTTACTATTTAGTTAGGTAAAATCCGGTTCCTGTTCCGATTCCGGCAGGATTCAAATATTAAATCCGATTCCTGTTCCGATCCTGCAGGATTTAAAAATTTCAATCCGGTACAGCCCTACTCTAGACATTATAAAATACAGTAGACGTGGTACACAGTCAAAATTGTGTTTATTGATGAACATAATAGAATGAAAGGAATACAAATGAATATATATACAATCCAGTGAAATAATATAAATTAGGCCAACACACTAAACTTTAAGTTCAAATATCAAGACTCTGAATTCACAACATATTATCCCCATATGAAAATATCACACTCCACCTTAGAAGTAAAAGTAGGTCCTCTCACCTCGAGAGACCTGTGTTCACTGGCCTTCAATTTCTCATTATTCCCCATTCTCCACCTGGTCATTCACTCATTTCAATCTCACTATTTACTTCACTCAGTTCAATCCCACTGAGTTCATGCACAGCTCAGTCACACACACAACACACAAAACACATCCATGACACTTACGTATAATAAAATATTAGCAGTACTTTAAAAAAAATAAAGTTACGGACAAATATTATAATCATGTGAGTGTATCATTGTCTGTTTATTTTTTATTTTTTTTTGCGAAAATGAGTTTAAAAAAAAAAAAATAGAACGCACAGCTTATTTTTTGTTTTATGTCTTCAAATTGGGCACAAAGTTTTACATCCGGTTAACTTAAAGTGTTTATTATTTTTTTACTGTACCGTATCTCTCAGCGTTGTGTCAGATATTTTGCTCCAATCGCTTTTAAAACAACTTTGTCTATTTATATTATTTCCTCATCTAATAAAAAATAATATAGATTTGAGTTCTGTGTTGAAAAAAGAGTTTATAAATTATTCAATACAACAGTTTTCCAGTTTAAATCATTGGATCGCTAGTTCGAAACCAAAATAACTCCAGTCTACTGATGAAGCCTAAGGGGATATACTTCTACGGGGGTATCGAGTGTTGCCAGTATTTATATTATATCAATGTAGATTTTAAGTATGTCTGGTGTGCATGAAGAGACTATTTCAATGAACATTGACAAGGTTGTATAATTTCACTAGAAATCAAAGGGTTTAAATGTATTAATTTATTGATACGGTCTGTGATTTTAATTTATGTCGGTTATAAATTATTAAAGTTGAATTTTCTATGATGTATTAACACAACACTCAAATATTATATTTCGTAGTGAAATATAAATTTGTATTTTCATTAATCATTTACATAAAGATATCATCAACTGTCTAAATTTCTATTCAATATGAAAAACATTTTGTTCGATGCCAGATTTTCTTTTCTGTGTGTTTAGTTGTTTTTTTTTTTCGCAAAAGCCTATATGTAGTCTGTAGGAAAAAGGTATTTGTCAATATGTGGAAGTTAACTAATACAATTTTATAATATAGGGGACTATATATTCACAAATAGACGTAAAATAAATACACATTTAACAATGTATTTTGTTTGATACCGCCATACTGTTATACACGTTTGCAAATATAATTAATTGAAACAGTGCGTTCGGGTAGTAACATGATGTACTTACATGATTTACTCACTTAATTTATCAATACGAGGCACTATCACAATATATTCATATCAAGTACTTATATAACGTGGCCTCATATTAAAATTTATACTACACAAAAGTACTTATATTATGTACTCACTATTTAAAATTCATTCGATGTACCTAAACTGGTACTATGTACGTATATAACTTGTAGTCATTATGATTACTTCACACACACACTAGTAATTGATATTTAATTTTACAACTTACATCACTGCGTCTTATTCAGGAAACACTTGATAAAGCAGATCAGACAAAAAGACTGACCACTGAAAAGAAAGATGCTCTTTGAAAAATTCCATGACCTATTCACACTTTCAGGTAAGAGTTCAACATTATACATACACTTCTACCTTTTGTTTACTGACAATAGTTAAACAAATTTGGACATTATTTGTAAGCTCACACGGCCATAGACCCATATCTAGTCTACGACGTCTGGTTAAAGAAATTTAGACATTATTTGTAGTCATTATACATAGACTATATCTTGGGCTTTACTGACAAGTCTGTTGGGAATTTTGGACATTATTTGTAGCTCATTATACATACACCCATATCTGTTTACCGACAGTTCTGGTTAAACAAATTTGGACATAATTATAGCTGTAATTAAAGTTTGTAAAAACTTGGATTTACTGTGACATGAAAAGAGTTTAATCCGACACAATTATAATGGATGGGGGTCTGTGTGGGAGTGCAGACTCACTCAACGCAGGCCGTCCAAAACTGACCCGTGGCGGAAGCTTAGGCGGAGCAGGCTCCAGTCCTCGTTTAGCACTGTCTCTAGTTGGCGCAGTACTTTGGGAGGTTGATTCATACCGACACTTTGCAGACACTGTAGGAAGTGTGGAGGAAATCAGTAGATCATCTTCTTTGCTGAGGTCTCGGACTGGCGGACCACAGGCGCTTGCTGGCTTATGGCAGTCTTCCATATGGTGAGACACAAGCAGTTCGGATCCTCATTCCAGAGGACTAAACGTTCGCAGATTACTGAGAAGAGTTCAAAGAGAGTGAGAGAGCATAGACCGAGATCGAACATTGCTCCAGTCCGTACTCGGGCATTGTCCTAGGTGCAGCACTGAGGTCTCACGCCGATTTCTTTGTACCGAGAGACGCTTAAGTGCTCCGAGTTGGCAGAGAGGTCGGTAGTCAGCTTGCTTATATGACACTTTCAGATGCTGCGGTCCAATATGAGTTTATTCACAGGTTCTGCTTTGTTCAGTTTCAGCCCGCAATGAGATAGTTCAGAGAGCAGCATATATAGAGAGCAGGCTCGCGCGCGGGGGTCCAGGGATCGTCTGGCCCTCCCTGCTTATTTATTCTACTTAGCAAAATGTAATTACCCCGCCCCTCTCCGGGCTACGTCTCGGTCCGCCCCCGAATGCTACGGGGGAGAGGGGGAGAGTTCAGAGAAAGTATATATATATATATATATATAGTTATATATATATATATATATTATATATATATATAGAGGGCAGGGCCGATTATCGTCATATCCCACTGTCTCAAGTACTCGTCCATCTACTACGTCACAAATGACCTATTACTCGGGGGGGGGCAAAATTAAATATTTTATAGTTTTATCGTAGTTACCGGGGGCCCTCGTACTCAATTAATCAGTATATTAATATATATAGTGAACGATAATTGATGACGTCAACGAGTAATTCTGTCTTATTATAATGCGTAACTACTCCTATGAAACATTCATTATAGCACCTGCAGACTTCCAGACATGTTTTTAAATATTGAGATGTTGCCTAATTCATATGTCTAACCGTAAAATTGATTAAATATTACACATTATAGTGAATATTACGGTGGATGGTAAACATTACACATTATAAGTGAATACATTACGGTGGATGGTACATTACACAGCATAGTGAATACATTATGGATGGTAAATATTACACAGTATAGTGAATACATTACGGTGCGGGATGGTAAACATTACACATTATAGTGAATAAGACATGTGATATTTGACCCTACATTAAAAATTAAACCAATTGTTGTACATTTGCCTCTGTCTGAATATCTCCATAACAATGTCCTCCTTCCCCTCACCCTTACCTCGGTTATTTATGACTTCATCAACTTCGGTAAAAATTGATTTCTGATCCTAATGAACGAGACAAAATTCGTTTACCCGACCTGATCAAATACAAAAACAAAGTTGAAGAAATATTGTCTGATCTAAATCTATAAACAAACGGGAAGAGTTGCGTTCACTGGCTCTATAAACCGACAGCAAGTTAACTGTAAAATAAAACTTGAAATTACATCCAGTTATGAGAAGTTGATATAGTTACATGACGCAATTATTTATCCGTTCATATGTGGTTCATATGTGGATCATATTATATGTGTTCATGTTTAGTTGAATTTCGTCTCGTAGGGTTATTGTTGGGTCTTTATACTTTCAGTATTCCGATAATTTAATATCAAAGATAGATAATATACAGAACGTAATATTACAAAAGTACTTGTCTTACAGCAGAACGTTTATAAAGAAGTCCGTTACAGAACACAATATTACAGTACTGAAGTAATGTTACAGAAGACAATATTACAAAGTACTGAAGTAATGTTACAGAAGACGGCCACAAGTGAAGTAATGTTACAGAAGACACATTATAAAGTAATTAAAGTATTAAAGAGAATACATATTAGTAATTTATATAATATAGAAGATAATATTAGAAAATTAGTATAAATATATATTAAAATATAAAAATTAAAGTGACATTAACATAACGCAATCATTACAAAGTACCTCATTAGGGGTAGAGCACACGAAGTTCCCAGCACCAGTACACAGCAGTTGTTCGCGGGCTGTATGATCTCACTATATTGACCCTGTTGATGGATAGTGACATTATAAGGAATAGGTCGAGCTTCGTTTAGCCGGTCAGACATGTTGGGCAGTCTGACATGCGCTCTGCCCGTTTGGTGTGGCTATGAGATTTTAGCATAGAGTTTCATATGGTTACAAGAGTCTTTGGGGCCAGGAGATCTTACCTTGAAAAAAAAAAAACATATATGCTCATTTTAAAACATTTAACACGCTTATCATAATGTGCGGTCAATTTATTATTATCTCATATAATAAGTAATCCCATGTAAAAAATGAATTAAATTGTACAAATAATAATGCGTCAGAATATCGTGAGGCATGAGACCGTTGTTTGAGATGATAACAGGTGAAAATTCTTATCAACATGAAACACAAATGTGAAAATGGAAATGAATATTGGTACCTGTAGCCATGATTGTGAAGTTCCCTTTTTGAAAAACTGATTGATGACTTGAAACTCTAATGAAACTCAGGATTAAACTCATAGCGCTAGTAAACATGGAGGAAAAACTCCAAAGGGAAATAAAAGAGGAGAAAGATAAAAAAGAGAGAGTGAGAGAGAAACGAAGTGAGAGATAGAGTGATTTAGTTAGGGAGAGAGCGAGACAATGAAAAAGAGAAAGAGAGAGATATATATATTATTTATAGAAAGAGGGGAGAGAACATATAGAATAGAAACATTACTTTAAAAAAATTATACATGGCAAAAATCGTTTAAAAAAAAGAGAAATAACTAGATATATATATATGTGTGTGTGTGAGTAGATATATATAGAGAGAGAGTGTATGTGTGTAGTGTGTGTGAGAGAGAGAGAGAGAGAGAGACGGGAATGAGAAAGACTGTGGCGATAATTGAAAAAAGCCGTGGGAGATATCACCATGCCTAACGATCAGCCTCCTCGTGCCTCACTTGTAGCCTGCCGACCAGTCACACCCCCACCTTCACTGCCAATAAAAAGCATGATTCAAAAATGCAGCATTTATGCAGCCTTAAACACAAGTTAACCACATAAATACATCTGGCGTGCTCTCATTCTGTTCAAATCTTTTGATGAAAAATATGTACTTGATCTTTCTACGTAACTTGATCATTCTATAAATATTTCCATGATCTAGCAATTATTTTTTTTACTTTTTTTTATTACAGCTTAATAAATTATATAAGTTTTTATTCCAATATTTTACTTTTATTATATATTTTTTGGTTGTCCAATTAACCTGCTATTATCATAACTTTTTAAAAAAGTTTTATAGTGTTGCTTTTTATTCAAATGCACTAAAATAAAATTTAAATGATATAAATATTTCAATAGATTATCATTATGCTTAAATGTAAATGCAGAAAAATTGACTTGCCTGAAACCAAAATAACCTAGCCTATTGATCAGTGCCTATGTAGTTTTGTGTGGGCATGTTAGTTATATTACTTCACAATTCTTACAAAAAATGTATTGACACAGATAACAGATGTATGACTAGTTATGACATTCAGATTTTACTGTAATATTTGGACTCCTTTCTTTTGACCAACACAACATCGAACATTTTATTCCAGATTATTTTAAATCCAGTGAAATCTTTTACGCTTGATTCATTTTGCGTAAAATGGAGCAGATAACACCAAACCGGGAATTTTTGTTTTCAAAACGCCACTGTTGAACAGTCATTTCGGGTCACAACCTATACAACATGCCAGACGATGGTGTGCAAACGTCAGACAATGTTGATAATATCTCGTAGAAAATTAACTGTCTAAATTTACACGCGTGTACAATAATAAAAAATATACACCACCAAAAAAACAGGTTATTGGAAACCGAAATACTTCTGCGTATGTGTGTGTGTGTATTAAACTGAAATAAAAAAATATAACTAATTGGGATGGGGTTGGCGGACTCCAGCATGATATTCACTTGCCATCGGGATTTTCTCTGTTTCAAACACTTATTACAAAGTCTATGATGCTTTCTTTTCTACTTTTATTGTTTTGTTTTGGTTGTTATTGTTACGGTGTTGTTGTTGGTGTTGCTACAAGAGTGCAATGTATTTTTCGATACCACATTTTTTTAAAAAGTCCCTGAGAGTATGAGATTGGGTATTACTTATATGCCTTTATTAACGGGTGATATGCCCCCTGTTCATCCCCATGATAGGGCGATAGTGAAATGACATGGAGGCGGGAAGATAGGCTGGTGACTGTGACGTTTGCCAGAAATATTAGTTATAAATATTGGCATAGTGCCATGTTAATGTAAATATAAAAATACGATATTTAAGTATAACCGCGAGTAAAGAGTGTAGTTACAAGAAGTATTGAGTGTACTATTGTTAGGGTACTGAGTGTACTATTGTTAGGTACTGGAGTGCGCTATTGCTTATTATTGTTAGGCATTGTCAAGTACTCAGTGTATTATTGTTGGGGTAGCAGGTAGGCATCCGTCCATCTCGGCGGGCGCTCTAATTATTATCAAACGTTTTGAGTGGCACTATTGTTAGGTATATGCACCTTCTTGGGGCCAGAGTGCACTATTTTTAGTACATAGTGCACTCTTGTTGGGATACAAATTGTACTATTGTTAGTAAAGAGTGTACTATTGTTAAATGAGCGGTATTATTGTTCGGGTAAAGTGAAGTGCAATACTGATATGCAATTATTGTTAGGGTATTACAAAGTACACCAAGGGCACATAAAACTACAGCCAGCACTGAACTATTGTTTTAAAGCACTGAATTCATTATTGCGGTGCTCATCGCTGTAGACGATATCATAAGATTAAGTATAATCATTTTTCAGAGTTAAAAGTAATCTCAGAAGCTTTTGAAATTAATTGAACTCCGTCAATATGGTGGCATACACCCACTGCCAATGAAAATGAATTGCTCATTCCACAGGCATACATTCCACTGTTACGAAAAGTTCAGTTGAATATGATAAATAGTGTGCATTGGATGCTTAAATGATAAAAAAATTTTTTATCAGATGAATAAACACGGTTTAAGAAAAGCTATGTAATAATATGTATTTAAATTATAACATATAGATATTGTGACATATAGGCAATGTTTCTCTAACATTAAGATAATAGACATAAAAGACAATACTCTGACATATATATATATATATATATATATATATATATATATATATATATATATATATATATATATTCTGACATATAATCTGACGTATAGATATTGTGACATTGTTGACAATGTTTCTCTTGGACGTATAAATATTGTGACATATTGACAATGTTTCTCCGACGTATGGATATTGTGACATATTGACAATGTTTCTCCGGACGTATAGATATTGTGACATATAGACAATGTTTTCTGACGTATAGATTATAATATACACAATGCTCTGACTATAGATATTGTGACATATAGACAATGTTTTCTGTCAGCACAATAAACTGGGGAGTCCAAGAATGCATGTTTGTTCTTTTTACAATTTTTTTTCCCCACCTTGTGGAAAAACTGTCAAAAGAAATAAGAACAGTTTGACTGTATGAAATTTTGCGATTAAATTCCAGATAATACTTAAGACTAATGTCTTTCACTTGTCTCTCCACAGTCCCACCCCATGGCCTATTTCACTCACTCCATTGTCACACATAGAGTGTCTCATATATCCACTTGTTCTATTATTTTCCTATTAATAATCTGACAGTGAGATATAGTTGATCTCGGTATGGCTTTGGGATGATAGCAAATTGACCCTACTGGCTAGCAGGGAAGAGCCAGTGGTCAATCTCAAAGTGACAATCCCCATTTCGTTGTTAATATTATAGTACTTGGTCAATTATTATAAATACGCAAATACAGTACCCTGTCAGTTATTGTGGTGACAAACACTATTATGGTATTGTGGTCATTAGTGGCTCATTGCGCCAAGAATATTCTTTAGAGCCATTCACTTAATATTAGTTAACAGAGTTTTTTCCTTGATTTTTAACTCCTTCTTCGCACGATATTACCAGTCTAAACTGCCGCATCATTTTTGCTTTCGCGAAAGCGTCCTCCACCCCTCCTCCTCTCCAGCGTAATAATAAGGAATCGGACTCCTTACTTTGTCGTACACTATATATATATTATTCCGGTACGGTTAAATATTGCTTATATATATAATACCCACCCGGGCCCCCCCGTAAGTCATTATATATATATATATACATATATATATAATATATATATATATATATGTCTGGTATTAGTCATTATATAGCCTATATATATACTGGATTAGGTCAAGGTCCACAAGTGTGTAGAATTCCCACCCTCACTCAGTCAAACTATGCTGATACCTTCATCTCAATCGTATGACGTTCTAGTTCATGAATTTCGCATTGTCCCTCACTCATTTGAATCTTTCATTCAAACTGCATTTAATATTTTGGTCTAGTAACGGTTGTAGATGAACTATACTGATGGTTGTATAGTGTAGACAGTGTCAATAACCTCCATATTATACTAGTTCAATGTCTTGCTAAACAAGCTAATTACAGTATTTTGAACATAGTTCTAAAGAAACTAAGTTTACTGTGCATTTCCTTTTCTAAGTTCAAAAAGTCATCCATTTAAAGCCAAAGTCTATGTTACAAGAAGTTCATTGACATATTATTGATTGAAGACTTCCATTAAACTTGTTCTTTCTATAACATTAGTGATAGACTACTAAACGAGATTAATGACGAAATATCAACAGGTCTCTGGTTTATATTGGCGTCAGTAACCAACTTATTTAGACCCACTTTTTTTAAAGTACCAGTATCTCGTATACTGCCGTTTGATGGTTTTTCTGCGTTGAAAATAAAAAAGAGACTTTTTTCACGAAACGAAAGTTGATTTTAAAATTTTAAAACTTTTTTTTTTCCAAACATTTGAATACATTTTTCTCACCTATTCAAAAAAATTTTTTATAGATATTTTCTCCTTAATTAACAAGTGCTAACAGTGAAGCAGTGTTAGACATTTTTAGAATGGTGAGTTTCACAGTAAAGTGTTATATTAGTTTCAAATAATCTCTAAATATATATATATGTACATGGGTAAACTAAGGGTGAGAAACATCAAAATACAGTGTCGAATAGAAGATACAAATAGAAGAATAATGGTTCATGTGTTAAATATTGGAAATACCCTTTATGCAATTTAATTTATGTAATTTTGTTTAAAATATAATAAACCTTTAACTGCTATACCTAATAAACATTTTTCATTAAAAAATTATCATTTGTATGTAATTAAAAATATCTTTTAAATTTAAAAATTGGAGTCAGATACTTGTCATGTAATCTCTTTTAAATGTTTTACGATTTTGTAATAGTAGTCCTATGATTATCTCGATTTTCATACCTACATGATAATAAACAAGTCGGAATAAATTATTATGATAATAAACTATTTTTAATTTAGTTCATTATGACAAAATAAACTATTGGAATTTGTCTAATACGACAATAAACTATTTGAATTTACTACATGACAATAAACAATTTAATTTAATCCATGATAATAAACAATTTTAATTTGTCTACATGACAATAAACTATCTTAATTTGTCTACACATTAATAAACAATTTTAATTTGTCTACATGACAATAAACTATTTGAATTTGTCTACATGACAATAAATCATTTTAAATTAATTAGAGGGTAATAACCATTTGAATTTGTCTACATGATAATAAACGAATTTAATTTGTCTACATGACAATAAACGATATGACCACACATTAAACGATATGAATCACATGAAAATAAACTATTTAAATTTTTGTCCATACGACGATAAACTATTTAAATTTGTCTACATGACAATAAACGATTTTAATTGTTTCTAGTCCATGATACATCTTATAACGTAAAGATTAATACCTTTAGTAGTTGGGCGTTCATAATTTAAATTTGTTCATGTGTACGTAGTCCTCCTCCAAGATGTGGGAAAGTTACGTAGCCAGAGAGTAGGTGTCAAGGGCGAAGATAAAAACACTTGGCTTTTACAACACTTAGGTAACAAAAAAGATTTCCAAGTTTGTAGGGCAGTTCTCAGCTTGTGCTTCCGGGTAGTCGCTCCCATTCGTTGTTTGTTTTTAGCGAGTTAGTAATATGTATTAATTTTGTCATATCAATACTTGGTCATCGATATGAATACCTAAAAATCATCGAATAGGACTAATTACTGGTCTTGCAGTGCACGTTCTGTTGGCCCTAACTTGACTTCTTCAGTGGATTTCCGGCCGGGCGGTCTGGGAATGAATCGCTTCGGGCGGAATTCACAAAAGTTCGCGCAATCCTTGTGATAAAAAATAGTTATCACCTTGAGGATGTATTTGTCAAGATCAGAGAATTCGAGCGAACTCGACTTAGACGACCGCTCTATCTGACGGTGGACATGTTATGTCTGTCAATGACCATTGTCCAACTCACAATCACTTTAGTTCTGTCGAATTTCTGATCTGATGTTCTACACCCTTAAGGAGTTCTGTCTGCATCCACAGGTTGCACTTTGGGCATTGTGGACTTTCTGCATGGAATTCCACCAAGCGGTCATTCCCAGATACGCCCATTGCCCAGGAATCCACTGAAGAGTCAAGTTGGTTAACTAGAATGAATTGATTATACTGCAAGACCAGTACTAGTCCTATTCATTGATTTTTAAAATACATTCATATCATTGACCAAAGTATTGTGCAAACAAAATTAATACATATTACTAACGCCGCCAACAGGCTTTACATGTGGGTGTAGTGGAGGCAATGGGGCGGCCTACCCAGGCCCTGCGCTTGAGGAACTGCCCTGAACTTGGAAATCTTTTTGTTACCTAAGTGTATCAAACCAAGTGTTTTTATCTCATACATATGACACTTCTCTGGCTACATGTACTCCTCTTGAGGAGGGACTACTGTACACATGAACAAATTTTCTTCCCATTATGAACATAACTATAAAGTATTAATCTTTTTACGATTATATAAGATCTTATTCATGGACTAGAAAACAATTAAAATTGTTTATTGTCATGTAGACAAATTTAAATAGTTTATCGTCATGTAGACAAATTTAAATGGTTTATTTTCATGTAGACAAATTCATATCGTTTATTGTCATGTAGACAGATTCATATCGTTTATTGTCATGTAGACAAATTAAATTCGTTTATTGTCATGTAGACAAATTCAAATAGTTTATTGCCATGTAGACAAATTCAAATAGTTTATTGTCATGTAGACAAATTCAAATAGTTTATTGTCATGTAGACAAATTAAAATTGTTTATTGTCATGTAGACAAATTAAGATAGTTTATTGTCATGTAGACAAATTAAAATTGTTTATTGTCATGTAGACAAATTAAAATTGTTTATTGTCATGTAGACAAATTCAAAATAGTTTATTGTCATGTATAAATTCAAATAGTTTATTGTCGTATGTAGACAAATTAAATAGTTTATTGTCATGTAGACAAATTAAAATAGTTTATTGTCATGTAGACATGAAATGAGATGTCAGTGGACTACCCTCCCCTTTCATTACAAAAATCGTAAAACTCATTTAAGAAAGTTACTTCCCATGACAGAAATTTAAGATCCCCGACTCAATTTTCAAATTTAAAGATATTTTTAATTACATACAAATGATAATTTTTTAATGAAAATGTTTTATTAGGTATAGCAGTTAAAGGTTTTTATTATATTTCTTAAACAAGAAGTACATAAGAAGTAAATTAGAAGTACATAAGAGGTATTTCCAATATTTAAATAATATGAGGACCATTATTGTATTTGTATCTTCCTATTCGACACTGGGTATTTTTACAAGCTTCTACACTCACCCTTAGTTTACTACATGTACATATATATATATTTAGAGATTATTTGAAACTAATATAACACTTTTTTACTACAATGGCTTCACCATTCTAAAATGTCTAACACTGCTTCACTATTTTTAAAATGTCTTAATAACACTTGTTAATTAAGGAGAAAATATCTATAAAAAATTTTTTTTTTTGGATAGGTGAGAAAAATGTATTCAAATGTTTTGGGGAAAAAAGTTTTAAGATTTTTAAAATCAACTCTGTTTCGTGAAAAAAAAAGTCTCTTTTTTATTTTTCAGACACGGAAAAACCAACAAATTACTTTTGGCAGTATACAATTCAGGCCTGGTGATGTACTAAGGAATTGGGTCTAAATAAGTTGGTTACTGACTTCAATATAAACCAGAGACCTGTTGATGTTTCGTCATTAGTCGTCAGTAGTCTATCACTGGTGACATAGAGAGAACAAGTTTAATGGAAGTCTTCAATCAATAATATGTCAATGGCTTCTTGAACTTTATAGACTTTGGCTTTAAAATGAATGACTTTGAACTTAAGAAGGAATGCACAGTAAGAGCTTAGTTTTCTTTAGAACATGTTCAGAAAATACTGTAATTAGCTTGTTTAGCAAGACATTGAACCAGATATATGACTTGCTTGCCGGAGGTTATGTATCTGTTGACACTGTCTACACTATACAGCTATCAATTGAAAAGTATGGATTGCATTTCTTTCATCTCTAACTGTTACTAGACCAAAATATTAAATGCAGTTTGAATGGAGAAGATTCAAAATGTGAAATGAAGGGGCATGCAGAATTCATGAACTAGAGACGTCATACAACGATGAGAGATACATCAGCATAGTTTGACTGAGGTGAGTCTGGGAATTCGTTGCACACTTGTGGACCTTGACCAATCAGGTATATATATAGGCTATATAATGACTAACCATTACCAGGCATATATATATATATATATATATATATATATGTATATATATATATATAATGACTTACAATTACCAGGTGTGTGTATATATATAAACAATGACTAACCATTACCAGGTGGGTACCTATATAGTGTACGACAAAGTAAGGGTCCGTTCACTTATTATTTACGCCTTATGGGGTGGGGAGGGGGTTGAGGACGCCGAAGTATGATGCAATGATTTAGACGGTGAAAATAATCGTTACGCAGGGGAGGGGGTTAAAAAAAAATCAAGAAAAAAGCTCATTAACTAGGTAATAAGTGAATGGCTCCTAAGTATTCTTGTACAATGAGCCACTAATGACCACAATACCCATAATAAGTGATTTGTCACCACAATAACTGACCAAGTACTAATATACATAGTTGCGTATTGCAATAATTGACCAAGTACTAACTATTGACAACGAAAATAGCTATACATAAAAGGATTGTCCTTTGAGATTGACCAATCGTCTTCCTGCTAGCCAGTAAGTTCAGTTACTTATCCCAGAAATGATTATACCAGGGATCAACTATATCTCACTGTCACGTTAATAGGAAAACTAATAAAATGAAACAAGCGGATATATGAGATACTCTATGTGTGACAATGGAGTGGTGGGGATAGGCTGCTGGAGGGTGGGGACTGTGGAGAGAGACAAGTGCTGTTACATTGTCTGAAAATATTATTCTGGAGATTAATCCCGTAATTCCTGTCCGGTCAAAACTGTTCTTATTTCTTTTGACAGTTTTTTCCACAAGGTGGGAAAAATTGTAAAAAGAACAAACATGCATTCTTGGACTCCCCAGTTTATTATTGAATTTGGACAGAGAAACATTGTCTATATGTCACAATATCGAGAGCTGTATGTTACTGTCATGTCACAATATCTATACGTCAGAGAAACATTGTCTATATGTCACAATATCTATACGTCAGAGAAACATTGTCAATATGTCACAATATCTACGTCGGAGAAACATTGTCAATATGTCACAATATTTATACGTCAGAGAAACATTGTCAATATGTCACAATATCTATACGTCAGAGAAACATTGTCTATATGTCAGAATATATATATATATATATATATATATATATATATATATATATATATATATATATATATATATGTCAGAGAAACATTGTCTTTATGTCACAATATCTTAATGTTAGAGAAACATTGCCTATATGTCACAATATCTATATGTTATATTTCATCTATATTATTACATAGCTTTTAACTTAAACCGTGTTTTGTATGTTATAAACGTCTATCTGTTTACAAAATAATGTGTGACGCAAGCATCCGTCACACACCATTTATGTATTCAACTGAACTTTTTTCAATAACAGTGGAATGTATGCCACCATGACATTGGGTTGCGATGAGCAATTCATTTCAATAACAGTGGAATGTATGCCACCAAGACATTGGGTTCAATTAATTTCAAAAGCTTCTATCACTTGCCAAGTTGTTACTTTTAACTCTGAAAAAAATGATTATACTTAGTCTTATGATATCGTCTACAGCTGGTGGGAGACACCATAGCTCCAGTGCATTCAGTACCCTAACAATAGTGCACTCAGTGCCCCAACAATAGTGCACTATAAAATTCTAACAATTGTGCACTATGTACCCTAACAATAGTGCACTATGTACCTATCAGTATTGCACTACTTACCCTGAACAATAATACACTCATTACCCTAACAATAGTACACTTTACCCTAACAATAGTACAATTTGTATCTAACAAGAGTGCACTATGTACCCTAAAAATAGTGCACCTGTTCCCACAAGAGTGCGCTATGTAATTCAACAATAGTGCCCTCAAAAACACGACTGATAACTAATCTAGAGCGCTACCATCATCTTCCGACATGGACGGATGCCTACTACTACTACTACCCTAACAATAATACACTCAGTACCCTGACAATAGTACACTCAGTACCCTAACAATAGTGGCACCTAGTACCCTGACAATAGTACACTCAGTACCCTAACAATAGTACACTCAGTACCCTAACAATAGTACACTCAGTACCCTAACAATATTACACTCCTTTACCCTAACAAGTCGCGGTTGACTAAATATCATATTTTTATATTTACATTAACATGGCACTATGCCAATATTTATAACTAAATATTTCTAACAAACGTCACAGTCACCATACCTATGTCTCCCGTGGTGCCTCCATGGTCATTTCACCGTCGCCTATCATGGGGATGAACGAAGGGCACTGCAAAAATCACCCCTGTTAGCTGTATAAAGGATATAAGTAATACCCATCTCATACTCTCAGGACTTTAAAAAATGTGGTATCAATACATTGCACTCTTACAACAACAACACCAACAACAACACCAACATCAACAATAACAACAAAACAAAAACAATGAAAAACAAGAAAAGAAAGCATCATGGAACTTTATGTAATAAGTTGTTGAAACGAGAAAATCCCTGATGGCAAGTTCTATGAATATCGCCCTTGCTGGGTCCACCAACCCATCCAAAACAATGAATTATATTTTATTTCGGACATACACACACACACATACACAGAAATATTTCAGTTTCCAATAGCTACATGTTTTGGTGGTGTATATTTTTTTTTATTATTATTACGCGTGTAAAATTTAGACAGTTAATTTTCTTTCTGAGATATTGTCCAACATTGTCTGACGTTTGCACGCCATTTTTCTATCGTCTGGCATTGATTGTATAAGGTTTGTGACCCGGAAATGATTGTTCAACAGTGGCGTTTTGAACACAGGAATTCCCAGTTTGGTGATTATCTGCTCCGGTAATTACTTTGTATCAAATGAATCCAAAATTTTAGACGTAAAGTTTCACACAGTTTTAAACAAATGTTCGAATAAAATGTTCGATGTTGTTTTAGATACGGTGGAAACTAAATCAGTTGGTCAAAGGGTCAAATAATTGCAATTAAAATTCGAATGTCGCTAAAAAACTTAGTCGTACATCTGTTATCTGTGTCAACATTTTTGTAAATTATTATTAATATAACTAGTTGTACCCTGCAAAACTCTTGCATAGGCTTGATCGGTAGGCTAGGTTATTTTTGGTTTCGGGCAGATCCGATTTTTTCACACATTTACATTTTAAGTAATGATAATCTATTAAAATATTTATATCATTTAAATTTTTTATTTTAGTGCATTTGAATAAAAGCTTATTTTCATAAAGGTTTTTTAAAAGTTTATGACAAAAAGCTAGCAGGTTGAATTATTGGACAAACTAAAAAAAATATATAATAGGAAACAAATATTGGAATAAACTTATATAATTTATTAAGCTGTAATAAAAAGTAAAAAAAATAATTGCTAGATCTAAAATATTTATAGAGAATACTGTTGATGTATTTGTAGAGATTAAAGATGATCATCATCAGTAGATTTAACATAGAAATTACCAGTGGCATGGTTAATGTATAAAACACATAAACAGGGAAGATATTATTTTTAGATCAACTAACTTTAGTAAACATGATGAAAAGTAACAAAATTAGTCAACAACACAAAATGAAATCTGGGTAAAAGTTAAACATAGTCATAATGATATTCTATAACTTTTCTATTAATTACACCTATAGTCTTTCTCATTCGCCCTCCTTCTCTCTCTCGTTCTTCACCCACCACACCACCCATCACTTTCTCTCTCACATACACACACTCTCTCTCTCTCTAGTTATTTCTCTTTTTTTCTATTCTCTGTCTCATAATGTCTTCGTCTCTCATTCTCTCTCCCTCTTTCTCTTTCTCTCTATCTCTCTCTCTCTCTCTTTTCGTATCTCACTCTCTCCTCTCTTCGTATGTCCCTCACTCTATCTCACTTCTTGTTTCTCTCTCACTCTCTCTTTTTATCTTTCTCCTCTCTTTTATTTCCTTCTTTCGCTTCTCTCTTGGGTTTTTTTCCTCCATGTTTTAGCACACATTTATGAGTTTAATCCCTGAGTTTCATTAGAGTTTCAAGTCATCAATCAGTTTTTCAAAGAACTTCCTGTCCTTGGCTACAGAAAGATGGCGCATGCCATGATTTATAATATTCATTTCCATTTTTTTTTTTCACATTTTGTGTTTCATATTGATATACTAACAAAACCTTGCAATTTTATCATCTCAAACAACAGTCTCATGTACCTCACGATATTCTGACACATTATTATTTGTACAATTTAATTCATTTTTTACGTAAGTGTACTATTAAATACATGTTATTATATGAGATAATAATATAGAAATAAATTGACCGCACATTATTGTTTTTAAATTAAGCGTGTTAAATGTTTTAAAATGAGCATACTTAATGTTTTTTTTTTTTCAAAGGTAAAGATTCTCCTGGCCCCAAAAGAGTCTCTTGTAGCCATCGGTATATATGAACCTATTAGCCGTCTCATAGCCACACCAAACGAGCAGAGCGCATGTCAGATCAGACTGCCCAACGGCCAGTGTCGGTCCATGTCTGACCGATAACGAAGTTTGACCCTATTCACTTTCCCTTACTAATGTCACTAATATCAAAACCATCAACAGGGTCAATATAGTGAGATCATACAACCCCGAACAACTGCCAGACGATAACTTGTGCTGGGACTTCTCGTGTGCCACTTTGCCCCTGAATGAAGTACTCTGCACATTGCGTTATGTAACATTACTTCAGTACTTTGTAATACTGTCTTCTGTAACATTACTTCAGTACTTCGTACATTGTCTTCTGCAACATTACTTTCAGTACTTTGTAATATTGTTCTGTAACATTACTTCAGTACTTTGTAATATTGTCTTCTGTAACATTACTTCAGTACTTTGTAATATTGTCTTCTGTAACATTACTTCGTACTTGTAATATTGTCTTCTGTAACATTACTTCATACTTTGTAATATTGTGTTCTGTAACGAGACTTCAGTACTTTGTAATATTGTGTTCTGTAACAAGACTTCAGTACTTTGTATTGCGTTCTGTAACAAGACTTAGTACTTTGTAATATTGTCCTATCTTTGATATTAAATTATCAGATACTTGAGAGTATAAAGACCCAACAATAACCCTATTGAGAGACGAAAATTCAACTAAACCACGTATGAACCACATATGAACCACATATGAACCACATATGATCCACATATGAACCACATATGAACGGATGATAAATGAATTCATTAGGTCATATCAACATATCAACTTCTCTATAACTGGATGTAATTTCAAGTTTTATTTTACAGTTGAACTTTGCTGTCAGTTTATAGAGCCAGTGAACACAACCTTTCCCATTTGTTTATAGATTTAGATCGAACAATATTTCTTCAACTTTGTTTTTTTTTGTATTTGATCAGGTCGGGTAAACGGAATTTTTTGTCTCGTTCATTAGAGATCAGAGAAATCCAATTTTTTACCGAAGTTGATGAAGTCATAAATAACCGGTAGGGGTGGGGGAAGGAGGACATTGTTATGAGATATTCAGACGAAACAAATATTACAACAATTGATTTAATTTCACGTAAGGGTCAACCATCCACCGTAATGTATTCACTATAATGTGTAATGTTTACCATCCACCGTAATGTATTCACTATACTGTAATGTTTACCATCCACCGTAATGTATTCACTATACTGTGTAATGTTTACCATCCACCGTAATGTATTCACTATAATGTGTAATGTTTACCATCCACCGTAATGTATTCACTATAATGTAATGTTTAATCAATTTACGGTTAGACATATGAATTAGGCAACATCTCAATATTTAAAAACATGTCTGGAAGTCTGCAGGTGCTTATAATAGATCATTTCCTTAGAGTAGTTACGCATTATAATAAGACAGAATTACTCGTTGACGTCATCAATTATCGTTCACTATCTTCTGTGTATACTACGATTAATTGAAGTAAAAAAATAACTATGAGAAATTGAATCATTGATAAAGCTTATAAATATTAAATAAATACTAAGCATTGACAGGTAATAAGTCATTTGTGACGTATGAAATGTAGATGGTTAGTACTTGAGACAGTGGGATATGACACAATTGATGTATCAACCCTGCCTCTCTCTCTCTCTCTCTTTTTCTCTTTCTCTCTCTCTCTCTCTCTCTTTCTCTCTCTCTCTCTCTCTCTCTCTCTCTCTCTTTCTCTGAACTCTCCTCTCTCCAGCCCCGTAGCGTGAAAATTCTAGCTACAGCAGGGGGCCAGGCATTCTAGCAAGGGCCAGGGCAATAGCGGGGGGGGGCAGGTAATACATTTTACTAAGTAGAAGAATAGAGTAGAGGGCCAGACAAAACGCCGGGGGCCGGCCTCCCTGGACCCCCGCACGCTACGAGTCACCTCTCTCTCTCTCTCTCTGAATGAACTATCTCAGTGATAACTGCGGGCTGAAACCTAATTTCTTAGAACCTGTGAGATCAAACTCGCTGTGTTTTCAACATCTGAGAAGTGTCATATAAGCCAAAGGCAAGCGAGCTACCTGACTGGTCCACCCTCTCTGCCAACTCGAGCACTTAAATAGCACAACATTCTGCAGTGCCGGCAAAGGGAATCGACATTGGGCCTCACCTCCCAAAGTACGCACCTATAGGACAATGCCCAGTACGGGAACTGGGCAATTAGGGCATGTTCGATCCTACTAAGCCCCCTGCCACGGGTCAGTCCATGCCCTCTTTCTCTCACTCTCTCTTTGAACTTCTCTCAGTAATCTGCGGGCTGAGACTTGTCTCTTAGAGCCCGTGAGACGGACTTGCTGTGTCTCTCACCATATGGAGACTGCCATAGAGCCCAATGGCTAAAAAGCTTCCGGACTGGTCCACCCTGTGGTCCGCCAGTCCGGGGGCACCTGAAAAGCAAATGATCTACGGTTTCCTCCACCTCCCTGCAGTGTCTGCAAAGGTGTCGACATTGGGCCTCAACCTCCCCAAGTACGCGCCAATAGGACAGTGCTAAGTACGGAACTGGGCAATTAGCGCCTGCTCGACTCGCCTAAGCTTCCACCACGGGTCAGTTTTGGACGGCCGCTCCAGAAACTTACGGACATTTCTTCCGTTCACCCCATGGTCCCAGCTCGAGAACCTGCTCAGCCCCATCCATATAATTGTGGCTGATTTAGGCAATAGAAACTCATATGTGTCACGAGCAATCCTACGCTGGGTACACGGCTAGTTACAGCTATAATTTATGTCCAAATTTGTTTAACCGGATCATTAGTAAACAAGATATGGGTATGTATAATGAGCTACAAATAATGTCCAAAATTGTTTAACCGGACTGTCAGTAAACAAGATATGGGTCTATGTATAATGAGCTACAAATAATGTCTAAATTTGTTTAACTGACTGTCAGTAAACAAGATATGGGTCTATGTATAATGAGCTACAAATAATGTCCAAATTTGTTTAACCGGACTGTCAGTAAACAAGATAGGGGTGTATGTATAATGTTGAACTCCCCCTACTTCCGAAAGTGTGAATGGAGTCATGGAATTTTTTCAAAAGGCATCTTTCTTTTTCAGTGGTCAGTCTTTTGATCTGATCTGCTTTATCAAGTGTTGATCCCTGGAGGAATAAAGACACAGTGATAGTAAGTTGTAAAATTAAATATCACTACTAGTGTGTGTGAGTAATCTGTGACTACAGAGTTATATACACGTACATAGTACCAGTTTAGGTACATCGAATGGGTACAAATAGTGAGTACATAATATAAGGCCTTGTGTACGCACATCATTTAAGTACCATTATTATGAGTACATTAAGGGGCACTTGATATGAATATATTGTGATAGTGCCTCGTTGATAAATTAAGTGAGTAAATCATGTAAGTACATCATGTGCATAAATTTTGCGGGTACTTTTGTTTCAATTAATTATATTTGCAAACATTGTGTATGAGCAGTATGAGCATTTGTCAAACTAAGATACATTGTTAATATTGTGTTAGCACTTTACGTCTGTTGTGAATGTATCGAATGCCCCTATATTTATACTTTGCGGTTAACACCACACTGTGGCCAAATACCTTTCCCTACAGACTACATATAGGCTTTGCAAAAAAAAAACAACTAAACACACAGAAAAAGAAAAATCTGGCATCGAAAAAAATGTTTTCGTATTGTTGAATAGAAATTTGAGACAGTTGATTGTTGTCTACATGTAAATGATTAATGAAATACAAATTTATATTTCACTACTAAGAATATAATATTTGGTGTTATTTGTTGTTAACCATCACTAGGAAAGGAATTCAACTTTACAATAGTTTATAACGGTATAAATTAAATCATTTTAGACCGTATCAATAAGTAATACATTTAAACCCTTTGATTTCTAGTGAAATTACTCTAACTTGTAATCAGTGTTTCATTTGAAATAGTCTGCTTTATCACCATCTTTCCCTTCCAGACACACACCAGACATGCCTTAAAATCTACATTGATAATTATAAAATACTGGCTGTACCCTGCAAACCTTTGCATAGAGGTATATCCCCTTAGGCTTCATCGGTAGGCTGGGTTATTTTTGGTTTCGGGCAGATCCGATTATTTCATGATTTGTATTTTAAACTGAAAACTGTTACACTTTACTTTCTTTTCAACACAGAACTCAAATCTATATTATTTTATTAGATGAGAAATAATATAAATAAACAAAGTTGTTTTAAAAGCGATTGAGATTAAAATATCCTAGAAAGAGGATAGAATGTGTTAATTAAAAGCTTTTTGATTCTGGAAATGTTAATTTGGTTTCAGATTCAAAGTGTTGGCACATGCGTAATTTTAAAAAAAAAATGCATGTTTTGTATAAAAGCAACATAACGTACAAAAACATTGATACACGAGAATCGTAAAACATTTATGAGCTTTTATGTTTAAGGTTAACATTTTTTTTTTAGAAAACACCAAAAGGAATAAAAAAACAAGGAAAAAAAGCAATTTAACACAAAAATCGATTTAAAAATAAACAAGAGGTAAACAAAGCAGAATCAATTATGAAAATACATCGTACTTGTGTATGTAGTCTACATATTTATATGGGATATGAGTGTATGTTATTCATATGACATGAGTATATGTTATTTATATGACATGAGTGTATGTTGTTTATATGACATGAGTATATGTTAGTTATTTAACATGAGTATGTTGT
The DNA here is from genome assembly GCA_021962125.1 of Bulinus truncatus. Lineage (NCBI taxonomy): Eukaryota > Metazoa > Mollusca > Gastropoda > Planorbidae > Bulinus > Bulinus truncatus. Next base: position 813,986 of record JAGDYQ010000274.1, read on the forward strand.
TTACAAGACATGAGTGTATGTTGTTTATTTGACATGAGTGTATGTTGTTTATATGACATGAGTATATGTTATTTATAACACATGAGTCTATATTATTTATATGACATGAGTGTATGTTGTTTATTTGACATGAGTGTATGTTGTTTACATGATATGAGTGTATGTTATTTATATGACATGAGTCTATGTTATTTATATGACATGAGTGTATGTTGTTTGTTTGAATGAGTGTATGTTGTTTATATGACATGAGTGGTATGTTATTTATATGACATGAGTATATATATATATATATATATATATATATAGATGTAAATCAGGTGCATGTCATGACCCTACATGTTCCTAAATTCATCTCTCACAGTAATAACAGTGTGACACTCAGTCATCCAAGACTCACAAGACTCTAATGACTGAGTAAGAGTACATGGTAAACGATCAGCCATTGGTAATGCATTGGTTGGTCGTTAGATAAATATTAACATTTTTACGGAAGGCTGTTGTCAAGGATGGGCGTCCCTAGCAACTAAAGGCCACCAAATATTTGACCAGAGGTGGGGTGGGGTGTCCTCTCTAAAAATAGATGCATGAAATTTAATTTCAAACACTTTTCTTCCAACTGTAGGTAAAGTTTCGAATTTAAATTTATATCAACAAATTATAAAATGAAAAGTTAAAACAAATTTCTAGTTAATTATTTTCCGCTCTATTTCCGGTCCACTTTATATTCATCCCACCCATCCGAGTCTAAACCCGTCCTCTAGACCCCACCTTTGTCAAGCGATCTAATTAACACTAAATATTTTAACAATTATCAAAGCTGTCAAAACAATGTGATACCATTGATAATTTATAATAGCTTATCACTTTACATGAATATATAAAATATGATTTACATAAATATATGTAATATGATTTACATGAATATATGTAATATGATTTACATAAATATATGTAATATGATTTACATGAATATATGTAATATGATTTACATGAATATATGTAATATGATTTACATGAATATATGTAATATGATTTACATGAATATATGTAATATTATTTACATGAATATATGTAATATGATTTACATGAATATATGTAATATGATTGCTTACATGATGAGCCCTATATGGCAAGACATGATGTTGACTGTTTTGTCCGTGTGAATATGTCGCATATGCAGTGGACATTTTCTGATGAGACAAACTGCCAAGCAATCCTCATTAGGTAAGATTATGTCATCGCTGTCGAAGGGCTGCAGCCAATAAACCGAAAATTTTACATGAACGGCGAAACAACAAAATGAAATGTTTATGTTATGTATACAGAGTTACAATACAACCACAACTATATTGATTGTTAATGTTATGTTAACAAAGATGCATGTACATTGTTAACCAAGAGTTGACAATTTTAACGTTCCAATTACTCACTCTGGATCTGTTGTAAATTAAGAAGAGATGCTGCTAAAATCTTATTTCTGAGCAATACTTATATTGATTTATTTTTTTCAGCAGAATTCATGTGAGGCGTAAGAAATGTACAATTGCCAGTTATCTTCAAATTTTAAGATTTGTTCTAAATTAAGAAATATTTTTCTTGTAGATTTTTTTTTAAATGATTGAATTCGATACTTTGTGAAGCGCAGCTTCCTCTTACAGAATGCATTTTCTATTGCTGATGTTTATTTTCCAATGAACTGGTGATTTGATATTACATGATTTCTCTTTATGTTTGTTTTGAAATCTATCTTCACGTTATATATATCAGCGCCTTTAAACGTGAAGTACTCGAATGATGAACACAATATGTACACAATATTGTTGATACAAATATATTAATACACGTAATGCGTCATTAAAAAATCGAAATATTTTTTTTAATGTCTATGTTAGTAAAATCTTTTTTTAAAACTATCTTTGGCAAACTCAACACATACTAGTATATTTTAATTCAATAAAAGTCCTACATAACATTCAACCTATATTTAAACTCTTTACTAAACAGCTGTCGTTTTTGAATCACTCATCTGTATAGTATACACCGACTAGAAGAGCCACCGGTTACAAAATGTCTAGACATCAGTATATATACACTGAAACCTGGAGTCACAGAAGTTGAATGTTAATGAGTACCAACTGTCATTAATTACAGAAGTATGTCATGTCCAACTGGTGGTCTAAAAATAGCATCGGAGACAATGAAAGTAAAACAGGAAGTAACAGTTGTAATTTGTTATTATACTTCTTCCTGTTTGGTTCTTCGGGTTAGGTGATAAGTTAAACCCTTCTATTCTAAATACTCTAAATCTGATGTCCAACATAGTTCTAAACGCTGAAATACAAAACTTGTCTACCTGTGCTGAGATATTTGTTTAATTTTAGTACAAAACTGTCTAACTCTACTGAGATATTTGTTTAGTTTTAGTACAAAACTGTCTACCTTCCAGTGCTATTTGTTTAGTTTTAGTACAAAACTGTCTACCTGTGCTATTTGTTTAGTTTTAGTACTAATGTTGTAAAAACTGACTTAACCGTTGTTTACAATTTTGCGTCTGAAAAAATTTGGCTCCTGAATCGTCAGCAGTAGCGCTTTCCATCAGCAAATTTGTCTTTCATTAGCATTATGAGATCTGGGCTTCATCTATTAAAGTGGGGAGGGTCTTGGGAGCCTGGTGTGCAGTGGGAGGAGGGGGCAAAAGAAAACTGCAAAACCTCATAAAGAAATCAACCAATAGGATAAATAAAAAGTTGAAAAGAAATTATAAGATATACTTCCATTTTTTATTTTTTACGCAAAAACATGTTAAATTCATAATATTTCATGACAGATTTATCGAAATGTCTGTTTAATCTATTATAGTGACACAATATCCATATTTACTACAATATGTACCAATATTTAATATAAATGTAAATTATTATTTAATAAACAATGTACTGATATTAAATACATTAAATATACTCCCTACATATACACTGAACATACCATTAACTCCCACTTACTCCAATAGACTCAATTCCTACTTACCCCATAGACTCCCACATGCTCCCCCATACTCTCATAGTATCCTAAAAATCCCACATACTCCCATAGACTCCCACATACTCCCATAGACTCCGACATACCCCATAGACTCCTGCCATACCCCATAGACTCTCATAGACCTCACATACTCCCATAGACTCCCACAACTCCCACATACTCTCATAGACTCCTACATACTCCCATAGACTCCCACAACTCCCACATACTCATAGACTCCTACATACTCCCATAGACTCCCACAACTCCCACATACTCTCATAGACTCCTACAACTCCCACATACTCTCATAGACTCCCCACATACTTCCATAGACTCCCACATGTTCCCACACTCTCATAGACTCCCACACTCCCATAGGACTCCCACAACCTCTACATACTCTCATATACTACCACAACTCCCACACACTCTCATAGACTCCCACATACTCCCATAGACTCCCACAACTCCCACATACTCTCATAGACTCCCACATACTCTCAGACTCCCACAACTCCCACATACTCTCATAGACTCCTACAACTCCCACATACTCTCATAGACTCCCACATACTCCCATAGACTCCCACAACTCCCACATACCATGTATTCCACATACTCCCATAGACTCCCACAACTCCAACATACTCATAGACTCCCACAACCCCACATACTCCCATAGACTCCCACAACTCCCACATACTTCCATAGACTCCCACAACTCCCACATACTCCCATAGACTCCCACAACTCCCACATACTTTCATAGACTCCCACATACTTTCATAGACTCCACAACTCCTGCAAATACTCTCATAGACTCCCCACATACTCCCATAGACTCCCACAACTCCCACATATACTCTCATAGACTCCCACATACTTCCATAGACTCCCACAACTCCCACATACTCCCATAGACTCCCACAACTCCCACATACCTCCCATAGACTCCCACAACTCCCACATACTCCCATAGACTCCCACAACTCCCACATACTCCCATAGACTCCCACAACTCCCACATACTCCCATAGACTCCCCACAACTCCCACATACTCCCATGACTCCACAACTCCCACATACTCCCATAGACTCCCACAACTCCCACATACTCCCATAGACTCCCACAACTCCCACGATACTCTCATAGACTCCCACATACTCTCATAGACTCCCCACATACTCTCATAGACCTCACAACTCCCACATACTCTCATAGACTCCCACATACTCTCATAGACTCCCACAACTCCCACATACTCATAGACTCCCACATACTCCCATAGAATCCCACAACTCCCACATACTCTCATAGACTCCCACATACTCTCAGACTCCCACATACTCTCATAGACTCCCCACAACTCCTACATACTCCCATAGACTCCAAAAACTCCCCACATACTCCCATAGACTCCCACATACTCCCATAGACTCCCAAATACTTCCATAGACTCCCACAACTCCCACATACTACTCCCATAGACTCCCACATTCTCCCATAGACTCCCCAACTCCTGGACATACCCCATAGACTCCCACATTCTCACATAGACTCCCACATTCTCCCATAGACCTCACAACTCCTACATTCTCCCATAGACTCCCACATTCTCCCATAGACCCCCACACCCCACATAATCCCATAGACTCCCACAACTCCCACATACTCCCATAGACTCCCACATACTCCCATAGACTCCCACATACTTCCATAGACTCCCACAACTCCCACATACTCCCATAGACTCCCAAAACTCCCACATACTCCCCATAGACTCCACATACTCCCATAGACTCCCACATACTTCCATAGACTCCACAACTCCCACATATTCCCATAGACTCCAAAAACTCCCACATACTCCCCATAGTCTCCCACATACTCCCATAGACTCCCAAATACTTCATAGACTCCCACAACTCCCACATACCCCATAGACTCCCACAACTCCATACATACTCCCATAGACTCCCCCAGCCATTCTCCCATAGACTCCCCACATTCTCCCATAGACTCCCACAACTCCCACATTCTCCCATAGACTCCCACATTCTCCCATAGACTCCCACAACTCCCACATAATCCCATAGACTCCCACAACTCCCACATACTCCAATAGGACTCCCACATACTCCCATAGACTCCCACATACTTCCATAGACTCCCACAACTCCCACATACTCCCATAGACCCTAAAACTCCCACATACTCCCATAGACTCCCACATACTCCCATACACTCCCACATACTTCCATAGACTCCCACAACTCCCACATACTCCCATAGACTCCCACACATACCTTCCATAGACTCCCACATACTTCCATAGGACTTCCACAACTCCCACATACTCCCATAGACTCCCACATACTTCCATAGACTCCCACAACTCCCACATACTCCCATAGACTCCCACATACTTCCATATACTCCCCACAACTGCCACATACTCCCATAGACTCCCACATACTCCCATAGACTCCCATACTCCCATAGACTCCTACAACTCCCACATACTCCCAAATACTCCAATAGACTCCCACAACTCCCACATACTCCCATAGACTCCCACAACTCCCACATAATCCCATAGACTCCCACAACTCCCACAACTCCCACATACTCCCATAGACTCCCCACAACTCCCACATACTCCCATAGACTCCCACATACTCCCATAGACCCCACATACTCCCATAGACTCCCACATACTCCCATAGACTCCTACAAAATTCCCACATACTCCCATAGACTCCCACAACTCCCATAGACTCCCACAACTCCCACATACTCCCATAGACTCCCACAACTCACACGACTCCCACATACTCCCATAGACTCCCACATACTCCCATAGACTCCTACAACTCCTACACATACTCCCATAGACTCCCACAACTCCCACATACTCCCATAGACTCCCACAACTCCCACAAACTCCCATAGACTCCCACAACTCCCCACATATTCCCATAGACTCCAAAAACTCCCACATACTCCCATAGACTCCTACATACTCCAGACTCCCAAATACTTCCATAGACTCCCACAACTCCCACATACTCCCATAGACTCCTCTACAACTCCGACATACTCCCATAGACTCCCACATTCTCCCATAGACTCCTACATTCTCCCATAGACTCCCACAACTCCCACATTCTCCCATAGACTCCCACATTCTCCCATAGACTCCCTACAACTCCCACATAATCCCATAGACTCCCACAACTCCCACATACTCCAATAGACTCCCACATACTCCCATAGACTCCCACACACTTCCATAGACTCCCACAACTCCCACATACTCCCATAGACTCCCAAACTCCCACATACTCCCATAGACCCCCACATACCCCACAGACTCCCACATCTAGACTCCCCACAACTCCCACATACTCCCATAGACTCCCACATACTTCCATAGACTCCCACATACTTCCATAGACTTCCACAACTCCCACATACTCCCATAGACTCCCACATACTTCCATAGACTCCCACAACTCCCACATACTCCCATAGACTCCCACATACTTCCATATACTCCCACAACTGCCACATACTCCCATAGACTCCCACATACTCCCATAGACTCCCACATACTCCCATAGACTCCCACAACTCCCACATACTCCCAAATACTCCAATAGACTCCCACAACTCCCACATACTCCCATAGACTCCCACAACTCCCACATACTCCCATAGACTCCCACAACTCCCACAACTCCCACATACTCCCATAGACTCCCACAACTCCCACATACTCCCATAGACTCCCACATACTTCCATAAACTCCTGTAACTCCCACATACTCCCATAGACTCCTACATACTCCCATAGACTCCCACATACTCCCATAGACTCCCACATACTCCCATAGACTCCCACAACTCCCACATACTCCCATAGACTCCCCTACAACTCCCATAGACTCCCACAACTCCCACATACTCCCATAGACTCCCACAACTCACACGACTCCCACATACTCCCACATACTCCCATAGACTCCCACATACTCCCATAGACTCCCAAATACTCTCCATAGACTCCCACAACTCCCACATACTCCCATAGACTCCCACAACTCCGACATACTCCCATAGACTCCCACAACTCCCACATACTCCCATAGACTCCCCACAACTCCCACATACTCCCATAGACTCCCACAACTCCCACATACTATCATAGACTGAAACTCCCACATACTCCCATAGACTCCCACAACTCCCACATACTCCCATAGACTCCCACAACTCCCACAACTCCCACATACTCTCAAAGACTCACACAACTCCCATACTCATAGACTCCTATACATACTCTCATAGACTCCCACAACTCCCACATACACTCATAGACTCCACAACTCCCACATACTCATAGACTCCCACATACTCTCATAGACTCCCACAACTCCCACATACTCTCATAGACTCCCACATACTCTCATAGACTCCCACAACTCCAAAATACTCTCATAGACTCCACAACTCCCACATACTCTCATAGACTCCCACATACTCCCATAGACTCTACAACTCCCACATACTCCCATAGACTCCCACAAACTCCCACATACTTCCATAGACTCCCACAACTCCCACATACTCTCATAGACTCCCACATACTCCCATAGACTCTTACAACTCCCACATACTCCCATAGACTCCCACAACTCCCACATACTCATAGACCCCCACAACTCCCACATACTCCAATAGACTCCCACATACTCCCATAGACTCACATACTTCCATAGACTCCCACAACTCCCACATACACCCATAGACTCCCAAAACTCCCACATACTCCCATAGACTCCCACATACTCCCATAGACTCCGACATACTCCCATAGACTCACATACTCCCATAGACTCTCATAGACTCCCACATACTCCCATAGACTCCCACAACTCCCACATACTTCCTCATAGACTCCGTCATACTCCCATAGACTCCACAACTCCCACATAATTTCAGACTCCCACATACTCCCATAGACTCCCACAACTCCCACATACTCTCATAGACTCACAACTCCCACATACTCTCATAGACTCCCACATACTTCCATAGACTCCTCACATGCTCCCACATACTCTCATAGACTCCTGTACATACTCCCATAGACTACCACAACTCCCACACACTCTCATAGACTCCCACATACTCCCATAGACTCCCACAACTCCCACATACTCTCATAGACTCCCACATACTCTCATAGACTCCCCACAACTCCCACATACTTTCATAGACTCCCACAACTCCCACATACTCTCATAGACTCCCACATACTCCCATAGACTCCCACAACTCCCACATACTCTCATAGACTCCCACATACTCCCATAGACTCCCACAACTCCAACATACTCTCATAGGGACTCACAACTCCCACATACTCCCATAGACTCCCACATACTCCCATAGACTCCCACATACTTCCATAGACTCCCACAACTCCCACATACTCCCATAGACTCCCAAAACTCCCACATACTCCCATAGACTCCCACATACCTCCCATAGACTCCCACATACTTCCATAGACTCCCACAACTCCCACATATTCCCATAGACTCCAAAAACTCCCACATACTCCCATAGTCTCCACATACTCCCATAGACTCCCAAATACTTCCATAGACTCCCACAACTCCCACATACTCCCATAGACTCCCACAACCTGACATACTCCCATAGACCTCCCACATTCTCCCATAGACTCCCCACATTCTCCCATAGACTCCCACAACTCCCACATTCTCCCATAGACTCCCCACATTCTCCCATAGACTCCCACAACTCCCACATAATCCCATAGACTCCCACAACTCCCACATACTCCAATAGACTCCCACATACCCCATAGACTCCCACATACTTCCATAGACTCCCACAACTCCCACATACTCCCATAGACTCCCAAAACTCCCACATACTCCCATAGACTCCCACATACTCCCATAGACTCCCACATACTTCCATAGACTCCCACAACTCCCACATACTCCCATAGACTCCCACACATACTTCATAGACTCCCACATACTTCCATAGACTTCCACAACTCCCACATACTCTCAGACTCCCACATACTTCCATAGACTCACAACTCCCACATACTCCCATAGACTCCCACATACTTCCATATACTCCCACAACTGCCACATACTCCCATAGACTCCTACATACTCCCATAGACTCCCACATACTCCCAGACTCCCACAACTCCCACATACTCCCAACACTAACAGACTCCCACAACTCCCACATACTCCCATAGACTCCCACAACTCCCACATAATCCCATAGACTCCCACAACTCCCACAACTCCCACATACTCCCATAGACTCCCACAACTCCCACATACTCCCATAGACTCCCACATACTCCCATAGACTCCCACATACTCCCATAGACTCCCACATACTCCCATAGACTCCCACAACTCCCACATACTCCCATAGACTCCCACAACTCCCATAGACTCCCACAACTCCCACATACTCCCATAGACTCCCACATACTCCCATAGACTCCCATACTCCCATAGACTCCTACATACTCCCATAGACTCCTACAACTCCCACATACTCCCATAGACTCCCACAATTCCCACATACTCCCATAGACTCCCACAACTCCCACAAACTCCCATAGACTCCCACAACTCCCACATATTCCCATAGACTCCAAAAACTCCCACATACTCCCATAGACTCCAATAAGATACTCCTTACATAGACTCCCAAATACTTCCATAGACTCCCACAACTCCCACATACTCCCATAGACTCCCAACTCCGACATACTCCCATAGACTCCCACATTCTCCCATAGACTCCCACATTCTCCCATAGACTCCCACAACTCCCACATTCTCCCATAGACTCCCACATTCTCCCATAGACTCCCCACAACTCCCACATAATCCCATAGACTCCCACAACTCCACATACTCCAATAGACTCCCACATACTCCCACAGACTCCCACACACTTCCATAGACTTCTACAACTCCTCACATACTCCCATAGACTCCAAAACTCCCACATACTCCCCATAGACTCCTACATACTCCCATAGACTCCCACATACTTCCATAGACTCCCACAACTCCCACATACTCCCATAGACTCACATACTTGCTAGACTCCCACATACTTCCATAGACTTCCACAACTCCCACATACTCCCATAGACTCCCCACATACTTCCATAGGACTCTACAACTCCCATATACACCAGACTCCCACATACTTCCATACTCCCACAACTGCTACATACTCCCATAGACTCCCACATACTCCCATAGACTCCCACATACTCCCATAGACTCCCACAACTCCCACATACTCCCAAATACTCCAATAGACTCCCACAACTCCCACATACTCCCATAGACTCCCACAACTCCCACATACTCCCATAGACTCCCACAACTCCCACAACTCCTACATACTCCCATAGACTCCCACAACTCCCACATACTCCCATATTCCTACATACTTCCATAAACTCCCACAACTCCCACATACTCCCATAGACTCCCACATACTCCCATAGACTCCCACATACTCCCATAGACTCCCACATACTCCCATAGACCTCCTACAACTCCCACATACTCCCATACTCCCACAACTCCCATAGACTCCCCACAACTCCCACATACTCCCATAGACTCCCACAACTCACACGACTTACATACTCCCATAGACTCCCACATACTCCCATAGACTCCTACAACTCCCACATACTCCCATAGACTCCCACAACTCCCACATACTCCCATAGACTCCCACAACTCCCACAAACTCCCATAGACTCCCACGTCACAGGTACACGTACACACAATTACATGGGGAAGGTCATGAAATAGGTTTCGTTCCATCTCAATGGGTAGTTTAATTGTAATTAATCATTTTAGTATTTTAGTAGATTATCGGTAATGGGAGTCGCTATAAATAAAAATGCTCTGTGACATCATTTCCCGATGATACATTTTTAAAGCCGATTGAACTTGCGAGCGGGGGTTGCATCGTAATGTTAAGGTATTCAAACTGTATCAATGCACAGGGCATTCCCTGTATTCGCGCACCAAGTGAATGTGTCATTGAACGGACGGAGAAAAAAGGGTTAGGGACGGAAAAAGAAATAAAGAATTGTTGTTTTTTTTTCTTCATGCTGCAAGTACCCGGCTTTGCCCGGGTTTAAAATAAGGCTTTCTATTTATTTAAGGAGCGTAATTTGACGTTTAATTGTATATAGAGAGAGTGGGAGGGAGAGAGAGCGAAAAAGAGAGAGATGGGGGCAGGTGGAAGGGAGAGAGGGAATGAGGGAAGGAGAGAGGAAGGGGAGGGAGAGAGAGGTAGAGGTGGAGACAGAATGAGAAAGGGAGAGAGAGATGGGAGAGGGAGGGAGGGAGGGTGGAAGAGAGAAAAAGAGGGAGGGAGGGAGGGAGGGTGGAAGAGAGAAAGAGAGGGAGGGAAAAAGAAAGTGGAGGGAGAGAGTGAGAGGGAGAAAGAGGGTGAGAGAGAGGGGCGAGAGAGCGGGCAGGGAGGGAGAGAGGGAAGGTGGGAGGGAGGGAGGGGGAGGGAGTGGGAGATAGAGGGAGAGGTGAGAGGGAGGGAAAGAGAAAGGGAGGGAGGGGGTAGAGAGGGAGAGAGAGGGGTAGGGAGGGAGAGAGGGAGGGAGAGAGGGAGGGAGAGAGGGAGGGAGGGATAGAGAATCAGAGATAAAGAGAGAAGGAGGGAAAGAGATAAAGAGAGAGCGGCCAGGGAGGGAGAGAGAAGGAGAGGGGGGAGAGAAAAATAGGGAGGGAGTGAAAGGGAAATGGGAGAGGGAGGGAGGGAAAGAGAAAGGGAGGGAGGGAAAGACGGGGTAGGGAGGGAGATAAAGGGGGAGGGAGGGAGAGAGGGAGAGAGAGGGGGAGGGAGAGAGAGTGGAGTAGGGAGAAACATAAGATAAACAAAAAACTTTATTTTAAACCCGGGCAAAGCCGGATACTTGCAGCTAGTATATCAATAAATCAAAATCATTTTCTATAAATATTCAACATTCATCATTTATTATAATTTTGTTTTTATGTGACTTACTTTTTAGGTGAACCAACGTCTTGTGAGAGTCAGCCTTATAGTTAAAAAGTTAAAGTTTATGTTGGTGAGACTGTAAGATTTAATTTTTGAGTTATTTCTGCAAATCTTAGTGAATTTATAAACATCAACAATCAAGTTTATGTCTTGAACCGACCAAGTTTCGGAAACATTGAAGTAATATTAGGGACCTGCTGCCTTACGAAAAAGTCTATTTTTATGAATCTAGGTTAAAATTTTTGAATTTTTTTTTTTTTTGAAAATCAAGTTCCTATACCATTTAACTTTACATTGATTGTGTTAAAAGTCACAAAAAGAATGTATTATTTATTTAAAAATGCATTTAATAGACACATGGTTAACACGTACTTATTTATTTTTTTGTAAAACGTCGTTTTTCATAGCCTATAGTGCCCAAAGCCACGATCGTGGCTTGCTGTCAACAAATCCTTGAGTGCCATGAGCCACGATCGTGGCTTCGTGGGTTATCGGTCGAAATTTTCCGTTTACCGTCGTTAATTTGCCAAAGGAATGTTTATTTCCGGTAAGCGTACCATTCCAGCCGGTAGTTGTTTCATTGATTCGCCATTTTGTCGAAAGAATTTATTTGTGTTAATTGTTTGAAAATGAGTGATAGTGGTTTTGATGGGTTTTTTTGTATAGGCCGACATGGTTTTTCTACTGGATATAAATGATATAATTTAATTAATTCTCGATAGATTCTTTTCGGGAAAGTTTGTATAATTAATTCGATCATTTTTTAATAGATATTAGCACGTGTGCATTCGTCTTTTATATTTTTTCATTAATTTTATCGGCATTGAAATTTTTTTTTACGGGGACCTAGAAGTGGCACATTTTAATACCCACAAATATTTACATTAAAAATAAAATAAAAATACAAATAGCTTACATAATAACAGTAATGTAAACATTGATCATTTAGCTATAAAATTATACCGAATTTATTCTGATATCTATTATATTTATGCTTAAATTTATAAAATATTAGGTGGGGGGTAGCAATGCTCATTCGGGGCCATTTTATGCAACATTCTGGATGCGTTTTCGTTAAAAATGCTGGGCGCTATAGGGGTTAAAAGTATAATAACCGTTTACTTTCTTTGCAGCTCAGTTCCAGTCTCCAATTCACCACCTCCTCAAGATGAATGTCAAGCTTCATCTTCTCATACAGAGGACACGCATGAGATAATTGAAAACAATATAATCTCGACTGCTGAGAAGAAACAGAATTTTTTACAGGAAACAGTTCAGCAGACTGAAATAAGCAACTTGACATACAGCATTGTGAGTTTCCAGTTCCTGTTTTCCTTAGTATCATCGCTATGCTGTCCACATTGTTACCAAACAAGTGTACAATTGTCGTGTTCAACAAAGGTTGGATTAGCGGAAAAATTTGAAATTGAATGCTCTCAATGTTTAAAAAAAATTGAATCTTTCTGGACAACGCCAAAATTGCAAGGTGGTAAAAAAAAATTTTACATAAATACCCGCAGTGTAGTTGCCTTAAAGGAGTGTGGAATATCCTACACCAAATTTACCAACTTTTGCACATTTATGTGTCTACCAAAATATTTACATGGAAACAATTTTGCAAAGATTGGAAAAAGAGTTCATGCAGCTGTCATTAGTGCTTCTGAAGAATGCATGAACAAAGCTGCAGCTGTTGTACATGAAAGAATTTTAGCTAAACCAGCTGATAGAACCAGTATTACTGGTTGTCCAGTAATAACAGTGTCATTTGATGGGACATGGCACAAGCGTGGACACTCTTCACATAGCGGTGTTGGAACAGTAATAGATTTCGACATTGGACTAATTTTGGACACCCAAGTAATTTCTAACTACTGTAAAGGTTGTCAGTATTCACCAAAACCTTCCTCTCAAAATTATAATAAATGGCAGGAATCTCACAAAAACAAATGCCAGAAAAATTTCAATGGAACTACCAACAGCATGGAGGCTGAATAAGCTCGCATAATTTTTTCGAGAAGTATCTTGAAGCGAAATTTAATTTATGGTACAATGCTTTGTGATGGAGATTCAAAATCACACGCTGTGGCTGTCCAGCACTCAGGTTATGACTTGGATATAGTGAAAGAAATCTGTATCAACCATATTTCTAAAAGAATGTACAATGCACTTGAAAATCTGAAGTTGTCAAATAAAACAGAACTTAACTATAAGCTGACCAAACCAAAGATTGAAAAAGTGACTAATGTATATGCCACAAGCCTTCGGCAGAATGCACCAGATGTTGAAAAGATGAAATTGGCTGTTATGGGTTCTTTCTTTCACATGCTAAGCACAGACAAGGAACCAAATCATAAGCTGTGTCCTGATGGGGAGACGTCTTGGTGTCATTTCAAAAGAGCACACGCTTTAAAAATAGGAACCAAGGAAACATACGCCAACTTTTCCATCCGATGTTGGGAAATTAATATTCCCAGTTATCAAAAGGTTGACAGAACCAGATTTGTTAAAGCGTTGTGCTAAGATGGGAACTCAAAATGCAAATGAGAGTTTTCATTCTTTAATTTGGACACGTTGTCCAAAATCTATCTATGCATCTTTCAATTCTGTGGAAACTGCCACACATTTGGCAATTTTGAGATTCAATTGTGGCTTTTTTGGCATAAAAAAAGTTTTTGACAATTTAAATATTCCATGGACTGTTGTTAATAATGCTGGTTCACTGTCTTCTCAGGCAGAGAAAATAAAAAATGCCACTAAAAGAACTCACAGTGAGTCAAAATGGAAAAAGAAAAACAATAAAAAACGGCGCATGAATTCGGAACGTAAGTGTGCTGCTTCTGAAGGGCCTTCGTATCAAGCCGGACACTTCAATTCTTAATGCTAAACTGATGTTACAGTATTGTTGTTTAAAAAAAAATTAAAACATGTAAATAGCTGTTTAAATAAATTATTGGTGTGTATTTGAACACTTTAAACTTGTTTTTCTCAAAATTGTGTTTTTTGCTAAGTTGGTACCACAGAAATCTTTAAATCTAGAAAACTATCAGAGATAACTTACTAAAATTTTCTAGGTAGCTATAGTGATGTATGTGACAGTTAACAGGATACTTTTTAAAACAAAAAATGCTGTTTTTTGTAGACTGATGTTGTTAATGTCACTTTTCTTTAAAAATTTCATCGAACTAAAATGACCATTAAATAGAAAAAAAAATTCAGAAAAAAAGTTGTTTTTAATTAAAATAAACTGTCCTATTACTTACAGAAACCATAGTTCTATCATCTACCTCAGAAAAAATTATTAGAATACATGTAATTTTTTTTATTTTGTGGTTTTTGTAACATTGTTATTTTTCAAGATGGCCGCCATTTCCATGGCAACCAATTACTCTATATGAAAAAAATTAGTATCACTTTTCAAGAATGACTTAGCCATACACATAGTTGAGTATTTGTTTGAATTCTTTGATAAATAAAAAATCACTTTTCATAAAGCAGCATACCCCTTTTAAACACAAGTCAAACTGATCTGTATCATAATATTACAATTGTTGTAGATCAAGTTGTACCTGCTGTATATAATCGGGTTTAGTTCAGTAATAAAGGATTAGTTCATAGAATCAAATTTTTCAAATGAATCAACAACTTATAAAAAAAAAAAACGGAAGCAGCGAATAAATCATTAAGTCTACAGTTTGAAATCATTTTACTTCCAGGTAATTTAAATTTCTGAAAATGTAGCTTACCGAAAAATGAAAATATTTACATGCGTCAACAATAATGGTTCTCGTATCATAGTTTAATGTTGTTAGCTACCTATAAACTAATATATTATCGAATATTTAAATACAAAGCATTTAAAGGATTCAATTGTTAAGATAGTTTTATTTATTATTTACTTTAATTAAATCTCTATTCAACATGTTGTAAAGGCTTATTTTTAAAGTTTTTTTTTTCTTTTACTCTTTTTTCAATTAAAGTGTCAATATATTATTCTATTGTTATGTCCACAGTTGTGTATACTATTCTATTGTTATGTCCACAGTTGTGTATATTATTCTATTGTTATGTCCACAGTTGTGTATATTATTCTATTTTTATGTCCACAGTTGTGTATATTATTCTATTGTTATGTCCACAGTTGTAACAAATAAGAATTATGTTTGTACATATACAATTAAACATTTGCCCGATGTATTACTGAAAAAAAACAACTTTCTCACAAGCAGTGACGTACTAGGGGGTGCAGGATGAGACCAAAATAAACGGTTCTAAATTCCATAGCAGAAAGAAATCGGTTTAGTCGGTCTTATAACAGATCATAGTTAAAAAAATGAGCAGTAGAACTGGATGTCACCATGCAGAACGTCTGGAGCTTATGTGAATGATTACAGCTCAAAGCTAATCGAATCAGTCTGGATTTTTTTTTTTTGCAAAAGGTTTTTAAAAAAAAGACGTATGCAGTCACGTGGTTTTATAAAATTGGTGAAATAGTTTACAAACTCAGTTTAATGAAAGTAATATACAACTTTCTATACAGTCAGTAATATACAATCGTTTTTTATCGCTGAAGTATTTTAAAGTAAATATTCTCTGCGGTCTAGTGCAGAAAAATTCGAACCATTGCTCATGGTATGAGTCTGAGGGGTTGACACCCTGAATTTTCCGCACCTGCTGACCCCAACCATAGTGACGCCACAGTCAACCATACGAGTATACAGTCACGAAGATAAGATACAATCAGTGCCGTCTACAACAATATGGGAAAATGAAAATAACTGTGTCAAATGTCATATAATATCTACTATATATATATATATATATATATTTGCCACTCAAAACAATTTAAAAAAAATTTTCTTATCCTGCCACCCCCAAAATGTGTTAGTAATGTTATAAGAATAAAACTGGCAACATTTGAATGTATTCTGATAATATTTATTGGTAACTCAACAGTGTCAAAGTTTTGCAAGAATCAGTGTTTTGCGACATTACCATACGGTCATCGGTAATCCTGCTGTAACACAAAAAAAAATCAAAAGTTATTTGGAGACACATAGTGCTGAAAAAGAGAAACTAAACTGTTTTCTACATAGCACCAGAATAGTAACTTTCAGAACCTTCAGCTAATAAACATAAAGAGTCATTTCAACATAGTTCAGACTGAAAGATCACTATTTACTAATAACATATCTTCAAATCCAAGTAATGATATTCTAGCTGCGGCTGGGACAGTTAGAGTGGACTTGTTAGCATTAGGAAAGTCACGACGGTGTTTCTCCACTACTTGTAACAAAAACTGTTTCTGTTCCTCTTGATTGGTTAGTACTCCATTGAATGCTTGAATCAGGGCCACTCCACGCTCGGCTGCATCATTGACGACTTTCAAACTCGCAACTTTCTTCTGGCCAACAATGTAGTTTTTATCAGTGGCCCATGTGTCTGGATTCGTGGTCAGGAAAACTTGTGGTATGTTCAAAGCTGTGAAAAGTTTCCTGGTGTGTTACGATACAAAATCAGAAAGTTTATTTTGTTGTAATTTTGGACAGAATGCTATTCTGCGAGGATGATCTGTTATCTTGTCAAGTGCTGCAACCATGACTAACTTCATTTCAGATGAAACATCATTGTCGAAAAATGCCAAACCGACCAGAATTTCACTCAAGTACCACAAGTGTCCAGATAATTTTTTTTTTGCTGCTTTGGCAACGGTATCATTTGTTTCCTTGTAGTTCTCCAACTGCTGAAGTTGCTGCAAATCTCTACGGGAAGCAGATGTAGCACATGGTAATGTAAACCACGAATTTAGGCAGACCTTAAGTATGAAGGTGTTGAAGTGACCCAGTGATGACAATGCTCGTGTAGTAAGTTGGAACTGAGCTCTAGGAGCCATAATCTTTTCATCTGCACCACAAGCTGCACCTAGAAAAAGTGACAGTTGCAGAAGCTCAACATAATCATTTTGGGCTGTTAGCTGATGCTGAGTCAAGTGAATGAGTTCATTCATCCCGAACTGGATTGAGAACCACTGCAATATAATCTACATCCATTCCACTTGCATACATTAATGTGTCAACTGAGCGCCAATATTCACGAAATCTCTGGAATAACTTGATGTTTGGTCCACTAGATGGCCCCATTAGTGAATCAAACACCTTGGCCACAATGAGTTTCATTATGTGCGCCTGCATGCTTGTCATGGATGCGTTTTGTGTGTTTTGTGTGTGTGACTGAACTATGCATGAATTCATTGTGTGTTGTCAAGTAAATAGGCAGATTGAAGTAATTGAATGTTCAGGTGGAGAAAGGGGAAAAGTTAGAAACTGAAGGGAAGTGTACACAGGTCTCTTGAGGAGAGAGGACCTACCTTTTACTTCTAAGGTGGAGATTTTCATATGGGATAATATGTAATGAATTCATAGTCTGGATATTTGAACTTGAAATTAGTGTGTTGGCCTAATTAGTATTTGTCCGGATTGTGTAAATATATTACTTCACTGGATTGTTTATATATATATATATATATATATATATATATCTTTAATGGATTGTGTAAATATATTCTTTGTATTCCTTTTCATTCTGTTGTGTTCATTAATAAACACAATATATATATATATATATATATATATATATATATATAATACTCACATGATTTAAATGAGGTTGCCTCAGTCCTGAGGCTTGTTGCCAAATACATGGCCTTAAAAGCGTATATAATGTCTAAACATCATAAATGTGAGACAAACTGTTAAATAAAGGCCGATTTTTCAAATTAGCGCATTCGGCAATACTCGTCTGTCCTAATCGTTGATACATCTATTATTGATCTAAATGGAGTGGACATCTATATACTCCAACATCCCCTACTCTCCCCACTATTGTATTATATACGTAAACTAATAAAATTTACTGTATAATAATACTATTTGATTTTGTGCTCTGAATTTCCAGCAGTATGAATTAAAAAAAAAATAAACTAATGAAATAATTAAACACTAATATGTTGATAGATAAATACAAAATATTTGATTGGCCAATAATTTCAGTCAGTCAAATATCATCTTTTCTGAACTTAAGTACGTGTGTGGTCTGTACATTTTTGAAGCTGTCAATATTAAATACACTTTGAAATACACGTTGTCGAGCTGGAAAATTATATACTTTTGTACTTTTGATAAAATAAATATTTGTTTAAGTATATAAATTCATACATTTTCAAATATTACAAATTTTTTTTTCAGATATTGTACGTTTGTGTGACAGTGAAAGTAGGGAGAACAAAATAAATGTAAATGATGTAGATAAACTAACCTTAACAACATGTATCTATGTATTCCTGCTTCATGAACTACATTGAATTTGAACTTAACTTTATTTTATCAAAGTCGATGTATATTAATTGACAGGTGTGTTATTTGGTAAAGGTCAAATCTCAACGATTCATCCTATTTAATAACTATTGTTATAGAAAATATTACAATGTCTGATTTCGGTACTTTACACGTTCTTATTTTATTATTAAAAGGAGTTGATCCAATTTTTTTTTTAATAATCATACAGAAACCTAAACATAACATGTTAAAACTGACAATGTTGGATTGTTAATATAAAAATGAAATAAAACCATTAGATATAAATATAAAAAGATTTAGATGCATCGTAATTTAATGTACTACTACCAACAAACTACACATGACACTTAGTAAGTTTATGTCGTATTAAATTTTAAATCAAATTTTTAACTTAAAACAAGTTGACTTTATAATGTCGTTTTTTTTTATTAATTTAATCAATCGTTTTGCTTTACTAAATATTAATGCACATTGTTCTCAAATATGTATAATTAAATCTTAAAAGTTTAAAAGAAATATTTAATGCAAGAAATGTACATACTATAATTTATTAAAAGAGACATTGAAAGATACACAGAAATATAATAATTAGTAATTACCTGTGAAAAATTGTGATTTCGAAGTATTACTATAAAACAATCTGGAAGATAAGCATTTAATTTGTATAATTTCACTTTTAAAATACATTCCGTTATATGGTGTATTACTTCATCATAACAGATGTACTTACCATTTTATGTAAACATCTACATACACATTAGTCTAACATAGACGGTGGTTCGACCGACAGACCTTTTCACCGTGCAGAGTAAAGTATGTTCATGGCAATAAAAGTCACATTCTGCACGTTACAAATACACGGCACCACACGAGTTGAAAGAGTACATCGCTAAAAAAAAGTTCTACGTCACACCTTTACGGAGTTAAAAAATAAACAGCGCGCGTCATCGACCGTCTCTATAAAAATAGTCTGGGGAATTCCAAAATTAAGAAACGAAGTGGCTACGGTTACATCAAGCGCCATTTTATTAGGGTTAGCGGGAGTACGCATTTTTTTTTGGGTACCAGCAATTATATTAGGAGTAGGAATAGGGTTAGGATTAGGGTTAGGGTTTGGGTTAGAGATAGGGATAGGGTGAGGAATAGGTTTAGGGATAGGGTTAGGGATAGGGTTGGGGTTAGGGTGTGGAGCAATATCTATTGATGTAACCAGGAAAAAAATACGAACTCCGTCTTGATGTCACCGTAGCCACTGCGTTATAGAAAATAAAAAGCGACAACTTACTAAATGAGAGTATGTTTGGTGCGCATTTTGTTTATCAAATGAAGTTTTCTCGGATAAAAATGAAATGCTGGGGAATTCTAAACACAACAAAGATTTCTTATTAGTGAATTAAAATTTTTAAATGATATGGAGTAGTGTGCGCAAATTATGTAAAGTTGGATGTTAGATTCAAAGTTTAATAGTCGGGGTTGTTTTTGTTAAGCTTCTGTTCACATAATGATGATTATTCTATTTGGGATGAATTATATAAAAAAAGCTATTTTTTGTATATAGACTGTTTGTTAACGCGCTCAAATATATATTACCGAGTTGGTTGGGATAGTGAGGGAATAAACCAAATGGTTGCGGAAAAAAGGGGGGGGGAGTCAAGCAGACGATTCGAGATGCAACACCGCTATTTTTTATAACCTCATGTCTCTTTTTTTTTAAATACGTCATGTTAAACTTGATAAATTATAAATTTATAAAAAAAAGAACTGTTGGAATGGGGGTGTAGGGTTGGGAAAGGAGCGTTTAACGGGGGGGGGGTAGGGTGAAGTGTCACCTGGTATTGTTTACAGGGTTTGTTGTATGTGCATTGAGACCCACTGCGATTCGAGCATGTCTTGAGTGGAAGGGGGTTGGCGGGCTGAGGAGGGAGGGAAGGATGGGTGTGGTGCTAAGTGGAAGAGAATTGAAAATAGAAGAAATAGTTGGATGTTAGATTCAAAGTTTAATGATCGGGGGTTGTTTTTGTCAAGATTCTATGCCCATAATGAGGATTATTTTCTATGGGATGAACTATATAACATATGAACTTATTTGATGTATTATTAAGTGTCCCTAAAATGTGTTTTGGCTACAATAATCTGTCCATGTCCTTTGGGGCCACTTCGAGTAGATAGACATGCTATTTTTGTATATAGACTGATTGTTAAAGCGCTCGAATATATATCACCATTTTCAACTCCAACTGCGTGCCTAATAGCCGGTCCGGGTACCGGGCCTGTTCAGCTAGTATATAAATGATTGTCTTTGATTATAAGCACCAATCAGGAAATGCCACTATTAGACATGTAAAAAATCTCGTCTTTACATGTATAGCCTACAATGAACAGTCGTAAAAGGCTGATAGACTTGTTAGATCATTAGCCAAGAAAAATAATCAATGTTTATTTATAAAACAAAAACAATAAATAATGAATTAATCTATTTAGTATGAGCTACAGTTTGTGTAAAAATAGGACAGAAGGTAGTGCAGTAAAACACTCGACTGTCGACCTGAATGTATCCGGTTTGATATCTGGTGATGATCGAGAACATTTTTCAGGCCTTAGCTACAGTTCCCTTCATGTCTTCCGTGAAACCTCCATGACCATTACGATTCCGGCTGTGGTGGGGATAAAAGAAGGCTACTACAAAACCCTATATACATATATATATATATAAGTTTTATGGCAATCAATAATTTAATATGGTAGTTAAAAATACAAATACATTTAAATAAGTGTTACTTTCATCTTAAATAAAGCATTTTAACTATACTTTAAGAAAATAAATGGTGAATGAAATGACAAAGCACGCAATACATTTGTTGTGTCTCAACAGCGCTGGGATTGAAATTAAAGATTGTTATATTTCAATCTATCATATAAACAGGTTTGTAATTAAACGTCGTACATTAAAAATATGTTAATGATTCAAATAATGAGTAAATGATTAGTAAACATTGTTAATTCCATTGAATGTATTTTATATAATAATCAATATTGAGTTAGTTTTTCAGAACTATTTGAAATAATCAGATATTAAATGTCATTGAATTAAGAGTATTTCTTCATTTTACACAGACAAATCAATGTACGAATTAGGCCTACTATAGGCCTACTTTATGCATTCAAAAGTTTTGACTCATAATGGTATCATTATTAACCTGATATCTAAGGAAAACAAACATAACTAATTAGAAACTCATGAATTAAACAAGTAAACGTTTTTCGTCTATTGAAATATCATACACGATACTCCACGATATCAGCACGATCTATCACTGGATATATTGATAACATTATACACAATACGCCACGATATCAGCACGATCTATCACTGGATATATTGATAACATTATACACGATACTCCACGATATCAGCACGATCTATCACTGGACATATTGATAACATTATACACGATACTCCACGATATCAGCACGATCTATCACTGGATATATTGATAACATTATACACGATACTCCACGATATCAGCACGATCTATCACTGGATATATTGATAACATTAACGGTCTAAACTTGTTGGGATGATGTATGCAATAGTTCGTCCTAAATAAAAAAAAATGGTGACTCTACAAGTTTTCAATAATTTTTAAAGTTAATTACACTACACAAATAAGGAAGTTCTACTCATATAAAAAAATTACTTGTACTTTCCAAAAATATTAAAAATAATGGCAAATTGCTAAACACGATTCTACAATAACTTGAAAATTCATCAAGGATTGAATAAAGTTATCGAACATAAGTTAACTTTTGCCGTGCTTTTAAGCTAAATAACAAATAAAAAATATAAACAACATTGAAACTGAGTTGATGAGTGAGTGATTTGTTTAGAGTTACTTGACATATTCATTAAAACATTGCTAGAACCGGTGTGAGATGAACATCATCATAAATTTCACAAATTACTATCATGATCAACTCAGTTACTTAATTAAAATACATTAGACAGTAAAGGCAGAAAATCTCACAGATAAGAGAAACTAATTCATATGTAATCAAACACTTAAATAGTAGGACGATACATTTAAGAACATAATGCAAAATCTTGAACGACAATATTCACACAGTAATAAACAGATATCAGATATGTCAATGATTCATTGTCAATGAAACAAAGGCATCATATATTGAAGACAAATTTACTAATTAGTAGACACAATTCTGTAAACACAAGTTTTGTTTTCCTGTAACAAAGTACTCAGTACACAGATTATTCCTATAATATTATTTAGTTTAATTAAGTTGTATGAACATTGAAGATGTTACTGAATACATTATTGTTCGTTTTAATCCAATTTTTTTTCAGATGTTGTAGTACGTATGTCTTTAAAATTAATTTTTAATAGTATTCAATGTTTGGTCCTCTTCTATAACTGATACAAACAAATAATTACTAATTATATAACAATTGTTTATATATTAACAATTGTGATTTGTTTTTGAAATATACACATATGTATACATATATGTTATAATCTGGTACAAATGTATTACAGACACTAACAGGATAGAAAGTTTCATAATGAACATCACCAGTTCCGATAGATCCTACAAGACAGCAGTAGATTTAAAAACCAACTTACATGAATATATCTACATTGAACGGAAGGCTTCGATGACGTTAAGATGTACAGCCACTCGATATACGTCAGTATCATGAAAGATAAAAAAATAATAAAGAGAGAATTTCTAAAAGATGGAACTAGAAAAGGAAATGTCGCAGTGGAATTTAGAAAGGACAATATCAACTGTCAAGATGCTGGGAAATACCAATGTAGTTTGGTAGATAAAGGTAGCATGCCATTCATTATGAGAACTATCATCGTTAAATGTAAGTAGAAGTATAACATGTGCATGTTTAACTAGTCTTTATTATGATATTAGTAAAAAAAAATCATTAATATTTTAACTATCTCAATGGCTTATTTCGCAAGTAAATATATTTTCTTTAAACCAGTGGTCCCCGACATTTTTATCGCTGCGGACGTATCAACCTTTGTTAATTTCACCGCGGCCCGCTTCAGAGGGGAGGGTGTAGGATTGCTTATTTGTTAGATTGTTTTGATATCACAATTTAATTTAAATGTTTTTAAACATTCCAAAAACTGAGTATAAAACAATATAACATTTTAATTCTGTAAAACGCTTAACTATGAGTAACATGAACTCGTTTCTCTGCAACGAAAATGTTCCATATAAGGAAATTAGAGAGAAGGACACACGAAATGTGTTGCATATGTCTAGATTATTATGTTGTCTCTGTTTTGGTTTCAGACCCCTTTTCAAGCATATCGGATTACCAACTGGTAGAAAAAATGTTCACGATCAATCTTGCTTAAAATCCTCGCTATTGTTTGAAACATGTCCAAACTGTCTCTGTTCATGTATTGCCCACAACTTAAGTGTGGCTTTAAAGACAGCTACTGTCTGCAAACTTGAAAACAGTTGTGATTTTCCCCTAAATAGGCAGATTGAGTTCATTGAGCGGGCTTTAGATGGCACACAGTTAAGCAAGTTTTGCGACCATATTTTATCATTGAAATGTGCAACCAATGGTGACTTCTGTTTTGAGAGATATCTTGGTGACGGCTTTCGTTAATCAACTACTCTAGTAAGATATTTTCCTCCGGATAACCATCTTAAAGCAGACATTCGTCAAGTAATGGCAGTAGTTCCGTCTGTGCATATGCCGACACTAAATGGCCATTTTAGTTGTCTAGATATATTACCATCAAGTGACTTGAATAATTAATCTACTTTTGAGTTGATTGGCAAAGATATTGCACATAGCAAATCGTATATCATGTCCTACTGATAAAGATATCATAAAGAAACAACTAGTATTTCTTTATTTTTGATATCTGTAGATTTATCGACCTGCAATGCCGTACAATGGTAATTTATTAAACCTCTGAAACAATATTGTCTAAATGTCTTCAGCCATTTTTTAAATACCCCATGCTATCCAAACTAAGCGAATTACAGTGTTTTTTTTTAACATCAAACACTCCTGCTAGTTCACGACAAATGCTTTTAGTACAGTTAAACTCAAACTATGCTGCTCTCAGTACAATCTCATTAATTGCAGTGTTGGTTCTTAGAAATGTATTCTGTCCTTTATGTTTCCGTTTTTTTTCCTTTCAAAATACTCCAGGGGCTTGTCTATTAATCCAGGGCTCTTGGCGTTGAAATGGCTAAGCATTTATTAAGGTCTCATTGTTTCATTAGATAGCCGGTCGCCTCAAACTATGCATGGCGAAGTTAGTGAGTGGGAATCACTTGTCCCGATGAATCTATATTTCAAGTAGGACTTAAAGTATTTTGTTTTGATATTTCTCTGATGTTGACGGCTTTTATTTTATCTTATAATTCTTTTTAATGACGTCTGTTTTATACTAATTTTCACTAATGTTTGGGTTAATCTTGAGAGCTCATGTGACCGGAGTACTCATTTTTTTTTTCGGGTACCAGCAATTATATTAGAGTTAGAAAAATGGTTCGGATTAGGGTTAGGGATAGGGGTAGGGTTAGGGAAAGGGTTATTGTTAGGGATATAGTTAGGGTGTGGAGCAATATCTATTGTTGTAACCCGGAAAAAAAATGATGTTACCGTAGCCACTGCGTATTGATAATTAGATAGATAGATAGATGGATACACAGCGAGAAATTTAAATAGAACTACAGATATATAGGCCTATATATATATATATATATATATATATGTATAACAGAAAGACAAATAGAGCATTATATAACTAGATAATTGTGAAAGATGTGGATGAAACATGGTTTAGCCAATATATATATATATATATATATATATATATATATATATATATATATATAGTTATATAGTTATATAGTTATATATAGTTATAGTTATAGTTATAGATTAGGGAGATAAATAAACCGAGTGAAAGAGATTGCAACTAATTATTTCTTCTAATGTCAATGTTTAAGGTCCCCCTCTACTTGTACACACTGAGGAAACTGTTAAAGTCACATCGGGAATTCCCTGTATTTCACTGTCAACGCCACAATGTCCCACAGGGTGGATACAGTGACAGTCATATATCAGACACACAGTCAGATAAACAATGAATGTGGAGATAATCTTTGTGTTGATTTATTCACTATCAACAAGTGGATGTGGATGAAGCAAATCAATATCACAATCAAGAACATAACTCAACAAGACTTTGGTAACAAGACGGTCAAACTTTGTACAGAAACTGATGGAAAAAAGGATTGCAGTGACTTTTATATAAACATTGTTCCAACAGGTGAGTGATAAATTGAGTTTTAGACACTCAATTAAAGCTCACTATTAGTTGCTCATTAGATACGTAACAATTGTATCTCAATTTTTCACAATTTGCTAATAGATCACAGCCTTCCATTAAAAAATGATGTGTTTGTAAAAAAATACTTCTAGAAAAAAGTCATAACTCAAATGTCGCATTGAAAGTCTGCGATTAAAACAAAACTCCATTAATTGAGTCGTCAAATTGTAGCCAGGGCTGGGGAGCCGGTGTCGGTGTCGGTGGTGTCGGTAGTTTTTGCCGGTGTCAGTGTCGGTGACGGCATTTGTAACTTGTCCGGAGTCGGTGTCGTTGTCGGTGTCGGCATTTGTACTTGTCCGGAGTCGTTTGGTGTCGGCGCAAAAACTCACCCCTCCCCCTCCCAAAAAAAATACTAGAACTTTTATTAAATAATCCAGGACAACGTCAGATAGTTCTTAGCAAATCTTTAAAGTTTTCTTAAGTTTTTCTTTTCTTTCTAAATAAATACTTGGTAAATCTGCTTATTAACAAATGTATTATTTTCCAAAGCGAGATTCTCTACATTACAACAACTTGTCGACATTAACAGAATTGTGACTGAAAGCAGATAGGAAGGCTACTGGCTATGTTCACTCTGTTATTCACTCAATCATTGTAAATCATGAGAAATGTTTAGTTTGCATCTCTCTATCAATATCCATGTTGGAAAAAGATTACACACAAACATATTCAAATCTTTTAGAACTTCAAAGAATGATCTGTTTCAAATGTTCCTACAATCAAAGTTAACTCACAGCTAACACTCTCCACAGCTTAATTTCTATCAGCCAGAATGAAACATTACCGGAAAAGCATGTGCAATCAACTTTCGCTTTTCTATTTCCCATCTAATGTTAATAATAGTACACATATAAAAAAATAAATTGTGCACTGTAGGGTTAAATCACAAATACAGAACATGTGGGTTATTTTTGTTTTGTATAAAAAGTGCACCCTCCAATCGACAGGAATATTTAAGACTATATATATATAAAAATGAAATATTTCGATAAAAGTTTCACCATTACAAATAAAAGTGACATAAGAATATAATAGATAATTGTTACAATGTAAATTGCTATTGTGCATTAGTTAAAAGAAATTTATTGTTCAATCATTCAATGGACTTGCAAAGTGGAAGTAAATCTTACATCACTTTAATTGCACTCTGTGCACATATATTAGAACTCTCTGTTGGTATAGATGTTGGATTTGTGGACAATAGTGTCTTTAATTACTTCAATGTCTTTGTATGTTGCTTACAAGCGTATAATAAATTATCAAACTCAGTAGGATTTAAGCACTGGACAGAGAATCAGATGTGACACGTACCCTTGATAAAATCATATGCTGCCTTAGATGTTGGCAGATACTCATCAGTAGGAATAATGACAAACTTCACCTGGATACAGTAATGAAAATAACATTAACTAATGTGAGCTACACAATGCCATGGAAAGTATTTAGCTGTTGTAGTGATACTAAAAGTATTATTAAGGGTTTACAAAATAAATACTTTATCAACTGGAATATTTTAAAACTCTCATTGTCAAATTTAAATGATGAAATAGATTTACTCCTCATGAAATTCTTCTAGTACACATTTCCGCATTAGTCACTGAACATGTATACATTTTTAGAGCATTTTCCAAAAAAAAAATGCTCTATTGTCCCCGTTTTGTCTGTCTGTCTGCCTGTCTGTCCGTCATCACCCTAGATCTCAACAACCATAAGTCCTAGACTAATGATGTATATATCATTTTGGTCTGCCAAGAAAACACTTTGGTCCATTTCGCGATCTGACCTCTGAGGGCCGAAAAAGGGGGCGTTTTAAGTACCGTTTTTGCTTATATTTTAAATATAAATAATAAAAGCTAATCAAAGGAGCGTAATCATTATTTATTTTTGTAACAATTATTCAACATGATTAATTCCCTCTCTATTTATCGTAACCGTAGCCACAAAAATGCTCTAAAATGTCGTTTGTCTGAAACGGAAAAGACTTAAATTGCTTGTTTATTTGAATAATTGATTGAATTCTTCACCACACGTTATTTTATGGTGGGAGTCTCCGTGATGGTGATTTCAGCTGGTACTACTCACCCACCGAGCCCTTCATAGTTAATAGAAAGAACTGCCAACTTTTATTGCACTTTGTATTTAGGGTTGGATTCTCCTTTAGGCCTTTGGAACTGGAGACATAACGGCCATCTTGTAGCGACTCGTGTACAGACAATATGGAACTGACACAACCTCTGTAACTGGTTGATATTATCAGTGACACATTATATAATGTAATTTTTTCCTTAATTCTGTCTGTATACGTTTACATCATTTAACCCACAGGTTTCATGTCCCAATCAGAGTCGCACCTATCAACGGACCAGGGGGTACAAACAGTATTTTACCCTTCCCCGTCCCGCACAAATAAAATGATGACGTAATTCCTTAATTTGTATGTAATATAAAGTAAAATTACCAATTAGACCTGAGTACTTTTGTATATTTTCTAATTTATATTTTGACTATACTAGATTATACATCGTTCGTGTATCACTTTTTTCTAAAAATTCAATTTAATAGTTAATTTATTTTAAAGTCATACAATATTTCCGTATATAATAAGTCATACGAACCATGTTCTCAAATTGATTTTAAAAAAATTGATGACGTTTCATAGTAGAATTATATTTTGTAGAGATTTCATAATTGAAGTTAAGAAGAATAAAATACATTTATCAAAGTTGGATGATTTAAGTTGGAAAGAAAATAACAAACAGGGGTGGAGGGGATACAATATAATCAGGGTGGGAGAGTATAAACATGCAGAGCTTTTTAAATTATTATACATTTGAATTTTATTGTTGTCAGTTTAAGAACTCGTCGAAGACACCAATACGTCGCAGTTCAAACTTTGAGAAACACTGAATAATAATACTGAATTATTCAATTTCATAATGACTCAGTGACTCTGGTATCTCATTATATTTCTTTCAATAAGAAACGTTTTTGTTTATTTTATATAGATGCTAGGACTAATGGTATTTGTCAGGATATCATGGTGGATTAAATTGAGAAGGATGGTGCGCTTGGAATCTAGAAATTCCGTACTCCTAGCGGTCGGTATAAATCAACTATTAAAAGCGTGCATGTGACGTTTGACTCTGCCGAGGTGTTTATTATCTGATCATTAGAAAGTTATCATGCGTGAATTATGACTTGTTCATTGTGTCCATAATAATATAGGTCTTGACTGACAGTATTTAAAACCTAAACATAATTTCGTTTTCTGCAATAAACTAAATTTACTGATCAGTTTATCTGAACACTTATTCGAATGTTATCATAGTCCATGACACTATCGTACCAATTGCTTTTCTATACTTCTACATTTTGACGTTAGTTTTAATGTATTATAATAATCAATGGAAATAAATAGAGATTGGGTGGACATTAGTTTGATTACATACCACACAACATAATAGTCTTTGGCTAAATATAGTGATGCAACTAGACATCATCACATATAATACAATGTAAGTGTGTGTTTCTGTTCCACCTATGATGTTTAATAAAGTAATCACGTGACCAGCAAAAACAAAAATTCAAAATGGCGTCTTGCCTATGTCTCGATTCGATATCTCTTTTTGAAAAATCTACAGTTTTAAATAGTTGTTTTCTTTTTATTATGAAATCTAAAAGTCCCGAATATTAAATAATAATAATAATATACTAGCTGTACCCTGCAAAGCCTTTGCATGACGATAGACTATACACCTTTCTCAAAAAGTAGTCCCCTTACTGAATTGTTTGTTTAAATGGACAAGATACCCTTCCGGTACCAATTAATGTACGCGAATTTGCGAATAATACATTTATGTTGCCGCTATTCTTTTAATTTTAATCATGAAAATCAAATAATCAAAATTTAATATATTTTTCAGTGTGATTATTTATTATTATTATCTTAAAAGTTGAAGCTAAAAAGTAGAATGGTTAAAAAAAATAATATCATTGACCATCACCTCATCATAATTAGGTAGTAGTTTCAAACCTTTTACTACCGATTTTTGATTACTATCTATCGCACAATATATGCTAACCAAAAATATACTGTTTTACATATGACCCTACATAAGTCCCTACATAAGTCCCTACATATGACCTTACATAAGTCCCTACATATGACCCTACATTCGTCCCTACATAAGTCCCTACATTAATCCCTACATAAGTACCTACATAAGTCTCTACATATGACCCTACATATGTCCCTACATATGACCCTACATAAGTCCCTACATATGACCCTACATAAGTCCATACATTAATCCCTACATAAGTACCTACATAAGTCTCTACATAATCTAATATCTGAACATTTTGTGACTTTAAAAACTTGTCAACGTCAGAAAAATTAAATTTTCGTAATAAATTTTAAGTCATTATATCTTAGATTAGACGAAAATGTAGAAAAAATACTCGAGAATCAATAAAATTTATCAAGCTAAGTATTAATCAAGTATATAAATATCAATAACACAAAGCGACCGGACGTCCATTATGATCTTTTCACAAAGACAGCTGACGCGCAGGAATACATGTGAGAAAGGTCCATTGTAAAGCCAGTGCTAAACCTAGGGGTTTTAGGGCCAGGGGCATTGGTCTCTTTTTAGGGCCTATGCATTTTGACATTCGATACCATGACATGAGATTATGTACTTAATATTTAATATTAAAAATAATTTTGGGGAGCTCTCCTCAAGCTGGGGCCCGGCGGAATTTTCGATTTTGAGCCCCCCTCACCCCACCCGAAGTACGCCTCCGTATTCAGCTTTGATACATATTTTCAATATATAGTTTTCTTTAATCTATGAAAATCTAATAAGTTGTTGTTTCTTTTTCTTACAACATCCTAAAAGATAAATTATTTTAATAAAAAAAAAAATAATTCAAAGAGATCTAATTAATTACCTTTCATTAAATAACTAAAAGGATACATTTTGAAAAAAAAAAAAAAAACAATAAAAAAAAATGTCCCTAAGAGGAATCGAACCTGGATAGATAATATCATTCAAATTATTTTAGTTTTTATTACAACAGATAGCATTTTAACATCGTCAAGTTCGTAATTAGCAAAGTCAATATAATCGAGCGTTTTTTTTTTTAATAGTACATTAAAATTGTCTATTACATCGTGTAACGTTGTGGTTGAATGGATAAGCAGTTTGTGGTATATTTTTTTTTATGCTGACTATCCGGGTTCGATTCCTGTCCGGAACATTTTTTTTTTATTGTTTTATTTTCAATTAGAATGTATCATTTTAGCGGTTTTAATGAAGAGTAACTAATTACATCTCTTTTACATTTTTGAAATTGAAATAATTTATCTCTTAGAATGTTGGAAGAAAAAGAAAAAAAACAAACTACTAATTAAATTTTTAATTATTTCATAACTTAAAAAAAAAAAAAATTGAAAATATGTATCAAAGCTGAGTACAGAGGCGTACTTCGGGTGGGGTGAGGGGGGCTCAAAATCGAAAATTCCGCCAGGCTCCAGCTTGAGGGGAGCCCCCTACATTTTTTTACATTAAATATTAATTATATAATCACATGTCATGGTATCGAACGTCAAAATGCAGGGGCCCAAAAGAGGCCAAGGCCCTGGGCCCCCAAATCCCTAGGTTCAGAATTAGCTTTACAAAAGTCTATCTCTATGCAAAGGCTTTGCAGGGTACAGCTTCCGACCTAACCGATCACCTGACTTGCTTTCGACCCGGCAGAGGATAAACACCACGAAATATAGTTCGACGGGCTTAAAACACATATTTAATAAAATGATATTTTAAAGAAAATATTTTATTAAATGGTATTTTTAAGTAAATATTTAATTAAAATAGGGAACAAAAAACTTAATGTAAACGTTTGTGATTATATCAGTAAGCAGACTGTTCGTAGTTTGAGTTGCCATTTATCACTCGCTCACAATTGTTTTGAGGTTGTTGACAGCTGAGTTTAATTGTATTGAAAAATGGACGAGACTTGATGTTAAAAAATTGCCGTCTTTTATCTATTGTGATTATGTATTAAGATATATTGGGAAGGCTATTGTGTTTTTGTGTCCACGTTATTTCAAAAACATTACATAAAAAATAGAAAATTCCACCCGTCCTTCGACGGGCTAAAATACTTGTATATAATAAAAGGCAAGTGTGTGTTATCTGTTTCAACAAAAATATTTGATAAAGTAATCGTTGTCGTCGGCATCCGTCCGTCTCGAGAGACGAAGGTGTAGCTAAATTGAGTCTACAAGCACCGCCGGGAATAGCTGTGCAGTCCGACTCGGGAGAGACAATCCCTGCCGCACTTGTCGCACTTGAAAAAAGATGGTTGTTTTTGTTGTTATTGTAGATTCTCTTTTTTCCGCTTCCACTTTGATCTTTTCAGGGCAGCATTATTCTGTCGCTCAGCCTCTGCGCGCGATGAACCCTGCCGGACAGCGAGCCTCCAGGACTGGCGGTTGGCTGCTTGGCTCTCCCAGGAGTTGGGGTTAATGGAGCACTGTTTCATATCCTTTTTGCAGGTGTCTTTCTAGCGCATTTTAGGTCACCCTGTTTTTCTCTGGCCAGTAACTAGCTCGCCATAGAGTAGGTCATTCGGGATGTGGCCTGCGTCCATTCTTTTGACATGACCGAGCCATCTGAGGCGTCTCTCCCTGAGAACTGCAAACAAGCTGCTCATGTTGGCCCTCTCCAGCACCCCAGTGTTGGGGATCTTGTCTTGCCACTTTATCTGCCTTATACGTCGCAGGCACCTCATGTGGAAGTTGTTTAGCTACCTTTCTTGCCTCGCGTAAGTGGTCCACGTCTCGCATCCATAGAGGGTGCTGAGTATGCAGGCCTGGTAGACGCGCAGTCTGAACGATGTGGCAGTGACGGTTTTGGCTTGGTTGCTTGGATTGGTTGGCTCGATTGGTTTCTTTTGTTGACTGGTTAGCTGGTTTGGTTAGTTGGTTTGGTTTGTTGTTTGGTTTGATTGGTTGGTTGGTTTGTTTAGTTAGTTGTTTGATTTGTTTTGTTAGCGTTGACAGGTAAAACGTAATTTGTGACGTATGAAAAGTAGGTCATTGAATAAAATGAGGGAACAAAAAACTTTATTTAAACGTTAGTGATTCTATCAGTAAGCAGACAGTAAGCAGACAGTAGTTTGAGTTGTCGTTCAAAACTCACTCTCAACGAATGTTTTGTTTGTTGAAAGCTGAGGAGCCCCGTAGCGAGATTATTCTACAGCCGTGACAGGCCATTAGCGGGGGGGGGTATGAAATAAATGTTACTAAGTAGAGCAAACAAGCAGAGGGGGCCAGAAAAAGACGCTACGGGCTTGCAGCTGAGTTTAATTGGATTGAAAAATGGACGAGCCTTCCTGTTCAAAAAATGTCCGTCTCTTATCTATTGTGATTATGTATTAAAAATTATTGGGAAGGCTATTTTGTTTTTGTGTGCACATTAATTCAATTTTTTTTATAAAAAATAGAAAATTACACCCGTCGTTCGACGGGCTAAACTAAAATATTATGAATGAATTTAGATTTTAAGAGTTTAACCATCGGGTGTTGTTTATGAAATTATTGTGTACCCATAGTGAGGATTGTTTTCTTGGGGATGAACTATCTAACATATGAACTTTATTTGATGTACTATTAGGTGTCCTTATTCTCAAATGTACTTTGGCTACAATAGTCTCTTTATGTCCTTAGGGCCACTGCTATTTACAACTACAACTGTGTGCCTACTCGCCGGTCCGGGTACCGGGCCTTTGATCTAGTGTTAAATATGTGTTAATGTATACATCATAGTGTACCGTGTATATGTTTATCTATCACGTCCCCAAAAGGTCTTCAAAAACTGTGTGGAGATCCTACGGCAGTGGACAAATGGTGAGAAGAAAAGTTTAAGTTTCGGTGTACCAATGGTATGGCGAGAGCCGAAAGACCATTTTGGTGATTGCTATTTTTGTATTGTGAATGTTAAAGGCTTCAATCTAAGTGGGATTATCCTGATCTTGAATCTGCAAGGAGACCAATTCCACATAGCAGTGAAGTTCCTATACCAGTGTTTACTGGATTATTAGAGTTTTCACCATCAGACTCCAACGGGGGGCAAGATCTGGAGTTTTTGGCAGGTGAAAATAGTGGAAGCGATTATGAAGGAAGTTCTTCAACACCTCAACCATTCAGCCAAGAAGAACTCAATGACCTACTACGAGACCGAAATCTTTCCAAGCAAGCATCTGAGCTTTAAAGCGTCCAGGCTCAATGAAAGAAATGTTCTCAATTCAGAAGTTAAAATAACATTTTATCGGAAAAGAGAAGAGTTTTGCTTCCATAATTCAGCCAAGAGGAAGATCTTGTTTACTGTAATGCCATCCCTGGACTTCTGCTCCAAATGGGACTACAAGCTTGAAATGTGTTCTGTTACACAATGGTAACCGTTATGCATCTCTTCCCATTGCCCACTCAACAAAACTTAAAGAAGAGTAATATCAAAATACTATAGCAGAAAGTCCGTTATTATGAGCATCAGTGGTCAATTTGTGTTGATCTAAAAATGGTAAACTTCTTGCTTGGGCAGCAGTCAGGATACACAAAATACTCATGCTGCATGTGCCTTTGGGATAGCAGGGCAAGGCAAGATCATTGGACAAGAGTGACATGGCCTGCAAGGGAAACCATGACTGTAGGTAAAGAAAATATCATCAACAAGGCACTGGTTGACAAAAAAAAGATAATTCTCGGACCGCTTTATATCAAATTATGTTTAATGAAACAATTTGCTAAGGCTTTGGACAAATATGGCAATTGGTTCAAGTATATTTGAAGATCATTTCCCGAATTAAGCCTGGAGAAGCTGAAAGCTGGGATTTTTTACGGTCCTCAGATTCGGAAACTCATCAACGATCGAAATTTTACTAATTTCATGGATCACCTTGAAGCTTCTTCATGGAACAGTTTTGTTTCAGTTGTCAGGAACTTTTTAGGTAATAACAGATCAGAGAATTACAAAAAAATGGTGCAAGATATGCTCGCTAACTTCAGAAACATTGGAACAAATATGAACATCAAGGTACATTACCTGCACTGTCATTTAGACAAATTTCCAGGTAACCTTGGGGACTTCAGTGAGGAACAATGTGAGAGGTTTCATCAGGATATGAGGGTGATGGAGGTGAGATATCAAGGAAGATGGGACATACATATGATGGCTGACAACTGTTGGAGCCTCCAGCGCAATTGACCCAACGACACACACAAAAGGAAGTCGAGCAAACAGCGATTAGCTAATGCATTACCATAGACAATAAACATATTAATTAATTAATTAATTAGACATAATTAGTTTTTCAAATGAAAATGTTTTCCTCTATAACACTATTACACATATTTTTGAACAAATTTCTGCACGACCATTAACAGTTTCACTACTATTTGTTAGCATACTATTTTACTTCATGCAATTCTTGACAATTTTCAAACACGGTGCATATATTATTTCATTAATTTTAATTATCTCGAAAAATAGAGCCAATCTAGCAAAAGCACTTACATATTCTAAATCAGCATAGTTGACTTTGTATAAAATGATTCAAATATCACTGGCAATGAATTCACTGTTTACCAGTGTAATCTATCATAAAAAATATAAATAATAATTTGAACATTTCAAAGGAAATATAACGTTAATCATCATTGTAGTTTAGCTTAAGTTAATTTTATATTAAAAAAAATATATATATAAAAAAGAAAATATGAAAAATTAATGTTATTATTTTTTTTTTATTTGTGTTTTGATATAGAGAATATTTTTACTGTCCACAGCTATGTATTCAATACAGCGTACAGTAGGGTGATAACAAAATATTTTTTTTTTATGAAACCACTTGCAATCGAGTAACTTTTATGTGTAATTTAAAAATATCAATTGCATTTTAAATTTTTTTGAAAAAAGTTCCCCCACCTCCTCATTTTTCGGAAGAAAAAAGTGAAAAAAAATTTTTTTTTTTCAAGAAAAAGACATTTTTTTTTAGCTTAATTCAAAAGAGAATTACTAATAACTAATCAACTTTTATTAACAAATAAGATACAGAACAGTTAGTAATATGTACAGAATGTACAAGAAATGTTCAAAACATATTTTGTCCTATGAACTTCAGATTCAAAAATTCTATTTTTCTCGATTTCGCATGAAGTTCCGCCATCAGTTTCACAGCACGTTCAGCAATTTGGTTAGATCTGGGAATGTCAATTAATGACTTCTCGACTGACCAATGGGTCTTTAAACACTTAATTGCCTTCTTGCATTTTATCTTGATGAGTGAGGTAAACAGTTCATTGAAGGACGCTTCATTGTAGTGTTGCGAATCGAACCAAGCATTTGTCCATTCATAGCAGATGAAGTTGCAGGCAGAAGCGAGAATACTGCGCCACTCTGGTATCAGAAATAATGCTATAACAGTAAATATTGCACGTGAGTTCCATCTTGCCTGGTGTAAATTTAATAATTTATTCCAGCTGATGCGAGGCCAACGTGGGTTCTCGCTTGTGCTAACATCTTTTGTCGCAAGAAGCGATAATCAGCTTGAAGAGTGACATAGTTTTGTGTTAATTTGCCCATGAAGGAATAGTTGAGTTCTTGTTTGCTCGTTGGCTCTTGAATAAGAACATTCATGACATGTTTCAGAAGAAGGTCGAGTACATGGTGCTGACAGTCAATATATTGTGGCTTCTGAAAGCCATTGCTCAAGACATCATCCTGTATGAGCTTTACAATGCCGTGCAAATGGTCAGTGTTTCTGCGGTCGTGTTGCAAATTAACATACACATATTTTCACAAGCGTCATATTCATCTATTAGCTGATGTAGTTCATTGTGAATGGCCGCGGCAGAACCACTCTCACATTTGAGAATACCGAGTTTGATTTCGGTTATCATCTTTTTCAGCAAACCTACTTGATTCTCTTCCCCTTGCACTCTTTTACCATCAAACTGGATACAATAGGGATCTTTGCTTTGAAGTTTTTGAACAATTTTAGTTTTCATTTTCCGTCCTTCAGAGATAACTCATTTCCAGACACCCGCCTGACTTGGAACCGGCACATCATGACCCTGTTCAGCAATGGTTGCAAGAACGTCATGTGCTTTATGTGTGGAAATTTTTTTCAGTACTAGTAAACCCGCCGTTCTAGTGCTTGCTCTTTGGAATTTCGGTTTGCATTCAAAAGATGACGTTTAAGAAATAGTTGGCGACTCGGGTGAAGAAGCAGAGGTTTCAGAATCCGAAGATTTTGAGACAGTTGTATGTTTTTGTGTAGGTTTTGAGACAGTTGTCTGTGTTTGTGTAGGTTTTGAGACAGTTGTATGTGTTTGGGCATGTTGTGAGACAGTTGTCTGTGTTTTTGTAGGTTGTGATTGAGAAAAGCTAGCTTGAGATTGAGTTTTCGATAGTCGGATTCGTTTTCTTGGGTGGAATGATTCCAAAGGGGCATGTTTGACCATTGAATAACCAATCTTTCCTCCACTGTTAACTTGCCTCTGGTAGAGCTCTTTATCCTCTGTGCTTTTCCATTCTCCATTAACGTTGGTGACATCAAATAACTAAGAAAGTGTTATCAGTTTTTGTTTTTGTCATATAAATCAATTAGACCATTGAGTTTCATTCTGATTCGTGTGCTGGATAATAGTGGAAAGTCTTGAATTTCCCTCCAGAGCAATTCTATATCAGTAATCATAATTTTGATTCGATCCAGTCGCCGTTTCTGGATATTGAACAGAAAAGTGAAGTTTCCAAGAATTTGACGGTTTGTCGGCATCCATGTGGGATTGATTAGCTTTTCAACAGATAGAATTCTTGGATACCTCTTCTGTTTAGAAGATGAGGCAAGTTGAGTATAGTAAATGTCTTGTTTATAAATAAATGGAAACAGACGACTGAAATGTGCTTAAAAGCAGTCTAGAAAGTCATATATAATAATTCAGTGTGAAATCAAAACCGAGTGTCAAACTGCGCGTTATGAGAAAACAAAAATTAAAAGGTGGGGGAACTTTTTTCAATTTAAAAAAAATTAATGTTGCTACTGTCATCTACATACAATTGTTCCTCGAATGTAAGGGGTTTCAGTTTCGTTACGAAAAAAAATGTAAATAGTTATCACCCTAGCGTACAGGTCCTACTCGAACATTCAACACTGAAGAGGCTCGCATTCTCCTTGATACTCTTCCAGATGATTTATCTGAAGAAGAACCACAATCAGATGCAGAAGATCCTCTATACGTTCCTGATAGTTCGCAAACCAGGTAAAAATTAAGCATATTTTGTAGAAGAATTTTTCATTAATGTTGATATGATGGGCAATAATTAATCTAGTAACACTTTCATTTGTCATTAGTTCAAAGGATGTTGATCTTCCTGTTGAAGAAGTGGGTGAAAATGAATCTACACCACCTCAATGTACTTCTCAGAGAGATCGGATTTTAAAAAAAAAGGAAAAGAGGATGCATAAAAAATCTTTGAAAAACATGAAGGTAATTTTGAATAATGTAATTAGTGTCTATGGCTTCTGGGATGGACACTTAATAATTTGTATGTTCTTAGTTTTGTATATCTAGAAAAAAGATAAGAAATCTAGTGAATGTTCAGCAATGAAAATATTTTTTTTTATTTCTCTTTAGGTCCAGTCGTCGAGGAGTTTCAGAATTTGAGGACCCCTGTGGAATTTTTTTTACGTTTTTTTGACTCATCAATTGAAGCCAATATAGTTCAGCAGACAAACTTATATATCAATCAGCAAAACAAAAATGTACCCACGGTATCTGTTAATGACCTTCGAGGCTTCCTTGGCGTAAACCTGGTAATGGGCTACCATACATTACCATCTTACAGAGATTTTTGGAGTAGTCAGCCTCATCTAGGTGTGCCCGCAATATCTAGCACCATGCCTAGAACAAGATTTGACCAAATCTTGGCAAACATACACCTGAGTGATAACACCATTCAACCACATGAACCAGATAAAGTTTTTAAAATACGCCCCTTAATTTCTGCCTTGAACAAAAACTTTGTAAAGCTCTATGATGTTAAGAAAATACAAAGTATTGATGAGAGCATGATACTTTTCAAGGGTAGATCAAGTATCAAGCAGTATTGCCCTATGAAGCCCATCAAACGAGGTTTCAAGCTGTGGGTTCGAGCTGACACTGATGGCTACATTAGTAAATTTGATGTATACCAAGGCAAGGGAACTGGCTGCATAAAGGACTTTGGCTAAGGTGAGAATGTTGTCATCAATCTAGTAGAGGACTTGAGGGCTGGCCATCAACAAGTATACTTTGACAATTACTTTACATCTATTCCTCTGTTGGAGTATTTAAAAGAAAATGATGTTTATGGTTGCGGTACCATTAGAAGCAACAGGCGAGGTCTCCCAGTGGGTTTGATTGAAGACAAAAGGATGGCGAGAGGTGACTTTGATTACAGAACAAGTTCTGATGGCATCATATTCCTAAAATGGATGGATAACAGAAGTGTTCTTTTAGCATCTAATTTTCATTCATCCAGTTGTTCATTTGTAAATAGAGCACAAAAAGATGGCTCTGATGCAGAAATAGCGTGTCCCGTTGCTGTTCGAGACTACAATATCAACATGGGTGGAGTTGATAAATCTGACATGTTTGCTGCTGCTTATGGTCTGAATAGAAAATCGAAGAAGTGGTGACACAGGTTTTTTTTCGGCCTGATCGACAGGACTTTGGTAAATGCACATATTGTGTACCAAAGTATTACAGCCACAACAATGCCACTTTTCCCCTTTACTCGGGATGTTGCTTTGGGTCTGATCACAATGTCACGACCACCTCAAGTTGGACGGCCATTGGTTTCACCATATGCCTCACCAGCTCCACATTCCAAGAAACAAAGACGAGGAACTTACTCAGTTTGTGACTCAATTAGATTGAATAATGTGGGTGTCCATTATGTAATTTTTCTTAAAGAAAGAGGACGCTGTGAAGTATGTGCAGTTAGTAATATTCAGTCCAGACCTTTTAGCAAATGCAAATTATGTAATGTATTTCTATGTTGCAATATCAAAAAAAATTGTTTTTTGACATTTCATGATCTGCCTAATTAATTTTTTTTCATTTGTCTTATTTGAATGTTTTTTATTTTTGTATAAATTGAAATGAATTGCTTGAAACATCTTTTATTTCATTGCCTTAATTAATGTTTAGTTTATTTTATCACTTGAAATGTCTGTTTGTTTCATAACCTGAATAGTCAGTTGTTGTTTTTTTATCTCAAATGTTGGATTTATTTTTATTTCATAACTAAAATATTGTTTAGTTTAGTTCATAACTTGAAATGTTTTATTTCTTTTATGACTTGAAATGTTCATATTATATATTTCATAACTTTTTATTAACTCAAAATTTGTTGGCTTATTTCAATACTTATGCTAATTTAGTTATTTTCATAATTTGAAGAAAAAAAAAATTTGAAAATAAAAATTATTTCTATTAAATATATACTTTGGTTTTAGTGAATCTTAATTGAGTTTATAAATAAAGCTGTTGTTAACTTGTATTTATATTCTTAGTCTTCATTAATAGATGGATATAATAGGCTTTTTTAATTAAAAAAAAATAATTGGTACTTTTAAGTACCGGTGCTGTAAATCTTTACTGGTACTTATAAGTACCGGGTCCCAACCCCTACCCCCCAACTATTTTTTTTTTAATTTATTGGCAATCTTATTCTGGTCCTAAATGGAGGCTGTATACCAAAATTCAATTAGATAT
Source organism: Bulinus truncatus (assembly GCA_021962125.1). Classification (NCBI taxonomy): domain Eukaryota; kingdom Metazoa; phylum Mollusca; class Gastropoda; family Planorbidae; genus Bulinus; species Bulinus truncatus. Next base: position 855,716 of record JAGDYQ010000274.1, read on the forward strand.
AACAACAGGAAGTACATGCTGTCCTGAAAGGAATAAATACTGGAAACAAAAAAAGAGAACTGAAACAGTCCTTGTTGTTCAGAAGGCTTTAGCTTAAACTGCTTCTTAAACATCCACATCTTGTAGCAATAAATTATTCTTACCCATCCAAAGTGCTCTGTGTACAGCTCCTGGAGCATGGAAATGAATCCCATGTGGTGGTGTTCCTCCAAGAAATATGACAGCCAGTTCCAAAAATTCTCTCTCATCACGTATTGGGTGACGAATTTGAAGATTGTCATTTGCAAACTGCAATGTGCTCTATTTGAAAAGGTCTACTTCAGACATCCAATCTGCAGTATCATAGGATCCCTTCTCCATAAAATGCCACTGCTCTTTAAATCGATTGAAAAATGAAATATCAGGTCCAGATGAGGGCCCAGTTATCTTCAATGCGGTAAACACTTTTTCCAGAACAATTTCCATCATATGGTGGCGGCAAGCAAGATGAATAAGACTTTTTTCAAGCAGTTTTTCAATAAAAACACATGCCCCTTTGGAATCTTCAGTGTTACTTGATGTTGTGTCTAAACTTAAATGCTACTACTTTTTCACAAATTTCCCAGTCCTTCAGACATTCAACTACAGCTTGAGCTTGACTGTCACCTGTCCCTGAAGCCAATTTTGGTACACCTAGCATGCACTTTATTTGCAGTCCTTATACAATCATAGAAATCTCTCAACAATCTCCCTGGCTGTGAGATCTGGAAGCAATTTTTCATCCTAATGTACAATTAATGATACTTGTGGATCAAACAATTCTTTAACTTCATGTGCTGTTTTTTTCCCTAATCTTAGTTCTCACACGCTGTACAGTACTTCCACTTAATGTCATGTCACTAACATCGTGACAGAGAGAATGAGCTGTAGCAGCTGGTAAATGGACTGTTGTACGATCACTAACTTTGATCTATCTAATTCTGTAGCAACGTCTTTGGACAGAACATACTTTGTTGGAGCAGTTTCTGCACATTTTCTTTGTTTCTGTGATGCACTAATAAAAAATTCTTCATCGTATTCATTTTCTTCAGTGACCCTTTTATCTGAACTGCTGTCAGAAGAAAATTGCAATAACGTGCTGGACATTTAAGAACTTTTAGAGTTTCCTGGTTATTTTTCACGTTTTGCAATAATCTCTCTGACCTCTCTTTTCTCTGACCTTTCCGTTCATTATAAATATTAATGTCAATAAGTGCAAATAGACATTCAGTGCAATAAGAGCAACATTTGCAACCAACATAAATATTAAACAGTTACACTTTATAAACATCAAAGAACAAAACAGACTTTATTCAGGTTCATCAATATTCGGGATTAAATGTGGTAAATTGAGAACATACCTAAATTTTCATAGAACTTGTGCAACCTCTAAATTTCATCTGAAAATTATGAAATTTTATATTTCTGAGTACTTTTATTGTAGTAATCAAATGTGGGGTTTAAATAAAAAAAAAATAAAAAAAAAAATATTTTCCTCTTTATTTTGGAGCACCCTAATATATATATATATATATATATATATATATATATATATATATATTATAACATCTTTTTTTTATTTTACCTGTCTAGAATGTAGTATGTGAATTAAAATAATTAATTGGAACTAAACAGCGCAAGGCGGTGCAATAGATAATACTTGTGAGAACAATGTAACTAAGGAATATTTGAATTTTTTACATGCAGACCAACTAAAGACAGCAAAACTAAAAAGTCATGGCAGTAAAGTTAATTTTCACTATTTAAGAAACAAGTGATAGACCAATATACAGTGTTAATTCTTTTATAGACGTAAAGAATGTGAGGGTGTAATTCATTTTAGTTTTTTTTAATTATTCTTAATACAAAGTAATGACAACCGTCAAGAAAAAATCCATTTTTGAAAAAAATGAAGACACCTGATAGCCAAAGTTATGAACATTTTTCATTTTAGTTTTTTATTGCGCAACATTAGGGCAGATGATTAAAAGTATATATAGAAATGTAATATATATATAAAAAGGCAATAATAAAATTAAGTTTTAAAATGTGCTGTCCAGGGTTATCAAAATAAATTGTTTCGCTAAATCATACCCGCTTTGCTAAGTTCACAATAAACCGTTGTGGCATTGAAATCGTAAAACATACTGTACCAGTATTAAATTGCTAAATGAACGCACTGCCGACAAGGAAATCTAAAATAATACACACTTATTAGATAATTTCAAAATGAATTTCTTCAGGTTTTAAAATTATAATGTTTAAAAAAGTTCATAACTAACATTCATAACAAATACGCCATATTAATATTTTAGTCACCACATATTCTATTTTTTCTCTGCCCACTTGACCTACTTTTATAGGCCCCTTCCATCAACCAAGTATCCTGACTAATTTATAGACGAGCCCATAATTTAATTTATACCTCTGAAGTAGCTGGAAATTAATTGTACATATAAACAATAAATTCGTCTATAGTGAGTTTGGTTAAGACATTTCATTGTCAATGAATTTTTTTCATGGAGAACCTTAATTTTTAAAACTGCAATCCGAAAGTATGTTATGGCTAGCTGTCTTAGGGATCCATTGCATTGTAACATAACAAGAATATTTGCTCACCGAGTGGTCTGGAAAACTTTTCGTGATAAAAAAATGTAGTCAAAATACCATCTGTCTTTAGTAACTGTGTCCCCCTCCCCCCGCGTACCGTGCTCCCTATCATCTCTAATTACGCAACTTCCCCTGGATACAATAATGAAAGTAATATTAATAGAAAAAAAAAACTAATGGGAGCCAGACAAACAATTTAGACCACATGTAGCTATTGTCGTAAGTTTTTTTAAGGTTTAAAAAATGAGTACTACGTCAAAGTGACTATTTTAAGATCGTTTCTTTCATCTCATCATCAAATAAATATGATGAAATAAAATTACTCCTCATGAAATTGTATTAATTTCTTCTAGTACACATTTCCGCATTAATCATTGAACTTTTATATGATTTTTGTTCTTGAATCATTGATTGAATTCTTCCATCATTTAATTCTATCATGGTGATGGTGATTTTAGCTGGTACTACTCACCCACCCAGTCCAACATAGTAAATTAATTGAAAGAATTATAAACTTTGAACTTTGTATTCAGAGTTAGATTCACCTTTAGGCAAATATCTTTGGGACTGCAAAATATCTCCCCCCCCCCCCCCAGTGGCGGTTTGTGTACAGACAATATGGAACTGAGGCATTCTCTATAACCGGTTGATATTATCAATAGCATATTGTATAATGCCATTTTTTCATCAATTTTGCTTTATACTTTTAGAACAAATAACCCTTAAGTTTAATGCCCCAATCAGTACCACATTTAGCCTATAACCGCAAGAGTAAAAACAGAATTTTACCTCTTCCCCCCCCCCCCACCCAGAAAAAAATGATGACTGACTCAATTTGTATTTAATATAAATTAGAAAGCTGGATGATTAAAGTTGGAAAGAAAATAACAAATAATGTAACAGTTAAGTAATGAAAATGTCAACTTAAAATGTAAATTGTAGAGTGCTGAAGAGTTAGAGTACATTGTCTACACCGAAACAGCACATATATCAGACTTCTTTGTAGTTTATGTAGGGATGACTTTTCTGTTGGCTTCAACAATTTGCAAAATAAATTGCTTTTCTTCCTCGTTTTTTCTCAGCAGTTTATTATACTCCTCAAAAAAGTTTAACTCCACGTTCTTCAGTATCGTTGACCACACGCAAGTCGTTTATGCGCTGCCTTACTTACCCTTCTGGTATTCAAGATTATCATTCCACTGAGGAAGAACTACAAATGAGTTGCCTATGTGTAGCTTTGCAAGCAGGTTCTGTGAACGCCTTGGGGAAAGTGACCCAAGATGACGACTTCATATTGGAGCAATGATTGATCACATTTCATACGTCGCTCACTAGGTTCTATTCCAAAACCTGTTATTGTTTTCTGTTTCTCAATTGGTGACACTTCATCGGAAAACAATGTCAGGCTGACAGTCTCATTAGACAGATACCACATGTGATTCTGGAGAATTTTGTGTGCTGCAATACTGATGTCGTGACCAAATAATTATATCGCTACATGTCTTTCCAGAGCAAAAGATCACCTCCATGTGCTTCCGCTGCACAATATGCATGAATCCAGAAATTTGTGTACAACAAGGTTCCAAACTGTACAAATCGTTTGAGTTGGCTCTCTTTTTCTGGAATGTAAGACTGAAAATTTATCTCTGATGACGGAAGATATAAATGTTGATATCAAAGATCAGCTTAGCCATCCACCTAGCATGATGTGCAGGGTCTGGTGCTTTCCAGTGAATGGTTTTTGGTGGATCTTCTAAGATGATAATTGTCAGTTTAATAAGTTTTTCATAATCATCTCTGTCCTTGGATTTCAAGTCTAAGAAATGTGTGAGGAAGCTCACCGTGTTTTCTCGAAAAACATCAGTGCTTGAACGCAGTTTAAACTTACTATAGTTGTCAAGCTTTATGTGTCCCCAAAATTTTTAAAATCTTTGAATATAGGTATGTTTGGTGAGTTAGAGGGACCGCAACACAAACTGAAAGTCTTTTCCAATACCAGTTCAAGAACGTGGCGACGACATGCCAGCCACAACAGTTCTCGACCAATACGATTCTCAAGCAGTACACAATATCCATTGAAACGACCAGTATTGACAGAAGCGGTGTCGAAGCTCATAGCCTGGATGCTTTCTACAAGTGCCCACAGTTCTAACTGACCATAAATAGCATCATCAGCATTCTGTCCCGTCCCTGATGTTAGTTTAGGGATACCTAGTAATTTTTCACTGCCATCACCGGAAACCAGCATAGACTACCGGTCAACCTCTCCAAGACTCAGGATTTCAGGTAAGATTTTTCCATCCCAGTGTAGAACTAGAGGATAGTCAGCCTTGAATGAAACCTTTATATATGCTGCTTGTTTACACATGTCTTTATTTCTGACTCTTTGTATGGTGCTTCGTGTAACGGTCAACGATGAAGGATCATGTCCCAGTGCTGCAGCACTGGTGACACGCGTAGTGAACAAGGAAATATGATACCCAATCTCCGTCTTGTTTTTCCGGTTTTTGTTGATCTTGGACTTGGTTCATATTTATCTAGGACTTCAAAATTTATTGGGTTATTCACAGATGTCTGATTCATTTTCACCTGATTCACCTTCTAAAATAAGAAATGTTGGTTAATTTTCCGTCTGCACAATAGTTCATAAAAACAGCAGTAAGTCATGTATCTAAAATGAAAACTAGGTCAGCATGGAATAGGTTATAAATGAAAAAAACTTTCTATATCCAACCGTAAAAGGTAAAACAACGAGGCCTGTGAGCATCCCCTTCTACTTGAAATTTAGTTGTAAAATGTTAACAGTATACTACCTAAGGAACACAAAAAACGGTGCCCCGGTATGTGGCACAAAGTTGGATTTTTTGGGCCACACTACTTGTGGTATAATTTTAACTTAATTTCTGCAAATTATCCTAACTGATGTTTTCTTCAAAATTTATTCCATCGATTAACTTATAGATGCAAAATGTTATATATTGTTGAAGTAACTTTTCTAGATTAATAAAGCTCTAATGCCTATTTTCCTTTTTTCCTAAAGCATTATGTATAGACTTCAATACATGCTATATATATATATATTAGGGTGGGTCATAAAATGTATTTTTCTTGAGACATCACGGAAAAGTTGCATAATATACTAAATATTCAATAAGTAATTTGCAAAGGAATTTCTGAAGTCGTCTACATGCTGCAACTTTTAGTTTTGTCTTACCCTACTGTGACTGTGTAGTAAAATCACCTATTTTGTATATTTCCTTATACTTTATACTTTAAATTGTGAACTACTGATTTTTAAACTTTGCATTTTGGTGTGTTTCAGATCTCTAGTATTCAACAACAGTGAATTTGAAGTCAACAATAATTGTAATACATTGTAAAGTTACTAGTTTAGATTCATATCTTGACTTATTCATAGATACGTGTTCGACAGGATTGTATTTGAACAGCAACATATATTTGAACATTGAACATGACCACAAGGAGTTCAACTGAACACTCGATATTTGGTAACCCACAGCCAATGCCTAAAGGTCAGTTGCCCACTTCTGCTGACGTTTTTCGTGCATATGATTATCAGCTTAAATTCGGAGAATGTTCCTCGGTGCGAGAAAGATTTTCATTAATTGGCAACGAAGTGAATGAGATCTACGGTATTGCTGGCATACCTACTATTGATAACAATAGTGTAGTGAAGAGTGTTGAGAGGCTTGTTGCTAAACTAAAGGAACCAAATAAATACTCTACCTCAAAAAAATCATCAAAAACTTTTGAAGAAACCTTTCAAAGTTTGCAAAGTGTATTTGATATATGTTGTTGCAAGTTTTTTTTATTCTGGTGCACGAGAAAGATCGACATGTACTTGTCCTTTTCCAATGAAAATACCAGGGCTAGAATGGAATTTTTGGGCAGATCAAAATCAACACGGAAAGTATATAGGGAACATTGACAAAGAAATGAGCATGACGTTGCAGAAGAAAGTTGACAGAAGTGAGAGACAGAAATGCACAGAGACCATGGACAACGTGGAGATGGATAATGAATTAAATTTGTGTCGTTGTGCTTCTTCTGATGTAAGCGGCATGCACGATGACTACGATGATAATGATACTGATGATATTGTAAGTAGTGATGATAATGATGATATGATGACAAGCAGTGACGAGGAAATGAAAGCAATACGAAATATTTTGCAATATCCTGAATTGTGTAGATCTCTGGACAGGTGTAAATTTAGTAACATAGATGCCTACCTAATTGTCAACTCTATGTTGAAAGATCTAAATCTTCTGACTGCAGAATCATGCGTAGATCAAGCAAAACTTCACAGACAGAGAAAAGTTTGGAGACAGAAAGAAATAAACAGACATTCCTATGATGCAAGACAATTTAAATTATGGGATTTGATGGCAAGCAGGATGTAACAGTGGTTAGGACAGGTACAAGATTATGTCGTAGTCTCATTTGCTGGTAGACAGTACGTAGATCGTGTTGTGCCGGACATAAGCAAATCAAGTGATATTGCCAAAGAACTTCTGTCAGTTATCACACACACCGAATCCATGGAAACCTTGTCAGCAATAGTTTGTGATGGTACATTCGTCAACACTGGTAAGACGACATGTTGGAAGACCACTGCAGTGGCTCATGTGTTTATTGCATACAAATGAACGTCCTCTACGGAAATACATTTCTGTGGTTGACGGCGGACGCACAACAGGTCCAAGTACTTCAACCGGTAAAATCGTGAGTTCCTTAGACTTTGATACCAAAGATTTTTCTCTCACGAATTTCAAAACAGTCCAAAATGTTGTTGACATTGCCGATGACGTGAAGAAAGATCTTAGTACTGATCAAAGTTATCTACTACGAAGTTGCTTAGCAGTTTAGAACGGAATCATTGGAACTGAAACTATGAACTGGGTCCTGATGTCTGGGTAATCGTGAAGCCAGTTTTACAGAACAATGCTTACTTCGCCCACCCTGAGTACATCCTCTTTGCCAGTATTCTTGATGAAAATCAATCTGTTAGAAAATAGGAAGTTAGTTCATGCACGAATACATTCCCATATTAAAAGTGCCAAGGGCCTACAATTACCTTAAAAAGGCCATGCATGCACTTTCTTTGCAATCAGAGTCGTTCTCTTTGAAAGGCCCACTAGACGACTACTGCACGACTGCTAGACGACAACTGGACGACTGTCTAAGATCCCCGCCCACTCGTAATAGGAACCGTGGAGGTATAAATTCATTTTAAATGTGGTACTAGGAAGGCTACGACAACTTTTGCCTATAACTCACAAACACCTGTTTAGGGCTTTAAAATACTTAATAATGACTATGTTAGTAATACTCACATGAAGATAATAAATATATGAGCATGGCTATCAAACGATGATGTCTTAAAGTGGTAAGTGGTAAAATTGCTAAGTGGTAAAAGTGCTAAGTGGTAAAAGTGGTAAGTGGTAAAAGTGCTAATTGGTAAAAGTGCTAAGTGGTAAATGTTGTAAGTGGTAAAAGTGCTAAGTGGTAAAAGTGGTAAGTGATAAAATTGGTGGGCTAAGTGGTAAAAGTTGTAAGTGGTAAAAGTGTTAAGTGATAAAAGTGCTAAGTTGTAAAAGTTGTAAGTGGTAAAAGTGTTGAGTAGTTAACGTGCTAAGGGGTAAAAGTGGTAAGTGGTAAAAGTGCCAAGTGGTAAAAGTGGTAGGCTAAGTGGTAAAAGTGGTAAGTGGTAAAAGTGCTAAGTGGTAAAAGTGGTAGGCTAAGTGGTAAAAGTTGTAAGTAGTAAAAGTGTTAAGTGATAAAAGTGCTGATGGGTAAAAGTGCTAAGTGGTAAAAGTGCTAAGTGGTAAAAGTGCTAAGTGGTAAAAGTGTTAAGTGATAAAAGTGCTGAGGGGTAAAAGTGCTAAGTGGTAAAAGTGCTAAGCGGTAAAAGTGCTAAGTGGTAAAAGTGCTAATTGGTAAAAGTGCTAAGTGGTAAAAGTGCTAAGTGGTAAAAGTGCTAAGTGGTAAAAGTGGTAAGACACGTAGCAAGAAATGTTTGCCGCCCAACTTTTATGTCTTTTTTTTTTTACTGACTCTGGTAGCCCCCCCCCACCCCTGTAAAATGTAACAGCCATGATAGACTGACCCATTGCATACCTATGTAGGGGGGTTGTATAGCATTAGTTCCCAACCTTTTTCTGTCCACGGACCGGTCAACGTTTAATAATTTCACCGCTGGGGGGGTGCGTTGATTATTTATATTTTAGTTTGTTTTGATCTACAATGCCACGAAGTAAATACATTAAAAAAGGAAACCAAAAAATAATGTGCTTCTAAGGCGGCCTGGTACTATTTGTTCTACGGAATAGTTTTTCTTTTTGGCTCTTTATTAAGTTAGGTTTTCTTTCCCGCTATTCAATATTTGTATATGATTATTGTTTTAACAAGGAAATGAAACCATTTGATGTTGTGACATAAAACAAATAACACAATTTAAACCATTATAATTGTTTTTGTTATTCTCACTTCACTAGATGTACCACTGAGGTTTTTAGTCTAATTGTCTCTCACGGGTGTTTGCATGACGCAGTAACGGCCTTACGATGAGACTTATAGCAGAACATTATGTTGTGATTTGAGTGATTTAGTGCGGCTGTTAGTTTATTTTTCTAACTCAATCTTGTGAATTGACTTTGGTGCATCTCTTAACATTACATGTACTATCTCAAAATCCAAAAGGCGGTTCACATCCATTCTCAACCGTGTTTTTTTTTAAAATTCTAATCCAAACGACACTCAACCTGGGCCACGCGCCCTGTTAAGGTTGGTTCTGTAGGACATCAGTTTTTTAATGAGCTGGCCTGTCTTGAGTCTGGATGTGGGTATTGCTTCTCATACTCACACCACTGAAACTATATTATGTTCTCATAGACACATTGTTGTCCAGACAATGGATAACATATTTCACCCATAGCCTTAGTGGGTACTTAAATTGTACAGAAGGGTAGGCCCAACAGCAGATAGGTGGAGTGTCTGTATGATATATAATAAATTAAAATGCAACAACATTATTCCAAACTACTGTAACATTAGCGTCAACCTCCCAGATTAAACGCCTTGCTTGGCCAGATGGCTATAGTTATGAATTTGATATAACAGAGACCTATTTGACTGACCCAGACGATAATATCAATTAATTAATTAATTCCATACTTTTTAAAAAGAAGGTTGGAACACACACACACACACACACACACACACACACACAATGGCTTTCCATTCAATATAAATTAGTTGGCCCACATGCCTACTACTAATTAAATAGTACATGACCCAACCAATGGGTAAATAGTCAAGTCGTTATTTCCCCTTCACCTTATTTGAAAAAAAATTCAAAGAGATTGCGTAACATTATTTACACATTTTATATCTACAGTATTATTGAATAATAGGGTTGGTAAATACACGGCACGGTGAACATTTTCATAGCACGCAAAAAGATTTTAAAATCGGAGTGGCTACGGTTCCGCCAAAAGGACTCCGTATTTTTTTCCGGGTTCCGAAAATAGATGTGCGCATGCGCGGCAGACTGACTGCATTTTATTGATAACTTTTGTTTTCGGGGCTAGGGTTAGGGTTAGGAATAGGATTAGGGATATGGGGTTAGGGATAGGGGGTTAGGGATAGGGGGTTAAGGATGGGGGTTAGGGATAGGGGGTTAGGGATAAGGGGTTAGGGATAGGGTTAGGGATAGGGTTAGGGATAGGGCTAGGGATAGGAGCAATATCTATAGTCGGACCCCGAAACGGAGTCCGACAATCGCGCATGCGCATATCTACAGCCGTAAAAAAATAAAGTCCGTCTAGAGCGCTAAAGCGCATGCCTTTTGTCGGAACCGTAGCAAGTCCGTTTTAAAATTAAAAAATTGTAATTTATTTTTTGTTTGGCACTCAAAGCTCCTTATTACAAGAAAACAAAAACAACAACTCGCTTTTTCGTCATGCAGACTGAAACGATTTTTTATCTAAGATTGATTGTTATTTGATAAATTATGTAATTCTGCTCAATATGTTTTATTTTCATACATGTTTATTGCGGAAAAATATATGTGAATATATATGAAAAAAAATCCATGTTTTTCGGCTCCTATTTTTAATAAATTAGATATATATTAATTTCTTTGTTAATTTAATTTATTCTCTTTAACAGCTCTGCTCAGTGTTAAAGTATTGTCTTTGATGATATAAACATTTTCCTATGTTAATGTGGATGGCGATATTTAGATCATACATATGGCATGTAAGTCGAGTAATAGAATGTAGTTCAAATCTATTAAATTTATCGCAGAGTCTTATGTCCTGTGGCTTTTAATAATCTGCAATAAAATTACGAGCAGTTTGAAGAATATGTTCCCGTTTTTTATATATATATCTCAAAAATTGAGGACTATCTGTCGACGGGCATTCATAATTCAATACAATTTTAAACTATATAACTGTAGACACCATATACTAGCTTCCAGGCTACTTTACAAATAGTCGCCCCTTTTAAATACCATATACAAGTAGACATATAGTAAGTAGACTAATAAAAATTCGTTTGGAGTACATAGTTTTTAATACGCTCATTTTGTAACATTTTGAAAACACAGTATAGCGTCTATAATAATCTTATACAAATAGGATATTGATGTAAACTCTTAATTCTTCTTGTTTATAAACTACAAACAACACATGCGTGGGTTCCAAGAGTATTTACTATTCATAAGACAAAGACAACAACAACATCATGGTCATCTTCTTGCCGGCTTTTTACGTCACTTTTTTTCTGCCGCGTCTCTTCTACGTCATCGCGTTCAATTCCTAGACTGCACGGTGCGTAGAAGCACCGATAGAGTCATAACAATATTAATAAAGAAACAGAGTTAAGTGGATTGACTTGATTTCTCGTATCATAAGTTATGCAATTTGAAATTAATTTTGTTTTACAAGCGTGCGGTATATTTTCCATTTCTGCATTCTATACATGTGCTACACATATTCATATATCTGTTTTTTTTCTACAAAATGATTAGTGCGAACATAAACTTTCTATAAACTTGCTACACCTATCAGTAGACATTAACAAGCACTGACCATGCAAGTACCAGTTGACATGAACACACGGTGTTAAAGTTGCAAGTAATAGTACACATTAGGGTGATAACAAAAAAAAAATTTTATGAAACCACTTGCAATCGAGAAACTTTTATGTGCAATTTAAGAATATCAATTGCATTTTAAATTTTTTTGAAAAAAGTTCCCCCACCTCCCCATTTTTTGGAAGAAAAAAGTGAAAAAATATTTTTTTTTTCAAAAAAGGACACGTTTTTTTTTTAGCTTAATCCAAAAGAGAATTACTAATAACTAATCAACTTTTATTAACAAATAAGATACATAACAGTTAGTAATATGTACATTATGTACAAGAAATGTTCAAAACATATTTTGTCCTATGAACTTCAGATTCAAAAATTCATTTTTTCTCGATTTCGCATGTAGTTCCGCCAGCAGTTTCACAGCACGTTCAGCAATTTGGTTAGATCTGGGCATGTCAATTAATGACTTCTCGACTGACCAATGGGTCTTTAAACACTTAATTGCCTTCTTGCATTTTATCTTGATGAGTGAGGTAAACATTTAATTGAAGGACGCTTCATTGTAGTGTTGCGAATCGAACCAAGCATTTGCCCATTCGCAGCAGATGAAGTTGCAGGCAGAAGCAAGAATGCTGCGCCACTCTGGTATCAGAAATAATGCTATAACAGTAAATATTGCACGTGAGTTCCATCTTGCCTGGTGTAAATTTGGTAATTTATTCCAGCTGATGCGAGGCCAACGTGGGTTCTCGCCTGTGCTAACATCTTTTGTCGCAAGAAGCGGTAATCAGCTTGAAGAGTGGCATAGTTTTGTGTTAATTTGCCAATGTAGGAATAGTTGAGTTCTGGTTTGCTCGTTGGCTCTTGAATAAGAAAATTCATGACATGTTTCAGAAGAAGGTCGAGCACATGGTGCTTACAGTCAATATATTGTGACTTCTGAAAGCCATTACTCAAGACATCATCCTGTATGAGCTCTACAATCCCGTGCAAATGGTCAGTATTTCTGCGGTCGTGTTGCAAATTAACATACACATATTATCTCAAGCATCATATTCATCAATTTAGCTGATGTAGTTCATTGTGAATGGCCACGGCAGAACCACTCTCACATTTGAGAATACCGAGTTTGATTTTGGTTGTCATCGTTTTCAGCAAACCTACTTGATACTCTTCCCCTTGCACTCTTTTACCATCAAACTGGAGTCAATAGGGATCTTTGCTTTGAAGTTTTTGAACAATTTTAGTTTTCATTTTCCGTTCTTCAGAGATTACTCGTTTCCAGACACCCGCCTGACTTGGAACCGGTACATCATGACCCTGTTCAGCAATGGTTGCAAGAACGTCATGTACTTTATGTGTGGAAATGTTTTTCAGTACTAGTAAACCCGCCGTTCTAATGCTTGTTCTTTGGTATTTCGGTTTGCATTCAGAAGATGACGTTTAAAAATAGTTGGCGACTCGGGTGAAGAAGCAGAGGTTGCAGAATCCGAAGATTTTGAGACAGTTGTATGTTTTTGTGTAGGTTTTGAGACAGTTGTCTGTGTTTGTGTAGGTATTGAGACAGTTGTATGTGTTTGTGTAGGTTGTGAGACAGTTGTATGTGTTTTTGTAGGTTGTGATTGAGAAAAGCTGGCTTGAGATTGAGTTTTTGATAGTCGGATTCGTTTTCTTGGGTGGAATGATTCCGAAGGGGCTTGTTTGACCAGTGAATAACCAATCTTTCCTCCACTGTTAACTTGCCTCTGGTAGAGTTATTTATCCTCTGTGCTTTTCCATTCTCCATTAACGTTGGTGACATCAAATAACTGAGAAAGTGTTATCAGATGGTTTCTTTTTGTTTTTGTCATATAAATCAATTAGACCATTGAGTTTCATTCTGATTAGTGTGCTTGATAATAGTGGAAAGTCTTGAATTTCCCTCCAGAGCAATTCTATATCAGTAATCATAATTTTGATTCGATCCAGTCGCCATTTCTGGATATTGAACAGAAAAGTGAAGTTTCCAAGAATTAGACGGTTTGTCGGCATCCATGTGAGATTGATTAGCCTTTCAACAGATAGAATTCTTGGATACCTCTTCTGTTTAGAAGATGAGGGAAGATGTGAGATTGATTAGCCTTTCAACAGATAGAATTCTTGGATACCTCTTCTGTTTAGAAGATGAGGGAAGATGAGTATGGTAAATGCCTTGTTTATAAACAAATGGAAACAGATGACTGGAATGTGCTTAAAAGCAGTCTAGAAAGTCATATAAAAATTCAGTGTGAAATTGAAACCGAGCGTCAAACTGCGCGATATGAGAAAACAAAAATGAAAAGGTGGGGGAACTTTTTTCAATTTAAAAAAAATTTAATGTTGCTACTGTCATCTACATACAATTGTTCCTCGAATGTGAGGGGTTTCAGTTTCGTTACGAAAAAAAATGAAAATAGTTATCACCCTAGTACACATATAAGAACACAGGGTGCAAGTATAAGTACCTAAGGTGCAAGTACGAGTTTAAAAGTTTGTATTTCACCCTTCTCATCATCAGGTGGACCATCCGGTGGACCATCACGTGGACCATCTAGTCGACCATCAGGTATCAGCTGAAGCAAAGAAATCATGATATAGTGTTCTATCAACTAGAGCACTACACAGGACCTCTCCGTCTTCCTTTACATACTTTATATAGAAGAATGACTCAAAATATCAAAAGTATAACTCTTATTATTCAATAATTGATTATTCGCTAAACTGTCGTTTCCAATCCAATTGGTGTTCCGATATCAAAAAAGTAAAATGCAAACTCAGCAATATACCTAAACCTTCCCCATAGTACAGACACATTATTTATAAGTTTTATAGGTTATATATATATATATATTTGTATGTGTGTCAATTAATTAAGTGTATAATTTCTTTTAATTTACTTACGTCTAGCTGAAAACGGAAACATTCTGTTTTTCGTATTGCTTATGACTCTTTAAAATAAATACGTTTAAAATAGAACAAAACGTCCACTTAAATTTTTATTAAGAACAATTTACAGAATTTGTGTATTTACTTATAGTCAGATTTAATGACTAGTCTTGTCAGTGTTCCATTTTCTAGGACAGATGGAGTCTTTTCTGTTGTAAAAATAACTACTTTAGGTTGAATTGGGACATGAAATGCAACAAATAAAAGATTTAAGCAAATTATTAATAAAATCAAATAATTCTATTACGTCATTGTAGGGATTTGTTTTATGCTACTAGAAATAATTGTTTGACTTAATACATTTTCTGTTCGAAGCGAAAACTTCTTTTAAAGTTAAAGTTCTTACTGGAAAAGAAATATATGTGATAGCGAAAAAATTAACAGTTTGATAGTTTTTTGTTTTTTTTTAAAGAGGTTTTTGATTTTTCTGACGAAAGAAATTGTTATCTTTGAACACATTTTTTTAATAACTCATTTGATTTTTTTCTCTCTAGAGAATGCAATTTTGTTTCAAAATGTTATTGTTACAGCCTCACTGGTAAATGTATCTTCATTTGAATTCGTTTCAAATTAATTTTACTTATGACAGTAAATGATAAATTTTTATTGTTTTATTTTTCAATAATTACGTCAGAGGATTGTTTCAGAGAATTGTGACATCCATTTTTTAAATATATTTTCAAATATATATAGCTTTTTTTTTACGAGGAATATTCATCGCCTTCATATTATTTATTTTTGTCGTTTCTTAATAACGTTGTAGATTTTTGTGTAATCGGTATATTTTATAATTTAATTATAATCATAGTGCAGAATCATGTAACGTTCAGATGTACAAAATACATATTATTCGAATAATACCCGATTAAATGTCGAGCTGTACATGTGCAATATTTTCTCATGTCATATTTCTAGCAAACTTCACAGGCAATGTCAATACTTTCCCAGACTTAGTTTATTCTGTAATATTACCACAAGACAGTTCTACATAACTAACTGGTGTTCACTACACTCTAGGTTGTATTTTCTTGAGCTTTCAGTTTTTTTCTTCAAATTGATAATCAAATTAGGCGGTGAATGTGGAATGGCTGAGATAATTTATGATAGTAGGGTGATTCATCATTGCTTGAACTGATCATGGGAATTGTTTTTTCTCTATGGCTCCACCAACAGCCCTAACACTCCACTGTTCAAACGTTTCAAACGATTTTAGCCTAAGGTTGATCAGCAGCTGTATAGTCCGCTAAAGGATTCAAGACTAGATGATCCGTTTATGGTGGAACACAAACACAGTGTTGTGTCATTTCAGCAAGACAGTCTGTCAAGTACCTAAAGTTACATACTACGTGAAGTTTACAGAGGAATGATCAAAACCTGATTGTTGATATTTGGCGTCAGTGTAAGCAAGCAACCGTATCACTTTCATGCGCTAGGCGCTTACAATAATGTTCGCTGGATGGCGAAAGTGATATACGGCTTCAAGATCTACTTGTTTAGAAATCAGTTCTAGCCCACACCTTCAGAGGTAAAGATTTTGCAATAATTCTACTTGTTTGTGACTCACATTTACGTCAAAGCTTGAATCTCATGTTCTGTGAGTCGTGATGCTCCGTTTAAGGATCTATTGTTATTCAAGCAGATCTCACAAAATTCTGTCATATACAAAACGGTGTCTGATGCTGCGGAAATGAAATTTGAAAACCAGTTTTGGCATAGTAGTCCAGAGGTGCTTTTTCTTGCGTTGTTTTTTGAAAAAGTTACTGAAGCGACGCTGAAGACTGACGATGATTGGACGGATCGAGTGTTTAAAGTGATACAATGTGTCACACAGTCTGTCTACACAGTCACAACAATAGAAACAACTGTAACATCTGACCAAGTTGGACTAAAGATAAAAGAAAAAATATGGAAATAAGAAACAAAAGAAAATCAGCAACAAACATTTCGATACAAAACAAATAGTAAAATATTACTATATGTCTAGATTAGGGCTGTACCGGATTCAAATTTTTAGATCCTGCAGGATCGGAACCGGAATCGGATTTAATATTTGAATCCTGCCGGAATCGGAACAGGAACCGGATTTTACCGAATTAAATAGTAATTTTTCCGAATGAAGTAGTAATTTCTCGCCTAACATAAAAAAAAGATGTAAGAATGAAAAATAGAATAAAAATTTAGTTTTTAAGTTCTAGATAACAGAAAACAGTATTAACCAATTAGATCTTGAAGACTGTGACTAAAATCCCTTACCTAATCTTGAGTTAAGAAAGATAACTCTGTCAAAATAACAGGTTCTTCGTTTTAAAAATTTATTTTAATAAAGCTGTACCTAATTTAACCTGATTTCTATTACAATCAAACAAAGAAATGGATAACATATCATAGAAAGTATAATAAACATGTTTATTAATAAATGAATTCCAATATATATATATATATATATATATATGTATATATATATATACTGTGGCACCACCCGATAGCTTATTTTTCTTTAGTTTTCCATAGTGACGTCACCGAACCGTGTTATTTCATTCATACTTTCATTTAAAACATTATCTGACTATTTCCCATAAAAACGCAAATTAAAATGCATTTCAATTCTAAATCAATATCACTTTAATGTTCAATTTAAAATGTATCTTCAATTATTTATCTAAATTTGCGAGAAATTTTATCCAAATCGTGACAAAATCCACTAAATTAAAAAATGTGCAGAAAAATAAATTATTGAACTTTTTTAAACTGTAAAGACCCCAAAATAGATCATTGTCTGCTCTTTAAAAAAAGTTAAACTTTGATAGCTAAATATAGTTTATAGAAAACACGGAATCAAAAGTAGCGGAAGATAAGGTGTCGTACTACTAGACCAGGGTCGGCAACCTTTTGAGACGGAAGAGCCTAAAGGTATAGTTTACAATTTTCTCAATTTTTAAAGAGCCACTAAATTTGTTGTTTCAATATTACGGTATTTGATTAGGCTGCAATTTGATATCGAAAGAGCCACAACTTGACATCGAAAGAACCGCATGCGGCTCGCGAGCCGCAGGTTGCCGACCCGTGTACTAGACTAAATACGATTCAAATCTTCCTTTTTAATATATTTGTACTTACATATAGAACTAAAAGCGATCGACTTTATTGTAGTTTTAAAATCACAGGAAGTTATTGTTTTAATTTAATTGTATTGCGCTAAATATTTCAAAATTATGTTGCGCTAAAAAAATTTCTTACAAATTTCAGACAACAAAGAAATCCGGCTTAAATCCGGCACATTTTAACCGGAACCGGAATTGGAACCGGATTTGTTAAAACTGCCGGAATCCGGCTTAACAGGAACCGGAATCGGATTCCGGTACAGCCCTAGTCTAGATACATTAACTTGACTGTTAGTTACATACAGGCCCGTAGTGTGCTGGGGGCGAGGGGGTCAGGCAGGCCCGTAGCCAGAGGTGGGCTGGGGGAGCTGAGCCCCCCGTTCATGACCTGAGCCCCCCCCCCCGTGCATGATTTGAGCTTTTTGACAAAATTTAAATAATAACGGCTATAAAACATCAATCATTTTGTTCAATAAATCAATAATAAAAAAACTTAAAAGGTTATATTTTGGCAATCATTCAGGCTATTTTACTTACATATATAGCTTATCTAATTTTTGGGCATAAAAGATTGAATCTTATTGAAGTTCACTTCTGGGTATTTTGGGCAGCAACTTAAATAAGTTAATAAAATAACATTGACTTCTCACTTCATTTTGATACATATGTATAATAAAATAATAAAGTACAAATTCAGTGATTTCTGAGTGATGTTATTTAATTTGCAAATTTACTTTTTAGCAGAACGAATTTTATTTTAAATTGAATAATTGCGACTGTTGTTGTTGATAGATATGTTCTTTGTTTTCAATATTTTATAAGAAATATCACACAAATAGCTAAGCTATATTCGTGCATCTTTGTTGTTCTTCCCGGGTTGTACGTTAAACAAACAGTATAATAATATAAATCAGGTATCTATTATGTAACAATTGTGTAGCAGAACAAATGGTTAATATATTTATAACAGGAATCAGAAATTGCTCAGCCACAATACATTTTTATCATTAAAACTCTTTACTATTTAAATTATTTTTAACAAAACTGCAACATGCCATGCATTATTGAAACGTAGTTAAAATTATTTATTTCTAATTAATAGCTAAACAATCGGTACTAAAATGCACCATTCGAGATATGGAACTGCAAAAAATTTCTTGGGGAGGGGACTCACTGAGATCCCCTTCCCAGACCCCTCCTCCCCGCTCGCAAGCTTTCGGCGCGTCGCGCCTCCATTTTCGCCCCCCCCCGAACATTTCTTTTACCCCACCAGGGGCAGATTTAGGGGGAGGAGCCGGGGAGCATGCCCCCCCCCCCGTTTTCGCAAGTTTAGGTAATACATCATTAAATTATTGAAATTTTTTTTGTTCTAAGACCAATTTTCAACAATGAAAACAGTTTTGGCGCCCCCCCCCCCGGGATCAATATTTTGCCCCCCCCGTCAAAGTTGTCTAGATCCGCCCCTGTGCCCCAGGATCATTTCTTCGGCACCCCCTCCCCCCCGAAAAAAATTGCTTCGCCCCCCCGAAAATGTCTTCGCCCCCCCCCCCAATCCAATATTCCTGGCAACGGGCCTGGGGTCAGGCCCCCCCTACGTTTTGTCTGGCCTCCTCTGCTTATTTGTTATACTTAGTAAAATGTATTACCTGCCCATCCCTGCTATTGCCTGGCCCCTGCTGTAGAATTTTCACGCTACGGGGATGGTTACATAGATATCAAGATGGTAAACACTCTAGAATGTCATGTTGTATGAAATGTTTTTTAACTAAAATTTGGATTGTTGTCTGGTATGTTCCGTTTTTACTGAATAAACTTTTAAAATGTTTTTACCAGCTGTACCCTGTAAAGCCTTTGTATAGTGATTGACTATTAATAAAATTTGATATCTATTTTTTCTGATATGGAGAAAATTAAAAGAAACGAATTATTTGTTGTTTTGTTTAATTAAACAAAATAAATTGATACATGATCTTAATAAAAAACTTTAAAAAAAAACACTGTGTCAAAGATATCTAATTAGTTGTTGTTTATTTTCATTAAAACAAACAAAAGTATAAATTATTAAAAAAAATATAATATTTGATCGTGAGAGAGCATTGAACCTAGATGGTTAGTATGATTATAAAGTAGCTAAGCCATACGACCAACATATCACGATATCTGAGAAGTAATTTGCACTTGCACTTGACTTAGTATGTCTTAAAAAGTTAATCGTATTTCGTTATTAAAAAATAAATCAAGAAGTCATGTTACGACTTTTCGTTGAAAAAAAAATATTAATGTGATCTAAATGCTAGTGAAGAATTAAGTATCAACCCCACCCCCGGGCACACCGTGCCATCTACCCTTCTCTAGTAATTACGCAAATGACTAAGAAAATAATAACATAAAACAGCGAGTCTAATAGGAGTTACACTTAGTCATATAGGCCGTACTAAGCCACAGTTAATTGTTTGATGGCCGAGAAACTACAAATATTGTTATGGGTTAAAAGGCTACGTCAAACTGACTAATATAAAGATGTTTTTTCATATGAAAGTGAGATAACGGACTTTTTCCTAATGAAGTTTAATTGATTTCTTGAATTATTCATTTTCCATGAACATCAAACTCGTTAAATAAAAGAACTTTAATTAAGTTCTGATTTAATCATCAATTGACTTCTGTCCCTCATTTTATTTACGTGTTGTACGTCTCTGTCCTTATATTACCATGGTGGTGATTTCACTTCGTGCAACCTAAAAACAAAAGATCACCAAGTTATATCGTGCAGAAACATGAAAATTCACCAACAAATTAACCAACAACCTTTAGACGTGTATAAACGGTTACCTAAAGAATATTCTAAAGATAAGACAACTAGATAAAGTAAGGAAGTAATTATTGTTTGAAATGTTTCAAAGTATACATTAGCTATAGTAAAGGGAGTTCCACACATATTCTAAAGATAAGGGAACTAGATAAAGTAAGGAAAGAAGCTCTTTGGCAAATAGCTCTTCAGTGGAATCCCCAATTCAAGTGAAGTGTTGGTCGCCCAAAGGCCATTTGATGAAAGTCTTGCGAAAGGGAGATCAAATGTGGCAACCAAACATGGGGGAGGGGGGAACTAAAAAATGCCTCCAAATACAAAGTGCGCTGAGAGCATTGTAACCAGTATTGACGGTCGGACAAGCTCCTCGTTTGGGGTTCACATCACTCTCCCACAAACTGGCTTTGTGAAAGACCATGTGGGTTTCTCTGTGCTTACGAGGCAGAGATGACAGCCATTACTGAGGCAGTGGACCACATAGAGGAGCTAATTCGGGAAGGGACTTTGCCTGCTACGAGCATTGTCGTTCTGACTGATGCGATCTCTGTTCTCCAAGCTGTAAAAAGGACGGGAAATTGGCCGCTTCTGCTGGAAGCCATGCTGATTGCTATACAGGGTCTTGTGTCACAACATCGTGTGCATGTGACCTTCAATGGGTTCCCGGGCATGTGGACGTGCCTGGAAATGAAAGGGCAGACTGCATTGCCAAGGCAATTCAACAGTCGACAAATCCCAAAGTGAGGCCCGTCAGTGCAAGAAAGAGCT